>JAOEFI010000007.1:14080968-14097333 GCA_034621735.1 Anopheles plumbeus | reverse complement strand
TTTTTACTTGTATGCATGTTTTTGTTTTATCTTTATAATTTTATAATAATTTGGATTCGGATGGTTTAAGTTTTAAATGAAAGTGTTTAGACATTTTACCGGTGCACTTGTAGAGTTAGATTTAAACATCAAACATCCACGTCAAAGTTGCATTTTGTTTGACTCTTTATTTTATTTGTTTTGGGTTTGGTTGTATTTTTTCTAGGCAGCCACCACCAACCACTGATTGATTGTTGTTATGTGACACCTTGAAAAAACAGTCTGACCCAAATAGCAATAAATTGCTATCGGAGAAGCGTGTAGTTGTATTTTTTTCCCCCACCTTTTTTTGTACGTATTCCTTGTGCGACCCGTAGTCATGTATTTGTTTTTTCTACTTCGTTTTATTTTGCTGATACGTCAAAGTTGTGATTTGTGTAGGGGTTTTGTTTTTTGTCACTGATAAAAACGCCCGCTTTGTCAACGTTTTTCACCCTCTTCTTCTTAATTTTCTAGTCCCTCCAATGCAGGCTGCTTTGTTCGACTGCAGCAGGCTAGCGATTCGAATTTGTTCGCTCGCGCATTCGTTCCATTGAATGATCACTGTGTGCAAATATGCAACCATGAGTCACGTTCCGCACGAAATTGTCTCCTGTCCGCCAGTCGGACTTCGGACTGCGAAAAAAAAAAACGGGGGTTTGAGTTCCGTCGTGTTATTGCAGTAAGTCGCAAGACAGTCAAGCCCATGGATCCTCTTTTTTCGTGGAACTAAAGATGATTTAATAGCGAAGTTTGGCGATTGCTCATTTAAAACCATTTGATGTGCAAATGGCAAACTGGAGAAGGCTGAGTGGATTATCTTAGGCGCTTTTTTGTAAGTATCGGATGAATGCTAGTATCAAGCTCACTAAATCCGCCGGACGTTCCGCTGATGTCAAAATTGAAGTTAGGTAAACAGTAAATGACTCATTGACCACAATTCAATAAGTATTACTGTACCGTATAACCAACGACAGTCATTGATAACTCAACTGCCGTGGAGGGTGAGCAGAGTGGGATTTTTTGTGTGAAAATCGTACTTTATTCTGACGTCTTACTGCATCTGGTGATGCTTGCAGATAAAAATCACATATGTTACGTCAATACCCCATCCAGGGTGACATCGTTGGTGGGGGGTTGGGTGACTTTTTGGTTATCGTTTTATCAGACCAGATTATACGGTCGGCGCGGTTGTGATTCGTAATTAAACCTTCATTGAATCTCGTTCATACATTTTTATGGTATGATTTAGCTGCCTACACTTTTTTCTACTGCTTTACTTGAAGACTGTTTGACACGTTTTACGTTTGTTCTGTTTTCCGCCACATTCCGGCGTCGAAGGTCTGTTAAATTGACCTTCGGAGGTCTGCAAAAGTTTGGAGTTTCGGAAGTGCCGATAGATAAATTTCACCAAAATTGAAATGTTGACTGCTTCAAGTGTCAAATAGGAACTTCGGATTCGGCCACATGGAGTTCGAATGCTGTTACCGATATGGCGGAGTTCGTTCAGACCCATTCAATTACCGGAGAACCGTCTTCAAGCGAATGCCTTCGTCACCATTAACACGATTGGAAGATGCAAAAAAGATTTAGTTCAATTAACGGTCCCTTCAATCCACTCGTCGCCTTTTGCTCATGGCGTGAGCAACAAGTCGCGAAGACTATACATTCCCAGTGCAATGCGCTGGTGGTGGCTGATTTCTTGTCCTCAATAGCGCTCATTCTCCCGGATGGCATTGACAACAATTCAAATATTGGTATTTCCGTCTCTCCGCTGACGAAAGTGCCCGCATGACACGAACAGACGGTGTCGCTACAGGAGTTGCCGTTTACACAATGTATCATGCTCTCAATCATAGTCCATCAGAAAACATCGTCACCGTAGACGCGTGGGGTCGCACTGCGAACGCGAAAGAAAACGCGAGTGAAATGTTTTTGGAAGGGTTCTATTTCTCCCCCACCCAGAGCGCTAGTTCTGCGGTAGAAGTGTCACTGTATCTTGATGCACGCAGTAATTGATTACGCAAACAGAAAGTGATAGTACTGTGAAGGAGGGAAGTAGTATAGAAATCTATCACCCCAAAACTCCGACAGACTGGAGGTGGAGGGTGGACAAGGTTGCCTTTTCTCACTTCCACGTTTAGGCGTAAATTCAGTAGTTCTTTCTTATCGTCCGGGAACAGGGTGACGGGTGACTAATCGAAGCGAACAACCGGGACCCGCAAATCGTCGGTCAACGTTTTAATTTTATCGCACGTCTCTATCGCTTTCCCGTGGCGGTTATATTCGTCTCACGCGCGATCTTTGATCGATCGATCGCCAGCTCGGCGTCCGCGACATGCTGTTGGGAACGTTTTACTTGAACATTGATTTACAAGCACCCAGGTAACATGGAAAGTGAGGACATACTCCGTAACATGCACGTTCGCCGGTCCAAAAAATGGCCGTTCTCATGGGATCCTGACCGACATCGGGTGCCCGGGCAGCGTTTATCGAATGTTAAGCAGTGAGGCAATAATTTTTTGGCGTTCATTTGGCGCCAGGGCAGTACGCTGAACGTGGACGTCATTGCTGTAGGTGTAAATTCGACTCACGTAAGGTTGGAACTTTCCTGGACATGGTTTCGAGTTCGTGCGGTTCGTCTTTTCCCATTTCGCTGAAGTATTGCATGAGTCACAGAGTTTTTTCTCAAAAGGAAGGGTTACTTAATTTAACCTACCTAAATTAAAAGGGTTGATCCAAAGAAAAGGATTATCTAATTTCATGCAATATTCTTTGCAATCGGTAGATTGTAGATTTTTTCGAACGTGTTCGATTGTTTACTTCAAATCAATAGCAAAGTTCTACAATTATTTTAAATGACACCCATCATCTTCTGTTGAAAAATTGATAAAGGAATATGGGTTCTATGAAATATTCTTCAGAGCCTCCGTTCTTACTTGCATATTATTTCATTATACAATGAAAACATGTTTGACTGAATACTGTGGTTAGTTTATGTTTCTTTGTTATGCAAATCCGCTCTAGGAGTTTGCGGATCTATACCTTTAGCTCTGGTATCCATGAATGAAACAGTTCTGAAATACTGAACATAAACACACACTCGTATTTACTCACACAAGCGCACCCTGCTGTTGACCGTGATTTTGTTTGAAGACGATGAAGCTTGCGCCATTTTTTACCAACGAGCGAAGATCGCCCTCCGTGGTTTCCCGCGAGTGCGGGTTTGAACTGAGCGACGAAAGACGATCGCCACTACCTGTGGGCATACACGGGACACGAGACACGAGACAAGGCAAGCATCCCTTTCCGGAAAAGGGGTTTGTTTCGGTTGGCCATTCATCTTCTTCCCCTCTGGGCGGTGGGACGACGGTGACGACGACGGTGACGGTAACAACCGTGTCTTCTTGCTCCATGGTGACGAAAATCAGCAGGGATGGTGAGCGGGTGGAGAGTCCGGCAGAGGTGGACGTTGATTTACGCCAACTCCCCATTTCCTCACCAAGATTGACGGATGGAGGATCCGATCATGTTGGGGCGCTCGGGAACCGGTTTCAGTTTCCTTGCGGTGATGTGTGCGCCCATCATTGGTGGTAATTGAATTTGAGATGAAAACACAACACAAGGCAAAACAAAAATCGCGCCTCACCACCACCAGCACCACCACCGTGGGGAGGAGAGGGTGGTCGGTTCGCGCAGTTGTAGATTTACCTATTGAAGCCTAGGCCATACTCTTGAAGGTAAGGTTTATCTGTCCCGACTCCTCTACCACTGCAGTACAACTACACTCGCGTGATTGCCTCGTGCCACCAGGAGATAAACGAAAGAAATGTCTGCTTCTATTGCTTCTGCTTTGTTCGACAACGATCAGCTTTTTAATTTTATGTAGATCTTGTTGAGCAATTTCCTTCAGAAGATGACTAGGGCAAGATAAACCAACGAGAGAAAGATTGGGTGAAAGTTGAAGAATGAGGCTCTTGGAATGTTGGTGTTGATGGTTCTATTTCTAATCACTTGGGAACTGATTCCTGGACTGATTTCTAGACTACGGAGTGATTCTGTTAAATGGGTTTTGTGTGTAAAATTATTGATTCCGTTGATCCTTCGTAACTTTGTGGCTACGTCCTTCGTAGGCACCAGCTGATGGCGAAACTGTGATCATTAATGTTTATTGCCCTAATTCCGTATGCAATTAAAATGATTAATCTGTCCTTCTATTATGTTTTAAAAACTCTGATTTGTTACCCCTTATATGCCCCTATACTTTAGTATTCAAGGTTCGAGAGGATATCTACGGGGCTTGAATCCGCCGTCAACGGATTAATCGCTTGATTGCAGTACTCCTGGGGTTGGCTGTTCGCTTTACAATTCACCTGGCGCTACATAGCAGTGTAGCTTTACCCAAATAAAACCACCTCGAGCAACAAGCGGGCCGAGTCGAGATAATTACGTAACGTGATAACGAGCTGACAAGATGTCGCTGGAGTTTCTTCTCAATCAGCGAGCAGCGAGGGGCTTCCACTGGGAGTCGCCGCGGAGAGCAGAGTTTTCCGTTTCGTAAGCCCTTTTCCAAAACACTCGCGCCCCACTGTGCGGTAGTGTGCGGCTTCTTTGCCTTTCATCCACCTCGCCGGACGGGGTAATCAGCTGAGGCTTCAATGGCAACCACTCTGTTGAAAAAGGGCACCAATCCGGCGACCAAGCCCGGTTCGACTTTTTTGGAGGTAACTAGTAAAATTACCTTTCGAACAACGGAATAGGGTTTCTTGATAGTGATGGGGAGAAGAAAAAAAAAACCTCCCCAATGATAACGCTCCGACTGGTCCGGTGGCCAGACAGGGGTAGCAGAGGAGCTCCAGGAACGTCGGATAAGTATGCTAATGAGTGTCAAACATGTCGTCGTACACAGGTAGGGGAGGATCCGCTCACTGCAGCAAAAGCTAGTCGCCCCCCCTGTGGTCCTTTTCTTGAGACATTCCGCGACAATAGAGGAAGTAAACAAATTTGTCCGGTTATCATCATCATCGTCGTCGTCGTCGTCGTCGTCATCATTGTGTTCGGTTGTGGCGCAGCAGTACAGCCGACACCTTGTCGTCGTTGGGGTGTGTGTTGTGTTTTCTCGCTTTTACTGGACCTTGAAAAAGTTGTGTCTTTCCCCTCGCCGCTGCCCCTTCCCGCACACGACAATTTTGTTCCGCAACCGCTCGCATGTGACACCGCTGGGCACCGAAAACGTCACCATCTTTCTTCTCACGGAGCTCTGTGCTAGCCAGCCAGCCAGCTGCCCTCATCGGTGAAACCGAAATCGCACTCCATTATTACGAACATAAAGCCCGTTTTCAACCCCACACTTGGTGTGAAGCAGCAGAAGCAGCTGCTTATTTGACAGCCCTTTTTTTGAAGGGTTTTGAAAGGGTGAGCCCGAACAACGACGGCGCCTTTAACAAGCGTTTTCGGTTGACGGAAAAATGGAAGACTGCATGAGAAGTTGGTGGGGTTTTGTGCGCGCGCCGCACAACCGTTTCGAGTGGCCGCACAATAATTGCATTAATTTAGTTGTCAAAAAGCATAAGGTACACATAAGGTGGGAAACCGGGGTGTATATCGTGAGGAGTTGTTAGGCCTTCGAATGGATGAAGTGCTTTCACGGATTGAAGATGCTTGAAAAGTCTAATTATCTTCTTTTATTTCCTTTTGTTATTGCAATAATCCAGGAAGCAAATGTTAAAGAAAAGTTGTTATATAAACGACAATTCACTTTGATCATATCTTTTCCTTTTATCAGAGTTAGTAGAAAAAATCCTGAAAGTTACGTTGTTACAAAAAGCAATGCACTATTTGAATTCAAGTGGGACCAGTAAAAATTCCTGAAGTTTCAAATGTTAATTAACGTCTACTCGATTTCATTCCGTTTAAGAACCGAAACGGTGCAATATAGCTTTCCTGCTTCCGATGGTTTTCCCATGAAACAACCGTAAAACTGTCCGGGGCAGTGGCGATTCGATCACTTCCTGGCAAAAGTTCAAATCATAAACTATATGAAGCAATCCACACCGATGTCAACAGGCAATTTCCGGCTGTAATTTAGTAAAACACTCACAGACACACACACACAAAATGTTTCTCCTTTTCGGCTGTGATTTCTCGTGGAAGGAATGGAAATGAAAAAATAAAATGGCCAGCTGGTTGAAACTTTCCTTCGGCGGGAGCGATGGCAGAAGAGGATCTTCGAGGAAATGCTAACCCCGCCACATACTTAGCCGCGTTGTTCATGCGATCGATTTCTAATAAAGCTTTTCTCTCGCCGGTTTGTTTAGCATGCGCTCGTTGAAGTTAATTAAAATACCTATTTATCATAATTAGATTGACTTACTAATGGTTCTTTGTTTTCTCCCATTTCCATCTTTACGCAAACGCTTCGTCAACGTGGTGACGCCGACAACACAACAATGCGAATCTAACGATACGAAACGAATTCTTCACCTCGGTCCGGGTCCGTCTTGGCAATGCTTTTGTTGCTGCCTTGCCGTCTCTCCGCGTGCGGTTTCTGCTGCTGCCTCCCCGATGCTGTCCGACGACCTCCTCCGCCGGCTATGAAGATGAACGAGATGCCATACAGAAGAAAACTTTCACAAAATGGGTCAACAAACATCTGAAAAAGGTAAGACACGGATATGGCCAATTTTGATTTTCGTAACCACCGATGACGGCGCCGCCGATGATCGGTTCTCATACGCTCACAGACACGAGTAAAGTACTACCATTACATCCACCCACACACACACACGACGAGTACGCGTGATGGGATGCTGCGGGCGACATGGGAAACCACCCCCTCTCCATTCGCTAACGATTTGGTTTCGTTGCCGATATTGTTGTGTTAGTCGGTTCGGTTCGAAGTCGCGTGTTTCTTTCTTTCCTCTCAGTCCATCGCGATTTCCTTTTCTCGGTTTTCTGAATGTTGCCAAATTTGTTGTAGAATGTGAAATTGATGATATTACTCCCCCAAAGCGTCAATCTAAAACAGAAGGTAATGTGTGAAAATATGTTTAAATGTTCATTAAGTTAAAAACGCTGACTCGGGTTCGCATCGTAATTTCAGGTTTATTTCAATTTTATTCAATTCTATCTATTTGTGGAGTTCGTGTTCTGACCATTGTTGAACTCTTTTAACCGCTTGACTTACAACATCTTTACGTTTGCTGCTGCCTTGTCGAACTTCGTGCTATCATGCGACTTCGTCAAGGCTTTTCTCCGTCTCCCAGTTTATTAAACGGTTTTCGGACAAAACGATTTCATTTGTCATTCATAAATTGGACTGTTAAGTACTTCTTTCGTCCACAAGACCGAAATCATTGTGTTCTCTGAAATGAGTCGTAAAAAGTTTTCGCTTTGATGATACAATCAGCTTGGGCCGGTGGTTGGTGGTGGTCCGGTTAATGTGGTCCGTTAGGTCGCGTCAACGATCTTCTTTGGTATTCTTATTTGCTCCCAGTTTTGAGGTTAAGGCACGCTTCTGATAGAGCTTTTTGAGGAGACCCGTTGTCGTTGTCCGAACGCGGCGTAGAGAATGGCGTTCGTTTCATGGGAATCGTTTTCTAACCGGGGGGTTCTGTGATTAAAAATCTCGACTAGAGCCGTCGCCGAGGAGAGACTTGTCGACGCCAACGGTGACCATTTCGGCAGCCGACAATTAAGCGGCCACCAGAATGGGCGGATGATTAATTGACGTTGTTCTCGATGGTACGGCTTTAAATACCGATGGTCTGCTTTTCTACCGAGCGCGAGCGCCTTCTGCGATTCGTTTGCCGAGAATTTGGGTCGCCCGTTCGTTTGTGACGAACGAGGGCACACACAAACCGTGGCCTCTGTTCGACGGTCGCGGTACTTCTTGCATGACGTCGATGTCTGTCCGTCCAGTTAGCGAAGAGCATGGACGGGGCGGTCGATCCCGGACGCTTTGGGCACTCTCGATTGGGAGTGTCTTCGAATGTGAACGCCAGTCAGTAGAGATTTATTTCGTTCCGGTCAATCGAGGGCATCCATCCGTCCCGGGAGAGGCTCATCGGGGATCGTTGTGGACCTCTTTGTTTTTTTTTCTTCGTCAGTCTTCAAGCACATGTTCGCCGGGGCTGTGCAAGCAAGCATGCACCACTGCATGCATGCGTGCATGTGAATTCCATCCACTGGCTCGAGCAGTGTTTTGCAGAGGGAAGATTGGAGCCATCGAAGGGTTGTGCATGATCGATTAACTTAACGTCCGGTAGAGTCGTAAATGTTTTAAACGATTCTTTTCTTAGGAGTATTGGGGTGTGCATATCTCATGCGTTTTTTCCTACACAATAATCGTCACAAATGTTGAGATGTGAGCTTACTTTCTTAAAATCTGCATTGCAAATTAGAACGATGCTCCCTTGTAGTCATCAGAGAGTTGTCCCCGTTCGATTTCTCCATTAGCATGGTAATATGTTTGTGTCATTTGTCATCACAATGCACAATAATTGGAACACGTTGATGAAGGAGAAATGAGGTTCGATTTCAATTTTTTTTTGTCACCAAATCATGAGACACTTTTTCAAAGCAGGATGTTAACCTTCTATAAATATTGGGTAGCTTTATCGCGTTGGCTGAAAAAAATATCTTTGAAAGTGATATAAAAAAAAGCCTTGCTAGCGTAAAACTTTCTAAGATGTAGGAGAGTTGTGCTCCATTAGAAAGGAGCAGTTTTTATCGTCGGTTCGTTAACGGAACCATGGCGACGTTTAGTGTTTCATTCCATTTACCGAGTAGGTGTTGTCTCCGTGGGGTGGGATCTACATAGGTATCTTTCCAGTGGTATGGTATTTCCATGCTGTGGGTTTTCTGGCAAAAGTATGCACTTCCCCGGCGAGTCCATTCCAGGATCGAATTTCGGTCGCGTGGAACTTTCGCGCAAAAGCGATCCCCTCCCCCCCCTCCCTCCGTTTCATTCGATCGATTTTTGTGTCGCCACCGGGCGGACAGCTCCGACGATGCGGCTTACGGCTCCTTCGCCAACGCAGTGGCATATCGAGCAGTGGGACCGCACTGCGCAACTACTACTGGCTGCGTACTGGACGGCGTGATTGAACAAACCGCCAGCAGCAACTGGACTGCGTGTCTCTGTTACCCCCGGGGATCCCGACCCGGTCTGCCACAGGAGTTATGGTCCGAGCATCGCCCGGAGGCTATAAATCTGTGGCGGAACGTACTAGATAGGCTTATAGACTGATGTCTGGATCGCTCGCCGCCGCCGCCGCCGCCGGTGTTGGTTGCGCGCAGAAAAGCCGATAACGCGGGAAGCCCCAAGGGAGGGGAGGGCATGGAGATGTGGGAGTTGGGGTGTCACAGAGGAAAGAAGAAAAAAAAAAACTTCCCGAAGTTTGCTAAGTATGTAAGTCTTGCGTTTGATCACGTGAATGATTTGTGGCGGAGCCGAGTGAATGCCAACCGGCGGAAAATCGTACGCACCGCAACGTCGTACGCCGCTGTGCTCTAGAAAGCGTTGTCCCTTCGCCCCTTATGCGACCGGCTCGAGTTACGTACGCCGCACCGTGTCTGATACGCGTAGGATATGCTGGACTGGTGTGCGTGCTCTGATTTCTCCAGCGCGGCGCAGCAAGCCCATAAGAGTGGGCTTTGCGAAGGGGTCGAAACTGTTCGCAGCATCTGCAATAGTCTCAGCCTTTCGAAGTCTGATTGAACCTTGATTCATCAGAGAAATATTTCTTGTTTCTTTGGGTAGAAGAACTGGCCCAGAGTTCTTCTTGGAAACTTTGGTGACTCAATTTGAAAAAGGATAAGGGGTGCCCTGGTGCACTTTATCTATGCCCGCCGTGCCCACAAATATTGGTTACAGAGCCGGGTGCTTTTCCGAGCCGTTGAGAGGTGCAGCAACGGAGTGTTTTCACTGGAACCACCAGTGTGACACCAGTGCTGTAGGCATATAGCAATTTGCATTAGTCATGTGTACCATTTTCTCTTCCTACTGATAAAAACGTCACGTACATTCCGGATGCAAAATTGCGGTGATACAAACGTAATCGAAAAAGGCGCACGCGCACAGTTCCAGTGCACGATGCCCATGGATAATGTTTTAGTACAGTTTTTAGTAACACCTTTTTTCTCCCTCGTACTATGGTATATGGAAGGTAAAAGGGCCTTACTGATCCGAAGTCAGCACGCCTGGAACTGATTGCATATTTATATTCGCTATAGTGGACGAAAGTGGAGTTTCAAGCTTATCCAAGCAACCAGAGCTCGCGTCGCCATGTCAAGGTTTGTAACGGCAGCGTTGTGTGCGCGTCGCATTTGTCGTTTTATGGTCTTAAGCGGCTTGTCATATTCTCGCGAGTGCGCGCGCGCGCACGGTTGTGTTGGTCAGGAGTGTGTCACTCGGGCAAAAGACCGTCGCTGGTGCGATGACGTTTGGATGCATGCTGACATGCTGTTTAACTTCACCGGGATTCGATTACCAACCGCCGCGGTTAGGCTGAATTGTGCCGCAGGTTTCCCTGTTGGGTTTGTGTAAACTTGAAACTGGATATGTACTAAACATGATCCACCTGAGCAGGGTTAGTGTACACAAGTGATTGATTTGTGTACTAAAATCAACAAATCTTTCACAGTATCAATGTTTTTCGCACCGCCTCGGTGACTCTTGTAAACACCGAGAAACAACCCGGGCAGCTTGTTTGTTCATCAGTAGACGATCATGTTGTTTTTTTATTTTTATCTATTTGCATGTTCCACCATAAACTTTGATTTATGTGACAAAGAGTTAGGAGGCTCGTAAAAGTTCGCCAATGTCGTATCGCGCTCTGGGGCCTTCTAAACAACCACTTCATGACAGGGGATAGAACTTGCGTAGCAACATTGAGCTAACGCCACTGCTGAGGTTTTCTCATTGTCGCCCCATCGCACTTACATCAAATTAGCAATTTGTATGCTAATCAAACTGTGAGACGACTTCCGAACCATTCCTGTCGATTGTTGTGTTTGAAACACAAAAATTGCTGTAGGTTTCGACCTTGAAAGAATTCGTCTTTTTCAGTTAAAAGAATGGGCAAGTTCAAGGCGATTTAAAAAGAAGACAAAGGAACCCAAACAAGAAATATTTGAGGTTTTCCAACGTAGGTTGAAAACGGAAGAGAAAAACCAAGAAATTGCAGTACTATGGAAACTTCTTGAAGGAGGAAGCAAAACGATACAAAGTATTGCTTTTTCATAAAGATTTCGTTGTATGTGTCTTTCACAGATGATGAAGATGTTTCTTGTTTTGTTTTTTAACTTCCCACTGTCGATACCGATGACGCTACAGGCACGAAAAAAAAACCCTCCGTTCAGTTTCGAGCGGTTTAGTACCACCACCTAATGGACAGTTTGCGTGTTGTGCGAGCATGATGGCGCCCAGGACCAGGGGTCGTCTGGGGTTTAGAAAGGGTCAGATTCCGCGGGATGGCTGACGCTGCTTCTGCCCCAACCAACCATGACTTGACTGTCATGCCGGTCGGCATATGGGCCCGCAGTACACACTGGCCAACATTCACTTGACGGAAGCTGCCAAGCCCCGATGTTGACCGACATTTTTCGACTGCCGACGAACTGCCGGCGCTTCGTTTCATGGTAGCGCTCTCGCAATCTGATGGCTAGCGGCGAGCAGTGATTTACAGGGACGGAACCGGGCGGTAAACGGGGAAAGCGAAAAGAAGGTCACGAAGCGGGGGCAGCACTTGTGGATGGCTCGAAAGGGCCACCGATGGGCGTTGGGCGTATGGAAACGTCCCGCGGCATACCAGCGGCCAAGATGTTACTTCTAGAAGGCGATCTTCGCCTGTTCCAGTGGCCTGGGGGCAGCGGGCCAGAGTGTGTGCGCGACATTCCACGTTTCCGCCGCACCATCGAGCACCAGCGCCAGACGGCATTGATCCGGTGTCCCGGTTGTCCACTCCAAGCTCCCTCCCGGGGGGTTCGTACTCGCAGATTAATGAATGCAGTTTGTTATGCACGCTTGAGCCGCGCATGCATGTTACGTCAAACGTTGACTTCGTTCTGTGAATAACGAATCGGCGCACTCGGAGCGCGCTTTGCAGCATTCTTCATTAACGCCATTAATGACCTAGCGCGCACTCGGACTAGTCACTTGGACTTACAGAGGGAACAACGGGGGCGGACTGTGGGTTGACGATGGGTACCCTTTGACCCACTGAAGGGTAGGAGACGGTGGATTCAGCTTCCATCGCCATCTACGCTTCGAGGAATAAGAACTGACTTAGTATATCAGCTAAAGAGACATTAGGAGGAGTCGCTAATGACTGTAATAGTAGTTGTCTGCACTATAATCGTGCCGATTCATGCGTGATTTCATCGATTCTAGCAAAAGCTACATGCTACGGAATGACATTCGTGTCGTCGAAGTGCATTCGTCTGAATGCGTATTTTGGATGAATTTTAGAAGTTGCAGATTGGCAAGAACTTGGCTTTGAAAAATAGTGCGAATGTTTGAAATTACATACACCAAAAACGAAGTATTTCCTTCTTACTTCGCCTTGCAAAACCGTCTGACTCATGAAGGCGTGTAATTTCCATTTATTTACTTTCGCTTCCATTCGTACAAAGGAGTCAAGCGACGCATACAGTAAACGAAATCTTCAACCACAAGGGTCTCTCTTCCACTACGAAAGCGTTCGTGCATCGGCAACAATGCGGTGACCGTTTCACTTTCGATCCTTGGCTACGACTTCGATAAGGTGTTGCCGTACGCGCGCTATTTGGTCATTTCTTCCTTACAAGGAGCTCGGGCCGGGCAGCGGGCGGCCAGCCATACCAGCCTCCAGGAGCTACGGCCGCCTCTCGGTCAGCCGCTCCTCGACTGGAGCCGCTTGGCTGGCCTACTACCTGCACACACATCTTTATGGGATTCAATTTTAATTCCCGGTGGCCCTCGATTCTTCCTTTGGCCTTTTTTCTTCCTTCTGCCTTCACCACCGTTCAGCTACTTTTTCGATTAAAAGACATTTGCATACAATGGCAAGCGGTGAGGGACCGATGTCCCTGGAAGTCGAAATAAAGGTTGAGGTGTGTGTTTTGTTTGTTGTGTTCGTTTTCTCACGACCGTTGGTAACGTGGGAGCTGTCGGTGATGATGCCTTAGCCCTCGTGCCGATCCGGTATTGAAGTCCGGCCACTGTTCGGCAACGTATTGTGAAAAGCTTAAACCAAATTACAAAGCGAATAACGTTGGACGCAGCTGGAGACGAATGCAAGTTCACGAATTTTAAACTTAAAATGGATGTACTAAAATCTACTTATATATATTTAATACCAGTAGTAGGTAGTACTAGACATGTAAAAATCATTCCTGGAAAAGTAAAATCCTTTCTCGAATCATCGCCAAATAGTGGTGCGGATAAAGCGTGGTGTTCACATTTTCACCAGTGAAGACATTCGACGGTAATTCCAGTGCGCCCAGTCGTCTCTGATCTATGCGCTTCCTGCTGGCAGAAGCACGAACCCCCCCAGGGGGACATCATTATCATTGCTTTTGATGAAGCAGGAGTTTCACTTTTTCCCCCAATCAACATCAATCTTTAACCCATGGATCTAACATTTCCACGTCAACGTGTACCACTCGTTTGCTAATCACAGGTTTTGTGGGGGGAAAAGTCTACTGCTGACTGCTTCTCGGGTTGGTTCGAGTCAACCGTGGCTGACCAGGGTTCAATCCCCCACTCACACACACACACTCGGCGGGAGAAAATCACCCAAAAACCGAAGCGGACTTCCCCATTTTTACACACCGCGCCGCATGACTGACAACCGTGTAATCGGCGGGTGTCAAAACAAAGCTCGCGGGCCAAGTCCCCCGTCCACCTGTTGTTTCACCAATCACCCTTCTAGGAAGCTTCCTTGTAGTGTATGGTTAGTTTTGGTTTTTTTTTCCAGTTAGGATGGTATATAGCTTCTGCTGTTACATGCAGCGCTAGATCGATGATCCGGTTGTTAACCATTCATTAGTGGTCGGGTGTTGTTGGGAAGCTTCGCGAAAAAACGTGAAATATGAATCGACAGATACTTTCCACGCGTGCCCCGCGGTGGGAACCGCATGGGAAGCCACAACATCTTCACCGCGCTTCTTTCCGGAAGGGCCCTGTGAGCCGGGGGGATCATGTTTCATAGAGTTCGGCCTCGTCAACGGGAAACCATCAAAAGGGAACGGTCTTGAAAGCTGTAAGGTGTAGGCAAACACACACGCAAACACGCAGAAAGTGGACATGATCGCCGTGTGCGCGGGTAGGGGTTGGCAGGTGTCGGCATGCTTATTTATCATCCACCGATCGATCACTTTTCTCGCAGCGAGCCCTATTTCACCTTTGCTCTAATGCTTCCGTCACGGATGGGAGTTGTAATCGAGAGAAAGGAAGCACCCGCGGAAGGCCATCCGGGAAGGTGGTGTGTGTATTCTCTTGTCGAAGTTAGTGCTGCTCGTGCGGCCCCGATTTGCGATGAGGACGTACTTGGTGGGAATGCCGTTATACCACTGTGGAATGTGGGATGACGTGTTCGAGGACGTGTACTTAACCTAACCCCTTTGTACTAAAATCAAACTGTTTCTATTGAATTGTGAAAATGTAAAGTCCTTTCAAACAATATTAAGACCTCCAAAATTCAATTTATGTTGTTTTTAAATTGTGTTTCAATGGTTACACGCCTTTGGTCGTTCTACTAAAGATAGTGTTTGCGTCTTTTTTGTTTCATTTCATTTTCATCTTCTTCCATTCGCCAGCTCATGCGCTCTTTGCTACCGTTGGGACACACTGGCGCAATTAATGATGATTAAGTTGACTTATTGGTCGTAAATTGTGTAGTTTTATTAACCAAGCCTAGAAGGGGTGATCGCCGAGTAACCTTTCTGCCTTCGTACTCGATCGCGTGTTGTAGGGCTGTGGAGCTTCGGACGTGCGAAGAGTTACGATCAATTTTTCATTCATTATTGAAAGAAAAATGGGGCGACTAGAGGTTGTAAAAGTTGTTCTTCGGCCATCAAAACATGATACAAACGACAGCAGTGTCTCTACGCTTTTCTCTTCAAGTGTATGAGTGCTCGAAAATGAAACTGAAATGAAGCACCATGCTCGGAATGATGATATACAATGATATATTATGAAACGATAGATGCGATGGGTGTATTTTGTTTATCAACTTTTCCGAATCACTTGGCCGAAACATCACTTTCCCGATGTGAATGGTAGAGTAGCAACGGTCCATTGACAGCAGTAGGCAATCATCATTGTTGCCACGGTGCCATTGCATCGGTACGTGAGAAGTCGAGCATATTTGTGCAACATGTTTTGTTTTCCTTTTCTACTTTTCGCCGCATGCAGTTTTCGCCGGGCCACAACCACGGGGGTAGTGCCATCGCTCCTTAGAGACCACTTTGTGGACGCGTGCCTCGGCGTACCGACTTTAGGGCCAATTAGTGAGCGCTCTCGTGAACATTCTTGGCTGAGCTTTTCCCTCCGCGTTTCAGTAGTGCATTCCAAGTTTTCTTGTGCGCGCAGTGCGTTTCTCCACCGTGGCACACCCTCCTTGCCGTCTCATCGGCGTGGAATACGTACACTGATTGTGATGCTGGAGTGAGCAGGGCTGGTGGGAAACAGGGTAACCCTTTGAAGGCAAAACGAGAGCAACCAATCGGCAGTACTCTAGATAAAGCTGGTTCGTCGGCATGAGCTCCTCCTACGATGAACGTCTTCCACTTGCACGTCCTCCGATGGCCATACCACAACGTCGAGGAGCAGAGATCAGGGTAAAACGTGGCGGAAGATGGAAGATATCATTTCGCGAAATACTGTTCCGTCGTGCGCCAGCTCTGTGAATCGCGTCCATTGTGTTGTGTGCTGTTGTTGAGCCCTCCCCCGGCGGCCGGCGGCGACCATGGAAAATACGTTACCGATCGTCGTGGCATCGTCGTTTGTTGGTGGGCCGACCCCGGGCGGAAAGGGAAACAGCAGGGAACCGACCACGGGCAGGATTAATTGATTACGGTGCCGCCAGGAGTCGTCGCGGATCGTAGTTTTCGTGTTTTATTCGTCGGTGGGAACCACGCGATCCAGATCACTCGCTCTTCTCGCCGAGTGTCACGATCGTACGGAAGTGGAAGGAAGGACCGGCGGTGTGCCGGTGCCGGAGGCATGTTTTTGTTTACGTTTGCCGGTGGAGGAGGCTTTGATTGTGGAATGTATCACTCGATCCTCCTGCCGCTCCCTCGCTGTTCGCTCGCCGCCAATCATAGAGAAAGGTCATAGACGTTGGGAAGAAAGTTTTCGCC
>JAOEFI010000007.1:14054892-14066944 GCA_034621735.1 Anopheles plumbeus | reverse complement strand
TTGAATTTAATCAAAATCATCATTATGGCAACCGTGTCACGCGAGGACAGTGCGCGTAATGATCACGTACACGATCGCTTTCGTGACGGTGAATAATGTGTTTTACAAAGAAGCTAACATTTCTCTATCTTGTTACGAGTTACCTGCAAACCCTGCCAGCGCCATCTGGCAGCTAACGATGGTACCCATTGCGCCACGGCTAAGCGAATTGTGTCTTGGCTAACTGGTACTTTTCGCTCTCCCGCGAAATCAATCGCGTCTTCTGCTTTTCCGATTGATTATTCGCTTGTTGTGTCGCAATGACGTTTTCGTTTAGGCATTATTTGCAAATCGGTTCGCTTCCCTCTATTCTCCCGCTATCGGCCCTTTTATCCTCCAGCTGCCCTTAAATGGATGCGGCGATAGGCCAGTGCGCGATTTGATTAATATTTATTTTGCTCCAAGTTGCCTGAAAAGCAACGGAATGTATAATGTATGTATATGTTCGCGCATGCTGTTTTTCCTTCCTATCATATCATTCCCGCAACCGGCGGGGATGGTTTTGTAATTTATCACAAATGCTTGTGTGTTGCTGATGTGCCGATGGTTGATGGATTGCATAAAGATCGAACGATTATATGCAAACCGATTGCAGTCTGCGTTCAGGTTGTTGCAGTAGTTGAAAGATCACTGACAATTAAAATGTTAATAAAATTCAGTTTAGTTCACCTTTCCCTTTCTCATCGCTGTTTGAAGAAATTGTCTAAATAACTGGTCAGTATTTTATCATTTTTTAATGTTTTTCACGGCCCGGCGACAACGTGACTTGCCTGTAGTACGAATGATTTTGCATTGACTACGATCGATGCACAAAATCATATAAGGTAAATTTTTGCCCTTCGGAAAAACAATCCCACAGGCGTCCACGTTGAACTTCCTTCCCGGAATCTATCCTTCCCGGTAGAGTATCTTGTACCGAAAGGCAATGACAATTTTAATTGGAACTAATCACAAATGGTTACCGATTTGCATTCGGAGGCACCTAATTTGCGTACCGGTCGGCACGCTAAGCATACTCTTTGAAGCCGTAATGCCACACACGATGGAAAGGCGAATAATCGGCTGACGTAACATGGCAAAAATCGCGCAACCAAGCAGTCTGATCCGGAGTAGCCATCAGCTGTGTGTGTTTCAATCAGGAATCAGGAAGGACATAAAGTATGTTGCCTTTGCATAAAATCGATTAACGCTGAACTCGCTACTTAGCAGCGTTGATCTGATCCTCCTACCGGTCCGCGTAGGCTCCGCTTGGCGGTCTCGCATTCAGAAGTCGCCGGGGTGTGTGTGTGTGTGGCGGTGGTCTCTTTTGTACTCTACCGCAACCGACATTTGAATGCAGTGTAGCTGATGTTTGATACAGCAAGCGCGACTAGGACGGGGTACGTGAGAAGATATTTACATGAGCCCAATTATCGTTTTCCGGGGAGAACCAAGGGTCGTGAGGGAAATGCAGCGCTTGTGGAATGAGGCTGCCCGCCTATATGTCATGTTGATTGGAATTACTCACATTAACTCAAACATATGCAACAAGCTAGCGAGGGCACTGAATGGAAGTGCATTTTAGGTGTCAAGCGCTTTTCTAGCATCGAGCGAATGTAGAATTGCTTAGCGAATTAACTTAATGTGAGTTGACAACTTTAGGCGAACGTTCGCATACGTTATCTATGTGTAACATTTTTGCTTTAGGTATGTTTACAAATACTGTTCCTTCGAATCGCTTGAGTTACAAACTATTTCCTTAGTAAAACAGTTTATCATTTATGTTTCATGCAGATGTGCCTTGCAACAAGTATAACTGAAAACACTCAAAAAGTGTAGAAACAAAACCCGCCATAATTTCCACCGAAGATTCCTTTTAGTTTTGGGGCTTTTCTGTTTCTTACTTGCTCGACTGCAAAAATTAACGTCAATTCGCGACATCCCCACGAAGCGGCCGGGTGCGCTGCTCTTCAAAAGGCAGACAAACACGTTTCGTTGCGCTCTAGCAACGACCAGAAATCGGCAATCTATCTATGCGGCATCGCGGCCGTCGCACTGTTAATTGGACAGTGTTTGGGCAGCCTTTCACAATTTCTTGCTGTCTTTCTTCCGTTTTCTTTCGTTGAGCAAATTTTAGCAGTTTATCGTCGCTGTAACTTTCCTCCAATTTCCCGACAGTGTTTACCTTTCCGATTGAGTTGTTTTTAATAGAGTCGGTCGGTCTTTTTCGGCGTTCGGCTGTTTGGCGGAAAACTAATTTCCGCCGGTAAGCTTTACCACAATCCTACATTCGTGGCACAGTTTTCATGCCCGTAGATAGGGAACGTCCACAAAGTTTGTGGGAGAGATGCTTCGGAAGCTGGAGAGAGAAGGGGAAGTAATAGCTCTATAGCGAAGCGGAGAGTGTGCTCATTAACTCGAGTTCGTCACTTGTGTTGGCATAGTGCGGGCGTTGTAGTCTTTTGTTTTCAAACCTTTTCTCTCGAAAAAAAAAACGGCTTTAAACCACGATTTGCAGCTAGTGCAGGTGAAGTAAAGTCAACTCGATGAGTTTCGATGCGTTTGAGGCAAGGTTTTTGTTTATAGTCTGCACAGTATTAAATGCCTCAAAACTGTTATCTACCCAAAAGAGAATGAGGAAAAAAAGGTCACTGGGTTGATTTCGGCATTTTTAAATCCATTTTTTGTTGCTAGTCCTGCGTGGGAGAATGCCGGAAACCGTTTTCCGGGCGTGGTGCTGTATGTGTATATTCTCACGATTCGGTTTCCACAAATACTATCAGCTTTTGTTGGGGGTTTCCAAAAACTGAAGTTTGTCGATGACTTTCGACTCGACATTCAACTTTGAACAAAAATAGAACGATGGTATGAAGGTTTTGCGAATCAACCTCTGAGGCAGGAGAATTACGTCTAAGCCCGGCAAATCCGTTCCGTCTTTGCCTTTGGGTGACGCAAAAGAAAGATAATGGGGCGCAAGAAAGATAAAACGGAAGATAAACACATCTTACAACAAACTGATAAAGTTAATTTAATCCTCCCGGAATCAGCAAATCTATATCGTCAAGTCATAAATTCCAGCTACATTCTCAACTCGGCACAGAGAAATAAAAATGAATGTATTATGTCTTTCTATTGCCAATTTTTTGCTTTGTTTTCGTTTACCTCTTATTTGCATTCAGAGGTATATAATCTCCTTTTTTGACTGAGAAAAAAAAACAAAACCAACATCTAATTTGTATGAAACATTTCGCCTCGGCACCTTGGGATACCGTTCGTTTCGGTTGTGTCTGTTTTGCCGGTACTTTACCGGAACTCCACCGACCCGGTCCGCGAACCCGACCAGCTGATGAGAGTGGCCGGTGGTCCGCGAACCGGAACGAATCGTTGATGTATCGCCCACGGTATGTTGGCAGCATCAGCATACCGAACACTTAGAGCGATTGTACATTTAGACCCGGGATGACATTTGTTAAGGAAAGCCTCAAACGGGTTGTGGTGAAGAAGAAAAAAACGAGTTTTCTCTACGGCGCTGGAGCCACCGTTCCACGCGTCACGAGCGTTCCTAATGTGCCGGGGGGTTTTATTCGCCGCTTCATTTTAAATGAATCAACCATGCGTGACGTCTCAACGGTAAGGTTCAAGCTGTCGTCGTCGGTCGGTGTTTTGGGTCTCCTACAGGGTGCACTATGGTGAGGGCGGGTCGTGAGTTTCTGCTCATTAAGCAGAAGGAAAGGAAAGCAAGGAAAGAAAATAAAACCGACTCTAAACAAAGGGACTTATGAAGTTCATATGCTGTTTTTTTATGCTGGCGAAACGCAAGAAGGGGGGACCACGCAACGTAAACAAGGGAACATTCTTAAGCCTTCCACCGGAAGTCGTTCGTCGTGCAGTGTCGTTTCTGTCCGGGTGAGTGTTTTGTGTCGGGCGGAAGGAATATTTAAATCAGCTGTTGCACATGTTGACGGTGTTTGCATATGAAGAAGAAAAGAAAAGTGCAATGTGGCACCAGGAAATCCTTTATTCTGGTTTCATGATGATGAAAGTAGTTACAACACAAGACCCGCTCTATTAAGGATGCAGTTTTATCTGTACACATGTTAAAGAGACAAGCATTCTTCTTTCTCGATGTAATGAAAATGATTAAATTGAAGGAGATCAGTTAGTCATCATTGATTGAAACTCATGGATCGTTATCAAGCTGTAGAAACTCCACACCACACCTCATCATCATTATGTTTAGCCAGTGCCATGAATGTATCGCCCAGCAAAACATTTCACGGTGCTAATGATGGCGAAATATTACACGATTTAGAAACGTTGTACGCTTCACTCCTAGCCAGCCATGTCATTGGCTAAACAGTGCTAGAAACAAAGCTCACCTTTATATTTATGCTGCTAGAGCCTGTTCGAGCCTTTTCGTTAGTTGATCAGTGTCTATCGATTTATTGGTGGAATCTTGCTACCATTGTAGCTAATCAACCTTGTCTTTTTCTTCTTCTCGTTTCTTTCCAGGTAAGCGAAACCTTTTCGGTTCGGAAACAGTGGCACAGGTGGATGTGGGTTTGTGATAAGTTATTTTGCAACCGGTTGAGTGAGTATGGTCAAAAACATGTATTTATTGTACCTTCCGTTCAGTATCTTCTTACGGCTTAATTACGAGTATGGTTTGCTAATTTATATGTTTTGGTACAAATTAGAGACACCCCTGAACAATTAAGCTCTTTTAAGGGCCCCTATGATTAAAGTGGTAAAGTAAGCTTGCTCCATACAGCTTGATGTCATCAGTGTCTCCTTTTCAATGTGGGTAGTGTTGTTAATAGACTCGCGATTAGGGCTACCTAAGCATTTATGCCCTTGCGTCGGCATGTATGGCAGAGGGATCCCTTAACTACACACTCTCAATTCCACCTACGAATGCCCACCTGGAGGGACCTTCGAGCCGCTTGTTCCGACCGTAAACTCGCGGTCTAGCCTTGAAAATGTGCTTCTAGTCCGCCAACGCACGGACCTTGCCCTGTCCTTGCCCTAATTTATATAATAACGAACCGAAACGGAGGGAGAGATCTTCATATGTCAACGTGAGGTGTGCGGTGGAAGTCCCACGCCAATAGCTCCTCCAGTTCGGTCGGATGCGGCGTCCGTGTGTTATCGACGTCGGAAATCTCCTACGCGACTACCACGGACATGCTGCTGTAGCTGCGGAGTAGCTTCCAGTCCGTTGATGGAGAGACCGCACTGTCTCGCGCTTGTCTGTAGGTTAGGACCCCCTCAGCACTCACACCAGCCCGCCAGTGTGTGGGCACCGACTCTTCTTGCCACGGGTCCTCCCTTCCCGCATACGGTTCAATCCGTGACGTAATCAATCTCTGTGTGTGCCCGATCGAGGCGCTGAACTTGATCGTACCATTTTTGGTCAGGATCGGACGACGGTTGTGGAGTTGCTGCACCCTTGGGCATTGCACCCTTGGGCATCGTCAGTTGGCACAACTTTGTGGACATTCGGCTGATCAGACAGAAGGGGAGAGACGGTGGGAAGCACCTCCGGAGACGTGTGGTATAGGCACGAGTACTACTACATTCCACGTCGGGTCCGCGTAGGTTGTTCGTGCGAAATATGGAGATGGCGCTAGCGCCGTAGGTCGCAAGAGGCCTGTTTCACTTACATCGATCAGAAAATGTTTGCGCGTTCCGCCGACGAGGGCTTGGTGCGTGCACCGCGCAACTCAAACAAACTATACACTCTGTTACGAGAGTCCACCATGACCTACCATGAAAAGAAGGCAGCTATTCGAGATGAGAGGATCGTCCTAGGATCTTCTCCCGAGACTCGCTCGCGAAAAGAAGCGTTTGCATCACGAGGGCATGCCTCCGGTCGTCCAGTCGAACCCCAACAGCATTAGCTCGTGTTGATGGCGGCAAACTTTGGCGTACAACAGCCAGACCGGCGGTGGTGGCGTCTCCTCCGAAATTGGGCATGTACCAAAACTGCGAAAAACTGAACACACCGACTCACGAACGACGACGGAGCTGATTCCGGTGGTGCTGGCGGCATTGCGGCTGCATTTATTTTTTCGAATGTAGTTGTTTTGGCGAAGGAAAAACCCACCACAGTGGACAGCTGCTGTACGGTGCTGTATGGTTGTAGGGGTACCGTTCCGCGTTGGGTCAAATTTTCTCTACGGCTTCGTCAACCGTTCCGCAAGGGTGCCTCCAGCACAGCAGCGGTTACAGGAGTGAGTAGCCGGGTGGGTTGAAAAGTATCCCTAATATCAAATACGATGTTTTGAGTGTGAGAAGCGGAATTTGTGGACGTTCAGTTCCACCAATTCCCTTTGATCGTTCACTTACACTTGGTTTTCCTGAACCGATCTCGTTGTTCAAGACGCTTTTCACTCTTCCCGACGCTTTTCCATCCATTTCCATTTCCGATGGCCCACATCCGGCAACGAATACCGCCATCAGGGGGCGCGAATGGAACACTTTTCGACGACTGCTTTGGTGGTTCGTCAAGCGAACCGAACGTTAGTACCCCGTTCGGGGTGGAAAACTCAGTGGTATTGTGGCAAACTGAATGCCACGGAGAGCAAAAAGAGAGAACGATAGATCACAAACCTGTCACTCCGCGCGCGTGTCACTCCTCTCCGGTCGTTTTAGTGTGTGTGTGTGTGGCCGAAGGCGCGTAGGAAAAATGCTGCACGTAGCCAAAACGCCGACCTCTGAGGAGAGAGAAACCCTCCTAAGTAAGCGCCCTGCCGCCAACACGCGCTGTTGTTGTAGTAGAACCGTTTGCTAGTAAAGTGTCGGCGAGAGGCTTCGCCGTCGCCTAGACGAGTCAACACAGAGAGAGAGCGAGAGAGAGATGAAGCGCGCGACCTACGCCGCCACAACACGCCAGCTGTAGGTGGAGGAGGTTCCGCGCGTACTTGACGCCGCGACATGTGCGGTGTGGTGGCGTCGTCGCCAGCCGCGACCCGATACCCCGTTCGACTCGCCCCCGATAGGGCGAGCGAGAGGCAGAATGTGAGGCATCGGTGGAGCAACAATGTGTCCACCGAGCGCGTCCGTCGGTTTGGTTTAGTCAACTGCAAGCAAACGTCACGAACGGTTCACACAGTTCGGTTTCGGTTCGATCGCGGACTCGCGCATTCTGTTTTTGTTTGATGAAATCCTGCCTTTCTCTGCTGCCATCTTCTTTACCATTGCTGTTTTTTTTTTGAGAATTTTAACGTTACGTTTCTGTGCTGCGTTTTTCTTTATTTTGTGTACCAACGGTTGAACGAAACCAAACGAATTATTTAAAAGTTTTATCAAATCGTGAAGGTTGGTTTCTACTTCTGCCTCAGGAATGTATTGACAAAGGATTAACAACTTTTCGTGTGTTGTTTGGAAAAATTGAGCAAATTGTGATTTGAGGATTTATACTTCACAAGCAGGAGTTTGTTCTAGATAAACAGGATGATCTGTGTTTCGAGTGACTAAAAGTTGAAGCGCACCGATAGAAATCCTTCACAATGGAATGGATAGGTGTTAATCAGTGTGGACATAATCCGGGAGTGTATCTCGTATTTTCCCTATTCGGGTCGTGTCTCAAACTTAACAAAACCCAACACCAAAGTTCACTTCAAACGGGCTGAGAAGAGCCAATAGTGAACAGCCAAGCAGCGTTTCCAGCCGCCCGAAAGTGTTGCCCGCTCTTTCAGTGATCTGTTAAACTTTCTTCGGTCGAAAATATGGCAGCATTGTCTACACATTTTCCCACTATTTCCCTTGTGCGTCGAAAGTGGTAATTGTGCGCTATTTGTCTGCTCCAGTTTTCCTTCATATTGTTGTTGGTTTTTAGTTTTTGTGTTCTGCTTATCAACTGTTCATGTTGTACTAAGGTGTCATTTGCAGTCCCGCAAGCGCTGCTGCACGGTGAAGGGTGTCGCCGGAAGATGGTGTTGTGAGAATCGGTCTGGCGCGGTGGCTCCGGTGAAATTCGATACCAATAACCTCTCCGCTGGTATGGCAGTGCGCTCGTGCCAGTTTGCGTGACTTCGTGCTGCACCGGCAGTGCATCCATTGCAGTTCCCGTGGTAGCATGTTTGTGTCTATGACCTGCTCTGCGGGAAAAGAGTGTGGCATCGTGATCCCAAAAAGTGTGGTGCAATGTCCCATGCGGCGCCCGTACAACCAAGAAAGCCTTGTTTTAGTGTACATTTCACGTATTTGGACACGCCAACTCTTTCAGAGTGTCAAAAATGTATCATATTGGAAAAAAACTAATCTCCAGACAGTTTAACAGAGAGATGCGAGTAAAACACAGAGTGTGATGACAGAGTTCAAAGTCTTTGACCCCAAAAATTAGCGGTGCCATGAACCTTCAATTTACACAAATGTTCAGACCTCACGAGAAATTAAATCCCTCCCGGTAGTACATGGAAGAGCTGGTGAACTCCAACGCCCTTAGCGGTGGCACAGTTTCTGTGCGTTCTATTTTGATCGTTGATGATTATGGCGTTTGCTGATGTTAGTACCGCTATCGGTAGAAATGTCCATAAACAGCAGTGCCCTTCAGAGTGCGCCTCCCACTACGCCTTATCGAACGTTGTGGCGATCCGCGATATGTTATTGATAAGGCATCGTTTTCAGGTCTTCACTTCGTTGGTGGGACACGGGAGTTATGGCGGCTGTGTCGCATACTGTTGACACCGGGCTAATGATGAATAGGGTGAAATAAGGGTCTACAATTACTTGAAATCGAGCACCTCCACCGGACAGGTGTGTCGCGGTAGCGGTAGATTACAGCCACACTACTGGCCTGCTTCTTTCCGAAACGCCATCAGACCGTCCCACACGCGCTCGATGGCGAGTCCACATTCTCGGCGCCCACGACAGCAGCCAGCTCGTTCGCCAACACATCGTGGGACACATCGACATTTTTGAAGTTCAAAATCAACAAATCGGATGTGCACACGCACACACGCACTCGTCATCCATCATCAATTGTTGTATTGTTGACGGTGCGAAAACAGTGTGTCAGTTCTCGGCGATGATGTCAGAAGGATGGGCACTTTCTGATCCGTTTTTAACGTTGTGGAGATTCGTTAATTATTACTTTAGCCTAACAGTAGTTGACGAAACATTGGGCTAGAGGAAAATGTTTGTGTTCCAAGGATTTTATTGAGTTTAATATAGCAGACACGGCGACATTGTTTTGACATTTCATCATATTTGAATATTGTTGAAAAATCTGGACAGTTTCTAATGTCTTTCAATGTTTTTGGGCCAGCACTGTAGAACAACCATACGCAGGAAACTCCATCCGTCATATAAGTCAGCTGTAGGAAGCCGTCTGTGCTTTCCAGCAACAACGACGCAGCCTTTTCGGTAGTTTGCATGAGTATTCCTTCCATGCACTTCTCCGTCACTTGTCACTTGTTCGCTCCCCGCTGTGCCCCCGCGCAGCACGGTGTCACGTTTGTCAGCTGCGATTGCGTTTGGCTGCGGCAGGCGTACGTGGACGCTAATTGAATTAAATTACGTGAACAACGAACTCCGCGAGAGAACCCCCCGGGGACGTAATTGGGCATCGGTTGGTTCTAACCGCGTCGATGGAATCGGGAACACCTAGAAGATGTAGGAACCCAGGGCGTGTGGGTGTGTGTTTAGGACGCGGCAACGTTGTGGGAGGTTGGATGCATGGGCGAGCTGAGAACAAGACCCGCTCGTCCCGCGTCCATAAATGCGCAGAACGAACGCAGCCAGAAATGGTACTGCAAATAGACCTTTAATTCTACCATTTCTGACAAAGCTAGTTCCGGTGTCGGGCGGGCGGGCGTACGAACGGTTTGTATGGCAACAAATCTCGCCACTGTCGATCGAACCGAGTTTCGCCGCCCGCTGGTGGTGGTGTGGGTTTTCCGTTGTTATTTTTATCGCCCCACGCAAACATTCTTTGCCAAACAAGGCAATATAGTAGGACGTCTGATGTTGCGCCAAGTAGTGTAGTTTGGTTTCAGAACTGTAACATTGGATGGTTTTTTTAAAATTATGAAAATAAAATTAGATAACATTTTTTGGGGCGACCTGACCATTTTTACAAATTAAAGCAACTTTCTATGAAGTACGAGTCATTTAAAAAAATGTTAGGTCAACATTGATATGCCTAAAAACTGCAATCGAAGTTTGAACCATAACCAAGTTTTAAATTCACTCTAAAAACAATTTGCAAAGCAGTTTTAAACAGTAGCCATATGTTGTCCATCCCACGTTTTTAACTCACACAGCACTAAGCTGGCGACCTGCGTCATGAACATTATCTTGCAGAATCGAACGCATTCAAAGCGCGATCCCATCAAGCTAACGGCAATGACAGTGGCGATTATCTGTTTCGGAATACCACGTTGGCTACGGTTCTCCGCTTTCCAAACGCGTGAAGATTGCAATTTGAATATTTTTATGGAGGGCCTGTTCCTTCCGCTCCAACCTACCCACCCCGGGGTTCGACCATCAGAAAACCATCATCATCGTCATCGCGCCCACCGTTGTTCCGGTCGGATATGCGAGCATCTCCTCCTACACAGCTTAACGGCGGTCAGGGCTTGACGCGGTCCGAGTCTGCGTTGTGTGGTCCGGCATTTTTTTGACGAGTTCGGGTCGAGTAATATAAAAGAATACCTGGGTAGTGCGACCGGTGGCGCTGCTGAATGCTGCGATCCATGTCAAGCCGTGGGATGAAATGGACGGAGACTGCTGAACGACACGGGCGACCGTGACGGTGCGGTGCCACAATGAGGGTTGAGTTTTTCCATAAATTTGTTCCAATCCCAATTGGCTGACGTGTGTGACTTCGCGCAACGGTATTTTCAATTGAATGGTTAGCTTACATGACCGATACATCACCTTGTTATAATACGTCAAAGTGTATTATAATTACATTGATAAATAATATAGTTTTTTATATTATCATCACACTCGGTCAATTGGAGTGAAATCAATCGACTGGATGTGTTGGATCTACCTTCCCCAATTCGGCATCAGTCCAGGGAAAGCCATTGGCTGATCTGGTAGTCTAAACATTCCTTCGCGTCCAGCGTGATAAGCCTTGGGTCGGGAATGTGGGCAATTAATTGACCTGTTGTGCAAAACAAACCAACCAAAGGGTTCCGCAATGACAAGGCCCTGATTAGATGGTATGCCAATTTAACGTGGCATACCGTTGGTCACTTTTCTCTCTTCTGCTCAATGTTTTAGAGGGGGTGGGTTTTTTGGTTTGTCAGATATGATTGTACTGGTTTATGGCAGTTTTCGAGATGGTGCGTTCGCTGGAGGTTCACTCTTGTACTAGTTCACACTTTTGTTCTCGAACAATTGAAGATTATATCTAATACAACTATGTGTTTATTCAAACCGTAGAAGTAAGATAAAGTACTCAAATTATCCGGTTTGAAAGCTTCAACCCATTGCTGCTTATTTGGTGAAGCTAAAGAGTTTAATTACTTTCATTAACTTCAAACACTTGGCGCGTAGGATAAAGTGATTATACCCGGCACCTTCCGACGGTGGAGGCGATGGCGACCAGTTGCTGCTGATTGACATCGCGGTCCGTCGTGGTTCCGTTACTTCCGACCGAAAGAGAAGGGACGAGCTCGTGTCGTGATTAATTCACTTTGCACCCTCGAACACTCTTTCCTCGCTTTCCTTTCTTTTGTTCCATCGAATCCGTTGAACTATTTCTTTTTTCTTCGCATTCGGGGAGGCACGTCGGGTTTGAAAGAATTGTTCCTTCGTTCTACGATGGAGCCAACACCGGAACATCTAAACAATTTTTATCGCCAACATTCTAGCTAGCGTCAAGGTGCCTTCACCTGTACGGCACACGACCGGTGTCATGTTCCGCTGGTCATTGCTTCGTCCAGCAAAGGTTCGTAGGTCTTTAGGAGTGTGAAAAAAAAACTTCATAAATTCGATAGGAAAAAAGGGGAAAAAGGCTTTCGTGACGTTCTGTATTTGTGTTGAGTTGTTGGCGTCGTCTCGTCAATATGAACTTGCT
>JAOEFI010000007.1:14038696-14054792 GCA_034621735.1 Anopheles plumbeus | reverse complement strand
AAGCGGGCTAGCAGTTGCCAACGCGAAAAACGAACCCATGTGAACCGTGAACATATTTCCGTAGTGATCGTTGTGCCACCGGAAAGGGTGCAAGACAGAGAGGGAGCGAGACAGTGCGAGCTGATCGATTTCGGCGTTTTGTTCTGGCGAGCATTCACCATCGAAACGAACGGCGAACAAGTTACGAGGAGACCCCCACGATTCCGGCAGCAACACCCGACCGTAACCCCGTTGCTGCACCAGTGTTGATGAGTGTGGATTTGCGACGAAACATAAAGTGTGTTTTCCTCTGCGGAATAGAAACGGAAAATATACTAGTAAGCAAACTGCGTCGGGTGCAATTGGTGCGGCTGGACGATGTACAAAATCGATGACGAATTTCGACCCCGCGGCCGGGTGTTCATGAAGGCGCAGCGGGAAAACAATCCCGGCGGTTCGGGCAGCAGCTCGTACGCCCTGGTGAGCCGGTCGAACTCGCGCTCGAGCGCCGGCAGTGTGGCGGCGCGCGGTCCGCCCATCACGACCAACCTGGACGACACCAGCCTACGCTTCCGGCACGAGATCCTCAACGAGAAGGTGATCGAAGCGACCGTCACCGAGCTGCCGGACGTGATCGATGGCATCAACCGGGACCACTGGCGCGCCCTGCCGTCGTCGCTCTCGTACGGCAACGAGCTGGTGGTGGCGTCGGCGCCCCGCAGTGGCCACCCGGATCCGGGCGGTACGGCGACGGCGGCGGTGATGACCGAGGTGACCCGGAACAAGCGCCTCTCGACGGAGGTGCTGGGCAGTACGCTCGAAACGACGAAGAGCTCGCAACGGGCAGCGGATGGTCATCGCCGGATGACCACCCACATTGTCCGCAAGATTACGACGCTGACGCGGGCCGAGGAGCAGGCACAGGCGGACAGCATGATACGCCAGAACCGGGACGTGAAGACGACCGAGATCGGCTACATGCGCACCGGCAGGCTGGATAGCAAGCGGGCGAAGGTAGTTTTTGGGCGTGGGGGTGGTTTCGTGTCGTGCGGTTACGTTTATGATATATTTTCACTACAAAAAAAATTTACTAAAACTGGAGAAAAATTACTGGATAGAGATCACTGTTTTTACTCACTTTTCCTCCATCCATTCTTTAATCCATTTTACGATGGAATTATTTTGAAATCGAAAACCATTCCCTCTTTCGTGTTTGAAGGTTATGTACATTGGGTGATTTATGGACCCCTACTATAATCCACTGCTAACAAAAGATTTTTGTGAGTTATAAAGTGTAGTTCTCTTGCCTTGGTTTGTCCAAGGTGTACCTTTTCCTGTAAAGCAATCTGGCGAAGTAGAAGGGAAAAGAACGTTCGTTCGATTGTGCGCACTTATTATAAACCTTGGAATGCACTTTATTGCCGAAAAATCATGGAATTGTTTTTCATGTTTGTAAAATAATTTAGTATTTCTAATGTTTGATTAATTGTATGAACCGAAAAGACAACCACAAAACTGCTTCGTTGCTTTTCGTTCCTCGAGCTGCGGGTGCCAAACAAAAGACTTCAACGTTCAAACGACGAACCTGTGATCATGCATAAAAGTTGCTCAAAGTCTACTTTGGGCACTTTGTTTTGATCGGGCTGCTTCGAGTTGGTGGTATGTATCGTGCTATGCTGGTGATCGTTCCTGTACCGTTCAATGTTTACAACCATGTTACATGTGATCTATCGGACCATTCCACGATGCCGAACGCCATGCAAGTCCTGCCGTTCGTACGGTACGGATTTCTGATTGCCCGGGGGCAATATTTTGTCGACCCATTACGGTGTGCTGGTTGCTTGTTGATCATTTTGTTTGCGTTTTTCCCTTGTAAAAAACAAGTCTGTTGGTGGAAGCTACTTCTTTTCCGACGGTCGATGACGTGTTGTACTCGCGAGCGGTCCCCAAGATCACGGCAGCGGTCCGAAAAGATCAGCATCTTTACGCGGGGCGATCGGAAACTGAGCCGCTTCTTTGCACGAGCTCGTACAACGCGCCTGTTGCCCTAGGGCTAGGGCTCCGGTAAGGGCTTGGTATGCTCTCGTGAGTGAATAATTTATTGGCGAAGGAGCCCAGTCCCTCACAACACACAGCCGCCTGCCCTACGTGCCGCGCTATGTACTACGGTTCAGGTGATTTAATCGATAAACGCGTGATGCCGGTAGCTCCGGGCCGGGACGTACCGCGCCGCCGAGCGCAGCAGCTGTTCGAGTAATGGGAATTTTCTCTGGGAAAAACTTCCATTTTCCGAATGAAAGTCAGTTGATTCGATTACGCAGGTGAAAAACTGTTTAACCGCAGCTAAACATCTTCCGAAAAGCTCCATTTCCGATCGAATACGTCCCACATTCCATCGGCAGAGTGTAAGTGGGTGTGGAGATATTTCGTTTCCAACGTTTTTTTTTTTTTTTGCTGCGGCGGAACCATTTTCAATTAAGTTGAGTAATGGTTCCTGAACGGGCTCTCCGGAAACATTCTACTTTTTTATGTCTCTCACAGATCGGCTCAGTTCTCAACAAACACCCAATACGGATCGGCTTCTTGGTGGGTGCGTTTGCTCGTCCACCCGATCCGAGTGTGCCCAAATTCGACAGACGCAGACTCCCGAATGTAGCGGCGATGGTGTTAAATGCCACCAAGCGGGGCACACTGTTTGTTTTTTAGCCCCGCTCCGCGGCCGGCCGTCTGCATCGTGGGTTTGTCCAATGGTTTCCACTGATGTTTGCCAGCTTGCGCCACCCCCAGCTCAATCACCATATAACCATATCCCCAATTTGGGTCCGACGAAATTCCCATCGATGGTAAATTTATGATGGCTATTTTGTCGTGATCCGTGGCGTAGATACAGCCACCGGCAGGAAGTGGCAGGTTTTACATTTTCATACTTTGAGACACATCATCGCCGCATGCATCATAAACCGATGATGGGATGATGCGAACTACATTAGGAAGTTGCTTAATCTATGATGGACGCTCGTTACGTTGTTTTGTTTTTCCTTTTCTTCAACCAAAACATCTCCATATCTTCTGGGGTACGCAAGGTTACGGCCAGTAGAATAACTCATCCACATCGCAGCCGACGCTTCTGTTTGGCGGCCTTTAATTAGAATCGAGTATCTTAAGCGTCTCAATCCGTCCAAAAGTCGCCGGCAAATCCATCATTACAAACGGTCGCCGACACTAAATGGTCCGTGCGTGCGTGCATGGTGTCGTGCTGAGAAATTCAAGCGCGAGGCGCCAAACTGAGACGCCGCCACTTTACGCCACTATATCGTGGTTGCATATTGATTTATTTGTTTTGGCCGTTCGTGCGTGCTGGCCTTTTTGGCGGTGGGGCGCTTTTGGGCGCCTTGAATGATGGCTCGTGTGACCGACGTCTGTGCGACTGACTTATGATGTCCGTCATGTATTCTCGTTCATTATTAGCAGCTTACTAGACGTTCCTCGCGCTGTTCCGCTGCTGTTTCTGACCACCCGAAGAATACGATGGGGTTGCTATCAACTTCAGCCGGCGTCCTCGATGAAATTAACAATTTCATCAATCTGCTGCAGTGTAGCGCCTGTTAGAAGCCTTGCGATGGTGGAAGCACGACCAGAGTGAGACGGAAGGGTAATCCTGCCACTTGGAGCATGTTACAGCTGACCCCCCGGCTGACTTGGCGGTTCGGCAGAGGTTACACCGCCGTAGATCTCTGTTTAGCCGTCTGTTTGTTTAGCTTTGTTCGTGTCCTGCCCTTTTTGGTGCGAAACCCTACAGCGAGCGGGTCGAGTCGTGCGAGGCTATCCGTTACATTAATGCCATTGGATTGATTGGGTTGATCAAAAAGTTCACTAGAACCGGCGCATCATGTTATTTGATCGATTCGTTCGATCGATCATGAAGAACATACCTTTCCGTTTGGTTGTTTGAAAAGTGGAGGTAAATAAAAGGCATTTATATTTCATTCTTAGATGGGATGGTTTTACCTACATTGCAACAAAATGAAATTTGTTTCAAAAATACAGTGCAAAATCTGTTTCCAGTTCCACTGCAGAACTGCTCGTCACACCCAATCGTCGATCAGTTCGATCGTGCAATATTAATTGAACCGAGCGTGGTTTAAACATTACGCCTCCAATTTATGCTCGCGGTAATAAATCCACCTATCAAACAGCTTCCACGGTGGAGTATGCTCGTTTCGTCATAAAAAAAAACAGCAACATAAACACTCGCCTCGCGATAAATCCTGCGCTATTATGCGATCATGATGTGGCATTTTGCCGTTTCCACCTATGTTCTTATGGTTCGCCCGGTCGATCAGCCCTCCAAGAAAGGTTGCCGATAGGTGGAGCACTTGGACATTGATCTGCCCGAAGAAGGCGAATAAATCATTTACGAAACGATTAAATGAACCGGGATGGTGGATGGGGTGAAGGGCAATCGATTGAACAGTGGCACCACGAAGGGCCGGCAGCGAACTGGATTGACAGTAAAATGAATTAATTAGTTTTCCCTAATTCAATTAAAACCCACCACAACAACACGTTGGTCGAGAGCAAGTCAATCGGTGGCGTTGGAATGCGACGCTGTGAAGTCCACCGGACAGCAATGAATGAGGCTGCCCTTACCATGTGGGGGATGCTGGATGAGGGGTTGAATTGGAGTTTCACTCATGCTGGCAAAACCATCGCCCACTGGCATTGGCGCTCTCCGCAGCATCACTGCGCGCTCCCGCGGTGCTGCACCGTGGAAACGTCGACATAATGTGCCCGATGACATTGGACAGCAGAATGTCACGCCGCCGTAGGCAAATCAAACTACAATGCAGCTGCCAACAGGGTGCGCATTGTGCGGGGTGGAATTGTTCCATTCTGTTGCGCGCTCTGCGATGTGAATCTTTTCGCGGTTGCGCTGGTTCGGGATCGGGAACGAAATGTGCCATTTTTCTGCAACATTGTGTGCTTTTCGCCTTCGCACCGGCATTTCCTGTCAGCCGTTTTTATTTTATTTGAAAAAGTAATCATCGTTTCCGTGGGAAAAGGGTTCGGAATGAATTTTGAACAGCTTGTCATGTGATTGTTGTTTGAGTTTATCTGGGTTTTCATATTTACCATGTCAAATGTGACATATCTTAAATTTCTTTTATACGTGGCTATATCGGTTGAAATTCTCTTCAATTACTCTGCATTTCCTCTGTTTGATTTTGCCTTTTATAACATTGATTTTCATAGGACAGCGCGTCGCTCTTCCGGTTGCAAATAAAGCTTATCAAAAGTGGAACATCGTTGGCGTACTAGTACTCGATCCTCGAAATACTAATCATTTACTCTACTTCTTTCCCCTTTCACAGATTTCCGACATTGTCGTTGGGCAAGAGGACAATCTCACAGCCCGCGAGGCGCTGCTCCGCTGGGCCCGCCGCTCGACGGCCAAATACCCGGGCGTCCGGGTGAACGACTTCACCGGCTCGTGGCGCGACGGTTTGGCGTTCTCCGCGCTCATCCACCGCAATCGGCCCGATCTGATCGACTGGCGAGAATCACGATCGCGCCGACCGCGCGAGCGGCTCGAGGTGGCCTTCCACGTGGTGGAGAAGGAGTACGGCGTAACACGGTTGCTCGATCCGGAAGGTAAGACTTGGCCGTGCATTCGCCATCGCCTGCTGGTGACTGGTGATGATTGATTAAGTCGTTCGTAACCGTCACTTGACTGCAGAGTGTGCCAGGCGCGCGAAACATTTAGGAAAGATAAAACAAAACTTGCCGAAGGTGCCCCTTTTTCGTCGCACAGTGCCTGTTACACCACACCACAAAAAACTGTTAAGCTAGCTAGAAAAATGTCGACCGTCGATTTTATCGGCGGACGAACCGTTTACTGTTGCGGCAAAGATCAAAGCAGCTCGCGTCGTAGCATCGTAGGTAATCAAAACAAACACGTCCCTGCGAGCGGCAGGATCCCCTACGGTGGAGGTCTTTCGCTACACGACGTGCGACGATGGCTGGTCCTAAAAAGGGGCATCAGCGACAGGCGCAATGGTGGAAATATGGTTAGCCCTAAGGGCAATATTTCACGCTCGATCTGTGAACGATCTTTCCGCGCTGACGCGGTGGTATCCCTTGATTGAGACGACCACTTGAAGGCGTTTTTTTTTGGTTCGCGTCTGTCAGCAGATTCGTTTTTTTAGTCGCATGCCTGGTGCTTACCGTAAGGATCAGTTAAAAGTATAGGTCATTCCCTAGCAAAATACTTTTACAGAACTACTACGAGGATAAAGAGTTATGATCGTCGTTAATTCGATTTTCTTGAATGTGTTACAAACCCTATATGTTGCCTCTTTATGCGTGAGTGGTGCGAAGCCATATCCTATTAAAGTCAGTAGGTCAACAGGAAACACAAGTAAACCCGACGACTATAATGTCTCATGTGGAGAGGAGTATAGGCGTCAACAAAATTAATATTCGTGAGAAGAGTGCCTAGGATTCGTGGAACCGCTTTTCTTGGGCAAGCAAACCGTTGATTGCGTAATGATTTTCCTACCTAATCCGGCAACACCCCAGGAGGTAGTTCAAGTCTTCAGCTGATTCACTGAAGGTCAACTTCTCCAGCAAAACGCTTTTTCGCGTTAAGCCCTTATTTCCATAGTTTGAACAAGCATTGACTGAAAATGGCAAGCACCATTAGTTCTGTAGAACGTACGCACTTGGTCTTTCGTCGGACAGTGCGGTCTAGTGGTAACCCCGAGAACTAGTTGTTACATGTTTACGAACCAGATGAATAAGCTAGCCAAGGTGATACCGGATGACAATTCGTATTGCGCTATGAATCATCTACGTTATCCGTAACTTGGACCTTCAGTTCACCTACAGTTGATGACTCAAAATGTGTGTTAAATTGCACGAAACCGTCATGGTTCTTCTCTTGGTTGAAGGTTTTGAATACTTTCGATTCTATACTTCAGAACCCTCAGGTGCACATTGGTTGTAGCGATAAATTGTCGCTGTTGGCATGGAACTTCTTTGTCCGTTTCATGGATCATAAAGCGGAACGATCATAATAAAATGTTCCTTCCGACTCTTCCACACTTTAAAACGAGTGTATCGAGACTTCTAGAAGTCTACCGAAACGTTCAAAAATAAGTGAAAACAATTTATATATTTGAAAAGGCAGTCACTAATGTCACACTTTTTTCCTCCCTCACAGATGTCGACACGAACGAACCGGATGAGAAATCGATGATCACCTATCTGAGCTCGCTGTACGATGTGTTCCCAGAGCCACCGCAGATGCACCCGCTGTTCGATATGGACTCGCAGCGGCGCGTCCAGGAGTATCGTGAGCAGGCCCAGCAGTTGCTCTACTGGTGCCGTGAAAAGACCTCCCTGCTGCAGGAGCGTGCCTTCCCAACCACCCTGATCGAACTGAAGCGGCTGCTGTCCGATCTGAACCGTTTCCGCACCGAGGAGGTGCCACCGCGGCAGCGCGACAAGCAACACCTCTACGCGATCTACAAGGAGCTCGAGAAGTACTTCGAGTCGATCGGCGAGGTGGACGTCGAGACGGAACTACGCCCGGAGGCGCTCGAGAAGGCCTGGCATCGGCTGATGTCGGCGCTGGCCGACCGCGACTTGATCCTGCAGCAGGAGGTGCAGCGTCTGGAGCGGTTGCAGAAGCTCGCCGAGAAGGTGCAGCGCGAGTACAAGCACACGGAAACGGTGATCACGAAGATCGAAACTCGAATCTCAGAGGAAAGCCGCCGCATCGAGCGGCTGCATCCGGTCGAGGCGAAGACCATCGTCGAGGGGCTCGATCGCGACATCCAGCCCCTCGAGCAGCCGCTGCAGGAGATGAACGACGACTGCCACAGCCTAAAGGACGGTCGCTATCCGCAGGCGAGCGATCTTCACAAGAAGTGAGAAACCAACCAAAACTAGTGTCAACGAATGTTATACTAAACTATCACTCTCTCTCTTTCCACAGGGTTACAAAGCTACACCAGCGTTGGTCCCAGCTGCGGACAACATTCCATACTAGCTTAGTACAAAAACTGTCCGGCCTGAGCTATCCAGTGCAGGAGACGACGATAACGAAGCAAACGCGCGTCGTCACGGAAACGCGACAGATTGGCACCAATCCGTACTTCCGGGACGTCCAAGAGTACACCGAGTGGTGCCAATCGAAACTGGTAGGAAACTGTTTCCGGTTTGGAACAGCTATCACTCTTGGGGCGATACTGATACTTTCTTTTCGCTCCTTTGCCCCACACAGAAACAACTGCATACCTCCGACTATGGTTCCGACCTGCCGTCCGCTAAAGTGGAGCAGGAGCGCCACCAGCACGAGCACAAAGTGATCGATCAGTTCCACTCTAAAATCGCCCAGTGCGAGCGACACGTCGCCAACTTCACCGGCGAGGAGCAGCAGCTGTACCGACAGCGGCTGAGCCAACTGCAGAAGGTGTACGCCGAGCTGCTCAGCACCTCGACTAAGCGCCTGTCAGATTTGGACGCGCTCGCTGACTTCCTGGGCACGGCGACGGCCGAGCTGAGCTGGTTGAACGATCGCGAACAGATCGAAGTGAGCCGGGACTGGGCGGACAAGAACCTGGACCTGTCAGCCGTGCATCGGTACTATGAGGTAAGGGTCTATTCGATCGCGTAACCATAACACTCGATACGCCTAAAATCAACGAAAGGATACGCTGTTCTTCTTCGATCCATTTATTTCTCTTCTCCATTTTTTTCTTCATTTTTGCGTCATCGAAATGTTTCGACACGTTCACTTTTTTTTTCTTCACTTCCTCTATCCGTATCTCTCGTTCTCTTCTAACCTGTCCTTGTGCCAAAAATTCTAACAACAAAAGTCTACTTGCAAGCGTACGTACGGGAATGGTGAGGAAGTAAGTAATACATTTCCAGTTCTCCCTGTGATTTCGTTTGGGTGTATTTTGTTTTGTATTTCTTTATTGTCGCTGTCCGGTGTTGCGTGTTTTGATATTTTCTATTATGTATTGTTCGTAGAACCTTTTCCATTTTTAAACCTTTTGACAAAGCTATTCCTTCCACCTTCTGTCCAACGATCGTTTTTTTTAAATAATTGAAATTTCATGTGCATGTTTCCTGTTGGAACATAACGTACGTTTCAATGTATTTATATGTTTCCCTCTTTCTTTGAGTCTCTTTATTTGTACTAGTCTAATGCTTCGGTTTTGTGTATGTATTATTCAGTTGAACTTTCTCATTTTTCACATTTCGCCGTTTGCTTTGTGAATTAGTAGTCTTGTTGTTCTTTACAAGGTATTGGTTTATTGTTACCGTCTGCCATATAGTTGTTTTGCGATTGGTTGAAACAGATATTTAACCCATTTTCCACCCGCAGAATCTAATGTCCGAGCTGGAAAAACGGGAGATGCATTTCGCTACCATCTTGGATCGAGGTGAGGCCCTTCTCGTTCAGTCCCATCCGGCATCGAAGTGCATCGAGGGTCACCTGCAGGCGCTTCAGTCGCAGTGGTCCTGGTTGCTGCAGCTGACGCTCTGCCTCGAGGTACACCTGAAGCACGCCACCGACTACCATTCGTTCTTCGACGAGGTGCGTGAGGCCGAGAACTGGCTGACGAAGCGTGACGAAATCCTGAACAGCAAATACTCGCAGTCGGAGTTCACGCTCGACCAGGGCGAGGCTCTGCTGCGCGGCATGCAGGACATCCGGGAGGAGCTGAACGCGTTCGGCGAAACGATCGCACAGCTGCAGCATCAGGCCACCGCCGTCGTTCCGCTCAAGCAGCGCAAGCAGCCGGTCAACCGGCAGTGCACCGTGCAGTCGATCTGCTCGTACAAGCAGGGCAACATTTCGCTGGACAAAAACGAAACCTGCACCCTGCTCGACACGTCCGGGCGAGTGAAGTGGCGCGTGAAAACGTCGAAGGGCGTCGAGGGTTCCGTGCACGGGGTGTGCCTGCTGCTGCCACCGCCCGACCAGGAAGCGATCGAGGCGGCCGAACGGCTGAAGCGACTGTTCGATCGCTCGGTGGCGCTGTGGCAGAAGAAACAGCTGCGCCTGCGGCAGAACATGATTTTTGCCACCATCAAGGTGGTGAAGGGCTGGGACTTCGAGCAGTTCCTGGCGATGGGAGCGGAGCAGCGGACGGCGATCCGGCGTGCGCTCAACGACGATGCCGACAAGCTGCTGGCCGAGGGCGATCCGGCCGATCCGCAGTTGCGCCGTCTGCGTCGCGAGATGGACGAAGTCAACCGACTGTTTGATGAATTCGAGAAACGTGCCAGAGCAGAAGGTAAAGCAATCGCATTCTTCGAAAACACTTGTACCATCGAGCCGCAAGAGATCAGATAAAATACCGTAGAAGATAGAAAAAAACCATCGGTTCCATCGTATAAGACTATTTTCATCTGACAATCGAACGCTATATGAGTTAACCTGTGACAACAGCGTCTCTTTGGAAAGCGAAGAAAAAATAATTTGAACAATAATTCGCTGAATGGCGACATAATTGGATAATTGGGTGATCACACGCTTCTATGCCATTTTCGGACCGTCGCGAAGGTCAAGAATTATAGGTCAAGAGTCATTAACGCCCTCGCGATACACAAATCCTCCGGTCTGCTGTCTGGCCTGTTCGGAATAGCTCTGTTGAAGCGAAGTCTGATCAACGATCATTTTGCTCAATTCGTTTAGAACAATAGTTTTCATTTCCAAATGTACATTTTTGTTGGCGCTTTCGTTCGATGCTCATGTGGTAGGCCACTGTTGTCCCCGACCCCAGTGCGGGCTATTAATTTTCCAATTGTTTTCCGAAGATGGTTCCGCTTATTATGTCGAGAGATGGTGGGTAGTTGTTGCTCCATAACCGATTGGGTCGACTATTGGCAGCAGAATGGTCCAAAATGTTTATTGGTTAGACGCGTTCAGTTTGGTATTTGTCCATTGGGATCAAACTTTGTCGTATCGTTGTCTTCAAGAAAGCAAACAGCTATTCCTGTACTAGTCGGTCAGTTGATATTCTGCCGTGGTCCGCTGTGGTTCGTGAGGAAGAGTCTCAGAGAGTCCTATCGTCTCAGTTTCATTTTTTCCAATCTGGAAAATATCTTATTCGCTTAGTTTTGAGTTGAAACTTGAAGTGACATATTCAGAAACGAATCAAACATGAAGGGTGTCTTTCGCTTTCGATCTTTTCGCGGTGAGATTGAGTGTTTTCATTGAAACTCGTTGTGTTGTAAATTTTTTGTTGAATAAATACTGATATGGTGTTCTTCACACTCTTTCAGAGGAGAGTAAACAGGCAAGCCGCATCTTTACCGAGCAGTGCATTTCGCTGAAGACGCGCTTGGAGGAGATGGCCCGCGAGCTGGACCATATCATCCTGTCGCCGATGCCGCGCGATCTGGACTCGCTCGAGCACACGGTGCAGATACTGGAAGACTACAAGCGCCGGCTTGGCGGCCTCGAGCCGGACCTGAAGCACCTGCAGGAAACATTCCGTACCATCACGCTGAAGACGCCCGCACTGAAGAAAAGCCTCGACAACCTGATGGACCTGTGGAAGGAGCTAAACACGCAGGCCGTCCTGCACGGCGACCGGCTAAAGTTGCTCGAGGGTGCTCTGGCCGGACTGGAAGACAACGAGCAGGTCATCTCCGATCTGGAGGGCAAGCTGTCCCGCCAGCTGGAGCTTCCGTCGTCGCAGGAGGGCTTGTACGAGGTGTACAAACGGCTCACCGTGATCCAGGAGACGATTTCCAACCAGCAGCCTGAGATGGACAAAATGAACGATTCAGCCGACCAGCTCGGCCGCATGGGTGTACCGACCAAGGTGCTCGGTGATCTGAAGCGCCTGCATTCCAATGTGGAACGTTTGAACTTGCGGTGGAACAACATCTGCGGACAGCTCGCCGAACGGTAGGCATTCCCTCGGAATTAGTCTCAAAATAGCTCGTGATGAACTGTGATCCATTTATCCTCCGAATTACAGAATGCGCAGCGTCGAGACGGCAATCGGATTGATGAAGAACTTGCAAACCAGCATTGTCGTCGAGGAGACCTGGGTGGAGAAGCAGACGGAAAAGCTACAGGCCCTTCCGACGGCGACTTCTGCACGGGAGCTCGATGTAAGTATTGCTTGGCCGGCGGCACGCTGTTTGCCGATTGCAGCACAGTGTTTTTAGCTTGACACGCCTTGGACCTCAGCTCGGGCAAGTTGGGATAGGAAACTGGACGAGCAGACATTTTTTTGCAGCGATATTAATGATGATGAACTAGGCAAGAGGGAATGTGTGCTTAAGTGAGAGAGACCTATTTTCGCACCGGTTTCTGACAGAAGAGCGTACTACGAAGGATCTGTTGGTAGTAAGAAATCGATTCTTCCCCAAGTTCTGAATATGAGAGAAAAGCATTTTAATTTGTTTACAAATCAAACAATCCAAAAAACACATACAAATCACTGAACCCAATGGCAGTAATGTAGCTAATAGAGCACGTTAACAAAAATACTCGAAGTAGAGAGGCGGCAAAACACAGACACACGAAATTACTATCGACTAACTGCATCCCCGTTAGATAGGCGGCAGGAAAACAGGGAACACACAATCTTCCGTGTAGTGGAAGTAGAGGTATTTGACACTACTGGAACACATTCAAGACTAACAACAGATGACTGTTACGCACGCGTTAGGCGAAGGATAATAGCTCAATTCTAGTAGACTGATTGCACTGTGAAGTTTACGAGGAGCCATAACCTTCAATTGATAAGTGCCTAAAATGATTCCTGGGACTAACTGTAAGGAAACGAAATTAGAATTCCACAATTCATAGGTTATGGTTCCGACAAGCATGAAGTACCATGTACCACGACTCACAATTTTCTCGGACTACAATGGTCCACATAAACTGTCACATTACAAGTCATAGGTAGATTAATTTTCACGTAGTAGTATAGACATAATTAGTTTTCCACTCTACACTTCTACCGTAATATCGTGTAGCAGCAGCCTAAACATTTCACATTAATGTCTAACAATATTCGAGTTGTTAGCGACGGTAGATAACTTTCATACTAATGCGTAAATTTATTTATCTCTTTCCTTCCCCCTACCCCTCTTATCTGGTAATCTTTACCAAAACACGAATATCGAATATCGAATAACGAACCACGACAACACCACCACCAACTACAACATCAACAACAATTACAACATGCAACCGATACACCAATACAACCCTCTACACCACCCACTCTATCGCCAAACACCGGCACGGCCTCCGGATGTGTTCTTGGTCCACTACTATTTTTCTGCCCGGCGTTTCCCGCGTTCCTCTCCTCGCACATGTGTGTGTGTGTGTGGGTTGGTGTGGTTGGCCCCCGGGTGGTTCTACTTCACCTTCGCGTAAAGCAGTCGATGCTCGGCGAAACCGTGGAGCGCATTCCGAAGATTGAACAGGTGAATCTCACCGGTGGCCGCTTGATCCGAGAAGCTAAGGTATGTAGTCATATGGTCCTTCTCGTACTTCTTCGGAACTGTATCTTTTTTCCACCATATATACACATCCCTCCGATCCTTCTGTAATCTACAAAAGTGTAAGAACTACCTTCCTTCCGTCCGTTCGTCCTGTGTCATAGTACTTCCGGGAGGACTGAAAGGCACTCCTTCGTCTGTCGTCTGTTTTTCTTGGTGTTCAGTGCGATCTTTCTTCTTGCTCTGGGAAAAGGTTTTATTTTTCCACTCCAAAATTGTGATCTGCCAAACTCGCTGCGTGTGCGTTTGTAATAATGTCTCGTTATTTCGTGCTGGTGAAATGGTATTACGAGCCTGGCACTCGTACGTCTTCCTCCGTCTTCGAGATCCGCATTCTCCGGTATTCTCTCCTTCATTCCGCTGTTGGGGCATGGAGGAATGCTGCAAGAGATGGGTGCCTCGTGTTTATCCTGCTGTTACTATAGCTCTATTGTGTGCCTTGTCCACTGGGAGTGTGCGTGCGAACGTGTGTGCGTGACTGTGCGTGTCTGTTTGTGCGGTTTTGCCGTTATAAACGCAGGATTTCTTGGTGACCGGGTACAAAACACATTCTTTTCCCATAGCTTTAAGGATGCTTCTTCGCGCATAAGTATTCACAAAAGAAAACCCCATAGCTACTCAACTTGTATTGGCTTTTTTTCGCCTGCCCACGTGCCTGGTGTTGGTTTAAAAGAAAATTAAAATGGTTGTCCCCAATCAATTACTGGTTGTCACAAGTCCCCTTAACGGGATTTGTCCGTGTCCCTTTCGAATCACATTCAGGAATATTTTACGGCATCATTTGTTTGCCCAAGAATTGAAAAAAAAAACCCATTGTCCATTCAACCCTGGGCATTTGGCATACGTGGGTTGTCTTCCTAAACGTCGAATATGCTCTCCTTTCGCACCGGAACGTACAGTAGATGTGATTAATACCAAAATTGCACTTTGAAGGCGCCAATGCACCGACAAATTTAGGGATGTTTTAGGAAAAAAATCTTGACTAACTGATCGTAGACCAAAACCAAAACCAACTGCGTTTCGGTGTGGAGGAGAATAGCACAAATGTGACCATGTTGTTGTACGGTGGCCCTACGTTCCCAATGGCAGCAAGGGCTGTGATCGCGGTTCCCCCTTGCTATTGCTTCTCCTGCAGTATCTTACATTTTTGGCGATTCCTCCGTACTATCCTGTTAGTTGCTGTTGCTAAGTAGTGAGCTATAAAATTTATCCGAGGATGATTTAATATTATACTTTCCGAGACTCTGCTTGCTACTTATCGACATCGATGAAATCCCCCATTTTTCCGAACTATGATGCGAACTAGAACGTTATTGCAAATACTAATCAATCTAATAAATCCAATTTCAACAACACACAACCACTCACACTATACTCTGAAACATGTCATACACCATACACAAACCGACTGTATGACACCGTTCAACAAAACATCCAACAACACGCCATTGTTTACACTCCATTTACGCACCTTAAAAATGCGGCAACCAAACTTAATACCTGCACCCGAACAACCAAAATCGGATGGTCGACGAACGGGGGATGATTGAATTAATACACACAAATCCGAACCGCCAAATGCGCTTCTTCCTCCGCTCGATACGGCTAAATCAACATTGCGTGCGTGCGCAACGCTTCTCCGATCGATCTTCGTGCACCAAATCGCCGCCTCACGTCGAAAACTACAACGTACAATCGCTCCACGCATCCGCCATTGATGTGCAATTGAGATCAGATCTACGACGGCAAGTGTGTCCACTACATCGACTGGCTGAGCGAGGTGCGGCCAAGCTTTTCGCCCCCTCGGCAGGATTTGCGGCCGGTCGATGCCGATCCCGGTGCGACGGAGGTGTACTCGAAGCGACTCGACACCCTTAACGGGCGCTTCGAGACGCTGCTTGAACAGCTGACCCAGCGGCTGAAGACGGCCATCGAGGTGAATGGCGCGGACGGATTGGTAAGTGTTCACAGCTATCCTTTTTCTATTCTAATTTTTGAATCTTTCAATATTCGTTACATTACCCGAAATTCGCACGAAAAGTCATCTCCACGGGGACCCCCGTCTGGTATTCGATGGTGGAATACTTCAAGGTTACCAAATACTGCCATTCTTGAATAAGGGTTGAAGAAGAAAACGGCGAGTAAATCACATCTTAAAAACCGGTTTCTCTATACAAGCTCACGCAAACTTTTCGAATCAAAACGAGCCAGTAATTTAATGCAGGTGTCACCTCGTTTGTTGGTCTCTCGCTCATAAAAAAAAATCCTGTTCCATCTGGCTGGCACTCTTCCATGGTCACCAAATCTTCCGCGAAGCAGTGCACTCGTACGGCTCGGTAGCGCGTTGACATCATCCTCTTCCTTTTGACTTCGGGCCACGTACTGCCCAAATCGCGATCAAGCTCAAAAGTTCAGCCTATTCCGTCATTTTCTATTTCCAATGGTGGTTATCTCTTGCTGGAGTGTGGTTCGATGTCAGCTTCTGGTTCGGCCTCCTCCAAAGACAGTAGGAGAGATGTTGGTTGCTGATTTCGCTGATCTGTTGTTTGCTTTTGTTCACAACTCGATG
>JAOEFI010000007.1:13971402-14016025 GCA_034621735.1 Anopheles plumbeus | reverse complement strand
ATAATTCGCCATTTGATCCCCCAACTGGATGTGATTGACGTGAAACAAAAACAAACGAATCAATTTTCTTTTTCTCAGTCTGCTTTTTTTCGTTTCTTCTTCTTAACACCGCTTTTTTATTTTCCCCCCCTTTGCAACTCATTTGTTTGCTAAACTGTCTTAAAACCAACGGTCAACCAAAAAAAAGAAAAGGGATCAAGCTGCAATGGAAACTCCCTCTCATTGACGTGGGACCCGTAAATTTGGTTGCCGATACATCAGTAGCCATTTTTTGTTCGGTAGCTACCACGAGCATCGTTTGTCATGATTAGCTCCTCACACATCTCCATCCATCACCTTTCAAAGTGATTGTTAAAGAAGGCAAACATTTAAAACGCATAGCGTAAACAGAGCAATATCATGCTACGGGGCTCGATGAACCAATTATGGTCGTACATGTATTGGTGCAGTTCGGTTTTTCTGCATATCATTTGACTGGTTCGCTCATTCACTTTCACCGCAAGGTTTCCATAATTGTCTAACGTGTGGCAATCACGTTACTACACCTACACGAGCAATCTTTTCGACAACTTGTGTTTCATCATCAGACAAGAAAAGTACATCTGCATGCGGAAAACACTGGAATGAAGCACTTTGGGGGACTGCCAAAGAAAAAAAACCGCATTAAAAACGTGTGTGCGTGTGTGTGCTTTTATGTGTGTATGAAATGTTTGTGCGCTAAAACAAACGAACAAAATGCAGCAAAATGTTATTCACACAACAGGGCAGGAAATAGGGAGGATAGTTTCTATCAAAAGGAATAGGACTGTGAGTCCTCGTATGGAAAATTATAAAGGAGCTATTTTAGTTGTTATACTACATAGCTGAACAAGTAGTTAATTTCTTGTGATTACGTCAGGGACCAGTAAGTTTTTGCTCCACGAGTTCCAGAGCCAAATCTTCAATACTTTTTCTTCCAACCTTGTACAGCTTTCTATGATAGTATGCACATTACCAAGTCGTTGTTAACAACTGTAACATGCGACTTTATATTTGTTTTCTGGCGTATAACAAGATAGAACGTCATCGTCTTGTCGTGATTCGTGCGTAGCTGCACTCTTAGTATGTTAAGTTTTACAAAACAACAACTACTCAATTTTATCTTCTTTCCAGGATTTGTAAATATTTGATTACCACTAGATAAGAGCAAGTCAAGTTGATTGGTCCGTTCTTTTGCAGAGTATCTAATAGAAAAGAGAAGTACTAACAAACACCGGCACGAAGCATAGGATTGATCACACCAAACACTAACAGCTACCCACTAACATCTAGTTGTACGCTGCCGTTAAACCGCTAACATTCGGTTCGCTTCGTTGGGAAACTATCGTTTACGTTGTAGTTAGTGTTTGTTACCTGTTTTATGTTGATTTTTGTTTTCTATTCTACTGTATGTCAGGGGACAAACCCCGCATAGAAGCGGGCAACAAATAGGACCCAGAGTCCTAGTTTGTAGAAAAACTACACATACACCCACACACGATGTGTCGTCCCTCTGCCGTTTTTCTCAATGTTGTATGTTCTCCGGTGTGATGTTTGGCCTGATATTCCATTCACCTTATTGCTTCTCTTCCACTATTGCGTTTGTGTGTTGTGTTCGCGTGAGTTGGTTCTGTTCCTATTTATCCTTATCATACTTTATATCCAAACTCTCTGGTGTTTACATCGCTCCTGTCGTTTACATCGTTATAATTTTGAATATATGTACTGTTCCTTTTTTACTCGCATTTACTTCCTTCTAGCCTGTACGACTGTGTGCGTCAGTACTGTGTTTTCGTTTTTATTTTCACTTCGTTCTATCATATATATAGGTATATATATATGCTCTACTCTGCTTTCTGTTGTTGCGTTTTGTGTTTGAGTGTGTCTTTGGTTGTCTGCTCTTATCGTTTGGCTTTTCTGCATTTTGTTTATCTGTATGTACCTTATATATACTCTCTCACTTTATCTCTCTCTATATGTTTCTTATTTTCTAGAACCGTGTGTATTGTCATCATCATTAATATCTGAACCATTGATACGTTTTAATTGTTTGTTGTGTTTGAGTTTTCTACATCTTTGTTTTTGTATCATATTTTCAAAAACTGAGTCAACAAACCCTACATTTGTGTACATTTAATTTTGTTGTAAACTCGTACCGAACGATCTGGGCGAGCATAGCATGTGCAGTGTTGAGAAACCTTATTGATTGTATGCCATTTCGTTTCTCCTTTCCCATCTACGCCTTCAACATTCGTACCCATAACAGCAAGCAGTGATCGAGAAGTTCGCTCTCTGTGAGGACCACCTGGCCAAGCTCCTGGAATGGATAACTCGCGTAGAACAAGATATCGCCGTCGTCGGTGGACCCAAGGAACGAGTCGACGATCTGCGCAACCAGATCAACTCGCTGAAGGTATGACCTTGCCAACCTTGTCGTCCGGTAGATATTGTTTAACCTTTGGTTTGGCTTCACTTTTTAGCAAATCAAGGAAGACATCGATGCACAGAGCCGCCCGGTTGCTACCTGCTTGGATCAAGTGCGTCAGCTTGTGCTGACCGGTGGAGATGTGCTGAGCGCACCGGAGGTAGCGGCACTGGAAACTTCTGGCCGTGAGCTGCGTGCTCGCGTGGACAAGGCTCAGGACCGAACCGGTAAGCTGTTGCGTCGTCTCGGAGCAGCACGCGACGAGCTGGGAAAGCTGCGCATGGAGCTGGACACGTTCTCCGGCTGGCTGCAGATGTCGCGCCGTACGCTAGAGGAGAAGGAGAGTACACTCTCCGATCTGCACAATCTGCCGTCGCAGTCCGACTCGGTGAAGGAGTTCCACAGTGATGTGATTGCACACCAGGCGGACCTGCGTTTCATCACGATGTTGGCGCAGAAGTTCGTCGACGAGTGCAAGGACTATCTGGGCGTGCTTAACGACTTCCGCACGACGCTGCCCGATCGTCTGCCGCACATCGAGCAGATCTCGAGCTCGGACAGTCCAATACGACAGGAGGTTTCACTTGTGACGGCCCAGTACCGAGACCTGTTGAACCGTGCCAATGCGCTGCTCGACCGCCTCGCTGGCCTCGGAAGTCGCCAGCGAGACTATCAGGAATCGCTGGAAAAGGTCCGTAGCTGGCTGCGGGACGTGCAGCCTCGCGTTAGTAATGCGCTATCCGACCCGATCGCGGCCGATCCACAGTCGGTGCAGGATCAGATGAACCAGACGCGAGCATTGCAGAGCGAGTTCCTGTCGCAGGGACGCCTGATCGACAACGTGCAGCATTGCCTGGACGGGCTGCTGAAATCGTTGGCTGGCCGGCTGAGCCCGGCGGAAGTTTCCGCTCTAGAGATCCCGGTGGAGGAGGTGAAGGACAAGTACAGCCAACTACTGGAGGCGCTGGGTGACCGGGCGAAGCTGCTCGACACGGCGCTGGTGCAGTCGCAGGGTGTGCAGGATGCACTGGACGGACTCGCCGTGTGGATTAACCAGTCGGAGGAAAAGTTCAAGGTGCAAAACCGGCCGGCCTCGCTGATCAAGGACCGGCTGAACGAGCAGGTGCGCGAGCACCGCGGGCTATTGAACGACCTGGAATCGCACCGTACGAGCCTGGAGAGTGTGACGCTGTCGGCGCGTGAGCTGATGGCGACGCCTTCGAACACACGCCTTGCCAAGCGTATCGAGAGCAATCTGAGCGACGTTACCGGACGCTTCGAGAAGCTGCTCGATAAGGCGCTCAAGCGCGGAGAGTTACTCGAAGACACGCTCTCGCAGCTGAGCAAGTTCCTGAACGATTCGTCCAACCTCGAGCAGGAGCTAACGGCCCTGAACGATGCGCTTGAGGGTCGTGAACTGGCGTCCCTACCAGCGGAGGTGCTCGCTAATCGGATGGTGGATTTGTCGCGCCTGAAGGAAGACCTACGCCCGCAGTACGACGCGACCGTTCGGTTGGGTAAGGAACTGGTGGGCAAACGTGATGTGACCGACATTGGCGTGGTGCGTGACCTTGTGAAAACGTTGGAAAATCTCTGGAAGACGATGGACACGACGCTGGACGAAAAGCTGAAGCTATCGAAGCAGAAGGCCGAGCAACTGCACGCGTACGAAGACCTGAAGGGGCAGGTGCTAGTGTGGCTGTCGAGCATCGAGATGCGCACAAACAATCTCGCTCCGGTGGCGGTGGACGTGGACGCGATCAAGTATCAGATCGAGGAGGTGCGTCCACTGGTGAAGGAACATCGCGAGTATGGCGTGACGATCGATCGTGTGAACGATCTTGGCGCGCAGTACGACGCACTGATCCGTCCGGATAGTCCCACGCGCAAGCGTTCGGTGTACAGCCCGATCAAGCGATCGACCGTGAGTCCAATGCGGCGGCTTTCTGGCGACGCACGATCGCCCAGTCCGACCAAGGGTGGCCCGTCACCGCTGTCTCCCGCAAGTGGATCGAGCGGATTCGGTAGCCGGCGATCGTCGCAGGATGGCTTCCAGCTAACCGATCTGACTCCGATCCAACAGCAGCTGACGGAGATCAACAACCGGTATAGCCTGGTCGGCGCGCGGCTGAACGATCGCCAGAACGAGCTCGATTCGGTGCGTGACGAGATGCGGAAGCACACGGACAACCTGAAGACGCTGGCAAACTTCCTGGACAAGATCCACCGGCAGGTGCCGCGCGACGTTATCAGCAACAAGGAGGAAGCGGATCGCTGCAACAAGCAGGCACGCAAGATACTGGAGGAAATGTACGAGCGGCAGAGCTTGCTCGACTCAACGCGAGCGCAGGTGAAGGACCTGCTGAAACGCAAACCGGACGTGCAAGGTGCCGAGCGGTTGCGTTCGGAGCTCGATGCCGTGGCGGATCGCTGGAAGAACCTGAACGACCTCTGTAAAGACCGCATCACGTTCTCCGAGCAGCTGCGCGATTTCCTCGACACGCACGACAACTTGAACACCTGGCTGGCGGCAAAGGAGCGCATGCTGACGGTGCTGGGACCGATTTCGTCCGATCCGCGCATGGTGCAGAGCCAGGTCCAGCAGGTGCAGGTGCTTCGGGAGGAGTTCCGCGGTCAACAGCCACAGCTGAACCATCTGCAGGAGGTGGGAAATGCGGTGCTCGAACATCTGCGTGAGGCGTCGCCCGAGGGCCAAGCCGTCTCGACGAAGCTGCGCAACGTGCAAAAGAAGTGGGACGAACTGGTGGCCCGACTGGACGAGCGTGCGCAGAGTCTCGGTGCGGCCGCCGACAGCTCGAAGGAGTTCGATGCTGGACTTAACCGCCTGCGCGAGGCGTTGCAGACGATCAGCGACAACCTGGACGCCTTGCCAACCGATCGCGACCACCAGGAAGCCCTGCGGAAGATCGAAAACCTCGAACGGCAGCTCGAAGGCCAGCGGCCACTGTTGGCCGATTCGGAGGCGGCTGCCGAGACGCTCTGCCGCGTGCTGAGCGATCCGGCCTCGCGTGCGGACGTGAATGCGCGTGTCGCCGCCGTCGGTAAGCAGTACCAGACGCTGCAGAAGAAGCTCGATATGCGCAAGGCAGAAACGGATGCGGCGCTGCGTGATGGACGTCAGTTCGCCGAGACATGCGCCAAGACGCTTGGCTGGTTGTCGGGAGAGCTGGGCAATCTGACCGACCGACTACTCGTATCGGCACACCGCCCAACGCTGCAACATCAAATCGAAACACACGAGCCCATCTATCGAGAGGTAATGAGCCGCGAGCACGAGGTGATCATGTTGTTGAACAAGGGACGTGAGCTGCAGGACAAACCGGGCCAGATTCCAGACCGTGCAGTACAACGCGATCTGGAGAAGATCTCACAACAGTGGGACCGGCTGCGGTCAACCGCGGTCGATCGGCACTCGCGTTTGCAGACGTGCATGGAGCACTGCAAGAAACACGCGACCGCCTCCGAGGCGTTCCTGGCGTGGCTGCGCAGCGCCGAGGACAAACTGGCTACGCTGAAGCCTGGCGTACTGAAAAAGCAGCAACTAGACCAGCAGTTGCGTGAACTGCAAACGTTCCGCAGCGATGTGTGGAAGCGCTCGGGTGAATACGAAACGTGTCGCAGCCTGGGTGAAACGTTCATTGGTGCGTGCGATGTCGACAAGGAGGCAACTAAAGCAGAACTGCAAGACACGCGTGATCGGTGGGAGCGCCTAAACAACGAGCTGCTGGCGCGCGCACAAACTCTAGAAACCTGCGCCAAGCGACTGGGAGACTTCAACGAAGAATTGCGCGATCTGGACCACGCGGTGGGCCGCTGCGAGGATCGACTCGGAGCGCACGATGCGCTTGGCGGCGCTGCAAAGGACCCCAAGCTACTGGAGCGAGTTCGCGCCATCAAGGACGATGCCGGCGCGCTGCGTAAGCCGCTGCAATCGGTGCGAAAGCTGGCAGGAGAGATCGCGGGAGAGGCACGCGCCGTCGGAGGCGACGCCGACCACCTCAAGACGGAAGTGGATGGCATCTCAGACCGCATCGAAGATCTGCACGCCCGCCTGGACGATCGCTGTGGTGAGTTGCAATCGGCCGCCACGGCCGTCGCGCAGTTCAACGATCAGGTTAAACTTCTGGGAGTTGATTTGGGTGAGCTCGAGGGTCAGCTGGACTCGTTGGCCCCACCGGCGCGCGAAATTAAGCTGGTGTTGAATCAGCTGGACGAGGTGGCCGGAATATTGGGCAAGATTGATCGCGTAGGAGCGCACGTCAGCGAGGTCGAACGTGCCGGTGAACAACTGGTCGACTGTGGCTTCGCGCCGGATACCGCTCATACGCGCGATCAGATCGGATCGCTTCGCAAGCAACTGGGGCGATTGGAGAATCGCGCCCGCGACCGCGACGATGCCCTGCAGCGTGCACTGAAAGCGCTGGAGAAGTTCTATACCATGCACGCCCGCGCCCTTGAGGATCTTAGCGAGATGAGCGACGAGATACGGAAGATGAAACCGGTCAGCTCAGAGCTGGAGCAGATTCGCACCCAACAGGACGACTTGCGCCGTTTTCGGCAGCGCGTTGTTGAACCGCTTGCGGGCAAGATCGACGAGATCAACCGAGCCGGACAGGAGCTTATCCGCTCCGCACAAGGTGGCGTACCGACGGCGATCCTCGAGAAGGACCTGGAGAAGCTGAACGAAAGGTGGAACGAGCTGAAGGAAAAGATGAACGAGCGCGACCGTCGGCTGGATGTGGGACTTCTGCAATCCGGTAAGTTCCAGGAGGCGCTCGATGGGCTCTCGCAATGGCTGAAGAACACCGAGGAGATGGTCGCCAACCAGAAACCGCCATCGGCAGACTATATGGTGGTGAAGGCGCAGCTGGCGGAGCAGAAAGTGCTTACTCGGCTGCTGCTCGACCGCCAGGACTCGATGTCGTCACTGTTCCAGCTCGGACAGGAAGTAGCAGCCGGCTGTGATGCCGCCGAGAAGGCCGCTATCGAGCGACAACTGAAGGAACTGATGCGTCGCTTCGACGATCTAACCGACGCCACCCAGCGTCGCACGCTCGATCTTGAGCAGGCGATGCACGTGGCAAAGCAGTTCCAGGACCAGCTGATCCCACTTACTAAGTGGTTGGAGGGTGCGGAGCGGGCCGTGAAGGCGATGGAGCTGGTGCCGACGGACGAAGAGAAGATTCAGGCACGCATTCGCGAGCACGAGCAGCTACACGACGAGATCCTCTCGAAAAAGCCGGACTTCAGCGAGTTGGCTGACATCGCCGGGCAACTGATGGAGCTGGTCGGCGACGACGAAGGGGTGACGCTCAGCGAGAAGGTCAAGAACGCCACCGATCGGTACACGGATCTGGTTGTGGCCAGCGAAAACATCGGCCACGTGCTAAATGAGTCCCGTCAAGGCCTACGTCATCTGGTTCTGACCTATCAGGACCTGGTGTCGTGGATGGAGAAGACGGAAAGTCGCCTGGCGCGCTTCAAGATCATTCCGGTGCACACAGAGAAGCTTCTGGAGCAAATGGACGCGCTGGTGGTGCTGAACGAGGAAATCGCCAGCCGTTCACCGAACGTGGAGTCGACGGTGGAGGCCGGTTCGGAGCTGATGAAGCACATCTCATCGGATGAGGCCCTCCAGCTGAAGGACAAGCTGGACTCGTTGCAGCGCCGCTACGGCGAGCTGACGACGAGAGGAGGCGATCTGCTGAAGCACGCCCAGGACGCGCTGCCGCTTGTACAGCAGTTCCACGACAGCCATCTGCGCCTGGTGAATTGGATGCAGGCTGCCGAGTCGTCGCTGGCAACGGGCGACGCGAACGAAACCGACATCGCCCGGCTTGAGGCAGAGTTGTCCGAAATCCGACCCCTGCTGGAGCAGGTGAACTCGATCGGGCCGCAGCTGTGCCAGATTTCGCCCGGCGAGGGCGCCTCGACAATCGAGGGAATCGTCACACGCGACAACCGTCGCTTCGAGGCAATTGTGGAGCAGATTCAGCGCAAGGCAGAGCGACTGCACCTGAGCAAGCAACGCTCGAACGAGGTGACGGCAGACATCGACGAGCTGCTGGAGTGGTTCCGCGACATGGATGCAACGCTGCGGGACGCCGAGCCACCGGCAATGACCCCCAAGTTGGTGCGCGCCCAACTGCAGGAGCACCGTTCGATCAACGACGACATTTCGAGTCAGAAGGGGCGCGTGCGCGACGTGACGGCGTCCGCAAAGAAGGTTATCCGCGAGTCGCAGCCGAACGACGGCACGATGGCGCTCCGAGAGAAGCTCGAGGACCTGAAGGAGGTGGTGGAAACTGTGGCCGCGCTCTGCTCCAACCGACTGTCTGTGCTGGAACAGGCACTACCACTGTCAGAGCACTTTGCCGACTCGCATACCGGCTTGGTCGGTTGGCTGAGCGATATGGAGCACCAGACCTCAATGCTCTCTATGCCGGCTCTTCGTGCAGACCAAATCGCCATCCAGCAGGACAAAAACGAGCGGCTGACACAGTCGATCGCTGAGCACAAGCCGCTACTCGACAAGCTGAACAAGACGGGCGAGGCGTTGATGGCCCTTGTGGCTGATGACGATGCTGCCAAGATCGGTGAACTGCTGGACTCGGACAATGCACGCTACGCGGCCCTACGCACGGAGCTGCGCGAACGGCAGAACGCACTCGATCAGGCACTGCAGGAGTCGAGCCAGTTCTCCGACAAACTCGAGGGCATGTTGCGCGCACTGCAGAACACGGCCGACCAGGCGAATCAGGCCGATCCGATTTCGGCCCATCCGCCCAAGATTCGTGACCAGCAGGACGAGAATGCCGCTCTGGTGCAGGACATCGACAAGCGCGGGGAGGCGTTTGCGGCGGTCCAACGGGCGGCTAGCGATGTTATCGCGAAGGCCACCAACCAATCCGACCCGGCCGTGCGTGATATCAAGAAGAAGCTTGACAAGCTGAACGCCCTTTGGGGGGACCTGCAGAAGACGACGGCGAAGCGCGGTTCATCCCTGAACGAAACACTCTCGGTGGCCGATCGGTTTTGGCGCGAGATGCAGGCCATCATGGACACGCTGCGAGAGCTGCAGGAGGCACTGCAAACGCAGGAACCGCCAGCAGCCCAACCACAGGCCATCCAGAAGCAACAGGTCGCGCTGCAGGAGATCCGCCAGGAGATCGACCAGACGAAGCCAGAGGTGGAGCAAGTTCGGCGAACCGGCAGCAACCTGATGTCCCTTTGCGGGGAACCCGACAAGCCGGAGGTGAAGAAGCATATCGAGGACCTGGACAACGCCTGGGACAACATCACTGCGCTGTACGCTAAGCGCGAGGAGAACCTTATTGACGCGATGGAGAAGGCGATGGAATTCCACGAGACGCTACAGAACTTGCTGAACTTCCTGACACGGGCCGAGGAGCGCTTCCAGAAGCTCGGACCACTCGGCTCGGACATCGAGGCGGTGAAGAAGCAGATCGAGCAGCTGAAGCACTTCAAGGACGACGTCGATCCGCACATGGTTGAGGTAGAGGCGTTGAACCGGTGAGTAACATGCCCGGCGCTATTGCAGCGAAGGTTTTTTTTTCCTCCACGGGTGAGACCCACGGTGTTTGGTTGAATTGAATGATATTTATATAGGATAACTGTTTCTCTTTCGTTTTCATGCCATCACACATGGATGTGTTTTAGAGCTCTAAACAGGCAAGAAATGAATAAGCATTAACAATTGCTACTTTTACTTCAACAGCAACTTCAATGTGGCTTGTGGCTTTTTCCCGCGAGCGGGGCGTGGGGAGAAATTGGCAAAGGGGAACTTACCAGACAAATGTCACATTCAAAAGAGATGAAAACTGTTGGTTTAAACGATAGAAGACTATTGATTGAATAATGGACGAAAAATAAAACTAAAAAAATCGTTTAAGCCAACACGGTTCGCTTGCGGCGTGTAGCCTACGGACAAACAAAAATTAAAGCCAGCTGATCGCATGACTATCGCTTTCTATGTTTCGCGGCACTTATCTGGGTCTGTTACTGATGGAGTTGGTTTAATTACAGGCAAGCGGTGGAACTGACGGAACGTACCTCCGCCGAGCAGGCTAGTGCCATTCGGGAGCCCCTGAATGCGGTGAACCGACGATGGGAGAATCTACTCCGCGGAATGGTCGATCGTCAGAAGCAGCTGGAGCATGCGCTCTTGCATCTTGGCCAGTTCCAGCATGCTCTGAACGAGCTGCTCGTGTGGATCAACAAGACCGACGCCAACCTGGACGAGCTGAAGCCCATCCCGGGCGATCCGCAGCTTCTCGAGGTGGAGCTGGCCAAGCTGAAGGTGCTGGCCAACGACATCCACGCCCACCAGAGCTCAGTCGATACGCTGAACGATGCGGGCCGGAAACTGATCGAGAACGATCGCGGCTCGCTCGAGGCATCCACGACACAGGACAAGCTGCAGCAGCTGAACAAGCAGTGGCGCGATCTGCTGCAGAAGGCGGCTGACCGACAGCACGAGCTGGAGGAGTCTCTACGCGAGGCGCAGGCGTTCACGGCTGAAATTCAAGACCTGCTGGGTTGGCTGGGTGATGTTGATGCGGTGATCGGTGCAAGCAAACCGGTCGGCGGCCTACCGGAGACCGCATCCGAGCAGCTGGAGCGCTTCATGGAGGTGTACAGCGAACTGGATGAGAACCGGGCTAAGGTGGAAACGCTGATCGCCCAGGGCCAGGATTACGTGCGGAAGCAGACGCAGTTGCAGGTTTCGGCCAGCAACCTGCAGCACATACTGCGCACCCTTAAGCAGCGTTGGGATGCGGTTGTTTCGCGGGCGTCAGACAAGAAGATCAAGCTAGAGATTGCCCTGAAGGAGGCGACCGAGTTCCACGACGCGTTGCAAGCGTTCGTCGAGTGGTTGACGCAAGCAGAAAAGCAACTGTCGAGCGCATCTGCCGTTTCGCGTGTACTGGAGACGATTCAGCAGCAGATGGAGGAGCACAAGGTGCTGCAGAAGGACGTGTCCATCCACCGCGAGTCGATGCTGCTGCTGGACAAGAAGGGCACACATCTGAAGTACTTCAGCCAGAAGCAGGACGTCATTCTAATCAAAAATTTGCTCGTGTCTGTGCAGCATCGCTGGGAGCGAGTGGTCGCGAAGGCGGCCGAACGGACGCGAGCCCTAGACCATGGTTACAAAGAGGCCCGAGAGTTCCACGATGCCTGGGCGCAGCTGTCAGCGTGGCTGAAGGACACGGAGAAGACGCTCAACACGCTGTCGGAGGAAACGAGCAACGACGCGGTAAAGATCAAGAAGCATCTCGAGAAGCTGCGCGAAATCCAGCGCAATCTTCAGTCCAAGGAGAGCTGCTACGACAGCACGATGCGCAGCGGCAAGGGCCTGATGGACCGGGCACCCAAGACGGACGAACCGGTGCTGGTGAAGATGTTGAGCGAGCTGAAGGACGCGTGGAAGCGCGTCTGCCACAAGAGCGTCGAGCGGCAGCGGAAATTCGAGGAGGCGTTGCTGCTGTCTGGCCAGTTTGCCGACGCGCTGCAGGCCCTGCTCGATTGGCTGCGCAAGACAAAGGCACGCCTGACCGAGGATGGGCCAGTGCATGGCGATCTGGACACGGTTACAACGCTCGTCGAGCACCACCGTCAGCTGGAGTCCGACCTGGACAAACGATCTGCGCAGATGCAGAGCGTGATGAAGACCGGCCTCGAACTGGAGCGCTCCGACGAGACGCGCGAAACGAGCAAACACCTGAAGGAGATGCAGCGGTTGTGGGACGACGTACAAGAGCTGAGCAGCAAGCGCAAGAGTCGACTGGATGTGGCGTTGAAGGAAGCGGAACGGCTGCACAAGTCCGTCCATATGTTGCTCGAGTGGCTTTCGGAGGCAGAGCAGAAACTGCGCTTTGCCGCCGCCGCTCCGGATGATGAATCGCAGGCTAAGGATCTACTCGACATACACGCCAAGTTCATGAAGGAGCTGCGCGAGAAGGAGTACGACAAGGAGGACACGATCGGCCTGGCGAACAGCATCCTCGGCAAGGCGCATCCGGATGCTATTCCAATTATCAAGAACTGGATTTCCATCATCCAGTCGCGCTGGGATGAAATCTCGCAATGGGCCATCAGTCGGCAGACGAAGCTCGAGCAGCACCTCAAGGACCTGCAGGATCTGGACGAGTCGATCGAGGAGCTGCTGGCATGGTTAGCTGGACTTGAAGCGACCCTGCTGAGTAAGTGTCGATCCGTTCATGGCGATGATGGTTTACAAAGACTTGCCGCTAATTTCCTTTCCTTCTTTTCAGATCTCGAAACGGAGGCACTTCCGGATGAGATTCCACCACTCGAGGTGCTGATTGCGGACCACAAAGAGTTTATGGAGAACACGGCGCGTCGCCAGAGTGAAGTTGATCGGGCCTGCAAACCACGCCAGCCGCCCCCTGGCCTTAAGGAAACGCGCAAACCGTCCCGCGGTGTACTCAAGACACCAGTGTAAGTACCGGCATGAGTGACACCAGTATAATACTGCCAACAAGCAGATCTCATAAACATAATGAGCGTTGTGTGCCTGTATGTTGTTCGTTCGTAGAGTATAACTAAAACAACGTTCGATTTAGACATCAATCTACAAAATTTCGATGGAACAGATTTTCAGCATTCGATTGCTGCATTAACAGTGGTTCCATTCTACGCGATAATCAAAATATCGATTCCTTAACCACTTCTACCGCGCACGTGCATCCGTGTTTATTCGTTCCGTTCTGTTTTGCAGTTAGCTGTTATTACGTTTTATTAGAGTGTATTTAACATGTGTTTTATTTTTTCTCCGTTCACCACATTTTGTTTGTGTGTTTCACCTTTTTGCGTTGGACGCCAATTTAAACAACACCCACGGATAATGTCCTCCTGTACCATCCACCCCATAAACCCATAACAGTCGAGGATCACAGGCCGATCTTCGTGAGCATTCCCCCGACCACGGCACCTTAGGACGCAAGCAGAGGTTTGTTTTTGTTTTCGTTTGTTTGTTTGCATTTGTTGACACATGTTTTACTAACCTTCACCATTTTGATTTATTATGACCCCAAATTATGCTCAATGAACAACAGTAGCAAAGTGTTATTGATGAACCTTTTTTCAGGAAGGTATTCATTAATGTTGTTATCGTTGTTTGTCAAATTATTCATATTTATAAATGAGCATAAGCATCCAGAATGCCTTCCGGTTTACACAATAGTCCATATTTGTAACCCTCATCGTGTTATCACCATAGTCAAACGATACAGTGACCGCATGCATCCGTGTACCGATGATTCATTCCCATCATTTTATGCACAATTGCGTATTGTGTCTTGTTGTGGTTAATCATTTTTGTGTTCGTTTGTGTGTGTGTTCTATCTTTCTTTCTCGCTTCCTTTTGTTTCACCTTCTCATCTCGTGCAGCTTCAAGGGATCGCGTGATCAAGGGCTGAATTCACGGCGTACAAGGTGTGTATGGGTTATTGGTTCCTTAGCACTTAAGTTGTTGTTTATTTCATTGTTCATTTGTTTCGAGTTATGGAAGCAATTGAAAGGGTTTACTATTTCGATTACTATTTATCATTTCGCACCTTCGCATATTTTACTTGAAAAAACTTTTTGCATCTCTCAACATTTTTAATATTCAATGTTCACGATACTCATTAAAAACAAACTTTGAAGTTAGATTTAAAAATTTAATCAGGTTTAGTATACCTAGTGAGTAGCAATATAATTGCTCCATTTAAATGGGAATGTGAGAATTAGTTACTCCATGTTTTGTTTTACTTTATACGTATTGATTGGTTTCATTGGAAATGGTCGCTTCGCAATTCCCTTACTGTACATTCATTTTCAGTTGATGTTGCCGCATGCTTGTTGTTATATATATCTTTGTTTGGTTGTTCTTTTTTCTTTCTTTCTCTTATGTATTCTTCGCCGTTATGTATCATCGTCGCTGCCTACTGCCTATGTGTGTGCTGTGTTATTTTCTGTATGTCTTTGCCTTGCGGCCTCATCTGTGTCCATATGTTTCCACGCCCGGATATGCTGAAAACGATGGATTCGAACTCGTTATCGCCGTATGCGTGTGTGTGTGTGTTTATCTGTGTATATTGTCTTACACTATCGCCCTCGATATCGATGTTGCCACCATTGGAAAACGTGATCAAATGTTAAACCGGAAAATAACGAACTCAAAAAAATCATATCACCATTGTGCGAAATGTTGTTCCTCTCCATTGTCTCATGCGCGCACACTTATGTTACGAATACCCGCACTACTACTACCAGCAGCCGTGTGAGTCCTGGACGCGAAACGCAAACACCGGAACGGGATCGATTGCCACATTACGGTCCACGGTTCTCGCCAAGGTATTGTAGAATAGATTGTACCAAACTAGAATTGTCGTCGGTTATGGTACCACTAACATCCTTCATCATGCCCGATGGACACAATCATCTTCACGAACATCATCACCATCTCATCTGGAGCGAGGCGATACGCGTACTCCCTGGACCATTTGTCGCATTTATGCATCACATTCATGATCCACTTGCATTGTACTGCAAAAATCGACTGATTCATGCAACAATCGACATTGCACGTAACGGTGTCCACGTTAGCACATATCTAACACATTTCCTTCCTCTCCCACACCATTGCAGCAATCAAGCGGACACGGAACTACGATCGCCGCGCGCCAAGCTGCTGTGGGAGAAGTGGCGCTATGTGTGGATGCTGGCGTGGGAACGACAGCGCCGTCTGCACGACCACATGCTCTACCTGCAGGACGTGGAACGCGTCCGACAGTTCAGCTGGGAGGAGTGGCGCAAGCGCTTCCTGAAGTTTATGAACCACAAGAAGTCGCGCCTGACGGATCTGTTCCGCAAGATGGACAAGGACAACAACGGTTTGATACCGCGCGAGGTGTTCATCGATGGCATCATCGGCACAAGTATGACCCGTCGCCAGTGGCCCATCTTCCGTTCGGAAGACTTTGTCGAGTTTGACTGTAATATTCCTGTTCTTCCACCATCCGGTAGAGTTCGACACCTCCAAGCTGGAAATGGGCGCCGTAGCCGATCTGTTCGATCGCAACGGCGAGGGCCTGATCGATTGGCAGGAGTTCATTGCGGCCCTGCGCCCCGACTGGCAGGAACGCAAGCCGGCAACCGAAGCGGACAAAATCCACGACGAGGTCAAGCGATTGGTGATGCTGTGTACCTGTCGGCAGAAGTTCCGTGTGTTCCAGGTTGGCGAGGGAAAGTATCGGGTAAGTTTCAGACGCGCGCAGAGGGAGACGTAGTGAATGTAAAAAAAACTAATCTATACTCGAACTTAACGCGTAAACAGTTCGGTGACTCCCAGAAGCTCCGGTTGGTGCGTATTTTGAGAAGCACAGTCATGGTACGTGTCGGAGGCGGTTGGGTGGCACTGGACGAGTTCCTGGTCAAGAACGATCCTTGCAGAGGTACGTACCGTTTCTCTTTCATTTCATTTTACTTTTACACGTTAATTTATCGTGCGTTAGGATAGTCTTAGGCGTAGAGATAGATAAGATTAGTGCAGATGAATGGTGATGAAAATGTCAAACATTCGGTGCCAACCGATCGTTCTTTCCCTCATCATGTTTTCAGTTTGCAAGCCAATTTAAAAGCAGTGTCATGAATAATTATAGGATAGAAGAAAAGGATAAAATTTAATAGTTTCAAAATTTTAAACCCTTACTATCAAAAAAGATGCCAATAAGAGGTTACACATATAGGATTAACTGCGCTCCCCCAATCGCTTGTTTTCCCAGTTCTAACTACTGGTGAACATGATAAAACACGAACAAATGGTGAATTGTGATAACTTTTTCCCTAGAGTTGAAACGTATAAACAATGTAACTTTCTAACGCGAATACTTTACGCTCCCCAAAACGGAACTTACCAACCAATTACCTCACTACCAACGATTCAAGAAGGGGATAACCGTTTAAATTTCGTATTAACGGGCGAAGTTTTAATACACGAGCTACTTTAATATTGCCACTAAGCATCTCAAAACGACAACAAGTAATCCTTTGCTGCCAAGGACACCTTAAACCTGTTTATTAACAATTCCACTTTTGCTCGGACGAATCGGAAGTTCCCTGCTTCGTCGAGGAATCTGTTTTACATCCTCTTCCAATGTTACTGCCAATGCGCCGAGAAATGCTCTGCGCCGAGCCTGTTTACATGTTTCTTTACCAACCTCATTCTAGAAACTGAATCAAAATCGATTGTTTCCCTTATGTTTGTGACTAACGTTGTTCGTTGCTTCGGTTTCTCGTTGCTGTTTCAGAGCAGTGTCTCTCCTAGTTTATATTGTTCACTAAGTTTTTAAACTCAACCTAATACATCAGTTTTGGAACTAAAAGAGCTTTGCAACATGCTTAGTTAGCAAAGAGTTCTATGGTTTGGAACATAACTGAGCCGTCAACTTACTATGAAAGCAAAACACTGCCATTTAGGTCCGCTTTTTAAACTATACGCTTGGTTTTTGAAGGGTTTTCGAAGGTGTGTTTCGTGCTAATCTTCCCGCTGGATGTTAGCACAACGCAGATTGTTAGGGAAGCCGCATTCAACTGCACTCTTCCACGCTCAGCTGTAGCTTTTGTCTTTTCTGTGCAAACATAAACATTAATGCAATTTATATGCAAAAGATTCACGCTCTGAAGCATAACTTACTACATCCATGCTCTTACTATCACCATCTGTGCAACTATTCTGCTCCATCCCGCCGGAAGGTGGATGGCGATTGTAAACCATGGTTTCATGTTTCCCCCCATTGTGTGTGTGTGTGTGTGTGTGTGTGTGTGTGCGTCTGTGTACTGCTGCCGTGTGACTCCTGCCGCGTGGTGACTCTAACAAACTAATCAACCAATTTCTTCATTCTTCTTTTCTTTCTTTTAACGCTAACATATTCTCGATACTCGATAAACACACCAACAATTCGCATTTCCTCCGATTCGCCATCGTATATGATGTGAACATACGAACATACAAATCAAATGCCTTCACCAACCATTCATGTCTCCATTGTGATCGCCACACCACGATACGCGCCACATACCTACACTCACCGTTAACCAACACAATGTCAATCTCCGTTCATCTCATCCTACGGTATCATCCTCTCATCTCATCGGATTAATTTGACAAATGGAAAACCAATCCCGATATGGCGGATGGCCAAATCGACCGTATCGTGGAAACACGTGGTATGAATTGTAACATGGTATTCCGAACCGAACGCATTTTCCACCCCTGCCATTGATTTCGTTTCGTTCGTATCGATTGTGCTGGTGCCACTCTTGCTTTCGATTGTTTTATTGTTTTCGTGTGTGTCGAAACGGGTTGGCTATTCCGGATTTCCGTTAATGCTGGCGGTGGGGCACCACTTGTTTTGCCTGTCCCTACCGCGACCACACCACAGTGGCCTTGGTGCTACCGCTACCGAACCCGCACGATCCTCGCCAGCACGAAGCCTGCTGTCCGTTGTGTAAGCAGCCTGAATTACTCAGCCTTCGCCAGTTGCTGATGTGGCAGCGGAAGAAATTTCAGTTCGCCGACCATGGTGGCGGCGGTCCGCGGTACATTTTCCTCAACGAGAAGGGCCACTGAGCCGATGGTCGATGGTCGGTGTTGCTTCCCTCTCGTCGAGCGCGGCCGCTTCACTGCCTTCTCTACTCCGATCCAATCTTGTGTGCACTTGCCGAGCTGAGACTTTCATATTCTCTGTGTGATTGTGTTTTTTTTATCCAATCTATCGTCGCTACCATGTTTGTTTTTAGTTTCTTTTTCGTCTACGCAATGACTGGTTTGAAGTTTTGTTTCGGTGAAACATGTTTCTTTTTTGTTCTAGTGTATTTTTCGTGTTCTGTGTTTTCTTCTACGAATTCTCTTCATGTCGAAGTTTATTATGACATTTGTTTTCGCCTTCTGTTTGATGTTATCACTTGTTTCTCTTTCTCTGTGCGTACTTTGAATGTTGTTTGTTGACTGTTATAAAGAATGATGTTGAAATATTGTAGATCTCTTCTAAAATAAAGTAATGAAAAACGTTTGCTCTTTGCTTAAATAAATCCAAGTTATTTTGTATATTTACCAGTTGTACAACTCTCTTCACAATTTCGCCCCGAAGCCTAACTGCTGCCAAAGAACAATATTGAGTGGGTTTGAAGTACTTCCAAGTGTTTCTTAACCGTTTATAATATGCAGTACCAGTAGACAGTTCGATGACATTCAATAACTTTCTACTGCACCATAAAAATTAGTTTTTTGTCGAACTTTTTAAATATTGCGGCACACACACTCCGTTTTCCGTTTGCACTTATTACCGATTTCACTATTTCACCATATTTCACCATTATTCACTACGCACACCGAGCATAATCTGACACATCGATATCGATTCACTCCATTGTTTTATACGGCTTACTAACAACTATTAACACTACAAACGGCGGTCGATCTCGTCGATAATCGATGTACGGTAACTTACATTTGTGATTATTTTCGTACGATTTTGGTTTGGTTTTTGCTTCTTTATTCTAATCGTTGAGCAAGCTTCTTATGTTGCGTTCTGTTGGCATCTGTTTTATATATGGATTTTCTGTGTGTGTATTTTTCCATTATTCATTTTTGGTAGTTGTTTTTTGCATATTTAGTTATTATATAAATTACTTATTAGGAACTTCCTATTGCGTTGTTGCGTTTGTGAATTTTTCGCTTTGCGTAGTTTGTAAAAAGAATTTTTAGAGTAAGTTTTAGTTTTGATGTACTTTAATGTTTTTATTTTATGTTCTAATTTATTTCTTACGACTAAAAATTATGTGCCTCATCTGTTTTATTCCGTTCGCATTTATTGTTAATTTAAGCGTTCGATCAGCCATTTTTGTGAGAGTCTCGTTTGTTCTTCATTCTTTATTCGCTTCGGCTCGTACACAAAATTGGAAGAAAGAGAATTTAAGCGAACAAAAAGCCATCGAAAGGAGGGTGAACATGAAATTTCATTCCGTTTGCCACATTCGCGTATCATATTGCCTTTACGCCAACACACCCCTTCCAACATTTCGGCACACTCGGGTTTCGTTAGCACTCGACCGTCGTCGATCCGTCGTTGGCAACGCGAAATCAAATAGTCATCCAAACCATTTCGCACCTATTAGTTGCCCATGTACTTCTTTCGTTGGTTTAATATTCACGTACCGCGTTTTCTTTTGTCCTACGTTCCATTGCCCCGGTGTTACGCACATAGTTTTTAATTGTGTAGTGTGTGGAAGATTTGTTTGATTAGTTTTAATTTAAAATTAAGTTCGGTTGATTTCAGCGACTGAAGAGAAGTATGTTTTTCCAGACGGAAGACGAAAAATACCGATCGACCCAAAAGTCGATTTGCTGCCGTGAAAAGTACCTCTCTTCGGTGGTTTATTTTTAAGGATTTAGTTTTATGTGTCGTTTTGTGTTTATATGTTTTTGTTTGTGTTGTTTTGTTCATTTATTTTATTTTATATTTGTTTGTTTTTTTTTTCTTTCAAATGTTTTGTTCTGTATTCAATCTTTATCCTTCACAATATTATTATCCTCCATCTCCTACTGGCTTATTAAAATGTCCTTGTTCCCTTTTCATTCCACAATCAATCAATTTTTTTCCATCCCTCGGTTCTTTCGTACATTTTAAACAATTGTTTTTGGTGATGGGTTAACTTTTATGAAATAAAAATAAATTTGGCCGGAATGTCGATAACCAATCTACCAACACATCTTTTACGTTTCAAAATCTTTCAATTTCGGAATTTCTTCTTTTCTTCTTCTTCCTTTGTTTTCTTTTCTACGAAACCACCACCAAAAATGTTCATTTTTCGTGACACGTCATTATTTTCCCCCCCAATGCCATTAATATCCAATTGCCTCTGCATCGGCTGGACCACTCGTAACTACCCGTGACATTTTAAATTCGGACTTCGTTTGGGCGTTTTTGCCTTTCCAAACATAATACTGTGCATGTCTTTCCCTCCTTACGTGACGCACCGACATTTTGTGACCTCTGGACTCACGCATTTTTTGAACCAAAATTTTTAAAAACCTGACCCTTTACAACGACCCACCCCCGCATTCACGCATTCATCAAATTCACTCACCTGCCTCGTAACATAAAAAAAAAAAAAATCAAAACCAAAACCGTCAATTCAAACCGAAATAGCCAAGGGACGCACAAACATCGAACTACGTGAGCAGTTCATACTGGCCGACGGTGTGTCGCAGTCGATGGCCGCCTTTAAGCCCCGTATGTCCGGCTCGGCCGGTTCCGGATCGAATCAAACCAGCTCGCCGATACCAACACAAGGTCCTATTGTGAAGGTAAATATTTCCCTCTATCTCTATCATTTTCTCTCTCTCCCTCCACTCCCTTTTGGTGTTCCCATAACATTCGTCTCCAAGTCAAGCTTTCCCCATTTCAATCTTTTCCTTACGGTTTCATACGGCTACTTCTCAATTCCACTGCAGTGGAAGATCCTTTTACGAAAGTTTTCTTTTATCCCTTCCCTCTTCACTAACCCTTCCTTCAGATCGTACGAAACGTGTTTGTTTTGATGTGTGTTTGTGGATTTCATATTGTTCGTTTGTAAGAGTACGTGTGTTTGGCGAGCCAGTACGATTTACTGAACCTTTTGTTTTAATTAATCCCGACATCCCTTTCCCATCTTCTTTCCTGGGCTCCTACATGTAGCTGTATCTGTAACTGGTGTCCATCCTCCTTTCCGTACCGGGTTTCCGGGTTTTGCGTTTCCATCTTCAATGTGCAATTTTCCCTTCGAAAACGGTTCGTCGATTTCTTCTCGAAGCACAAACCACCACACACACAGGCGGCAGGTCTTGATCGGCAGCGCTCACCCTGCAGGTGTTCAGGTTTTTGCTGCCACTCCGTCACACCTACTCGTTTTCTCTTTTCCTTTAACGCCATTTGCGCCATTTCTCTCTCTCTCTCTCTCTTTCTCTCTCCCTCTTCCCTTGTAAAGTTACACTGTTTTCAGTAGTGTTGGGGAACTATTAGAGTGGCAATAGAAGGATTAGATCACGATCACTTGCGGGAAATACGTTTAGTAGCGACCATCTTCCACAACAAAAGGAGGGAAAAGAAAACACTCGATCGTTGCTGGTGTGGGGTTCTTCATAATTGGGGGTTGTTTTACGCGAGATCCTTCAAACCAGAAACCCACATCGTTTCCGGGATGTTTAGTGTACATATCACCGTTTTATAGTTTTTCATAGATGATAAGCGTAGCGCACATTTATTTATTTTTTTCTTTCGAGGACTTTTCCTTAATGGTCCTCAATTCTATTTTCTGTAATTCTACTGAAAGCGCAAAAGCATACGCATCATGCACGGTGCAAGAACGAACAGGCGATGTTTTGAGGGTTGTCCATTCGATGTTGAATGTAAATACACTTTAATACGCGTTTAATGAGATCGAGTATTTTTTTCAAATTCAAAGTAGGGTACATTATAAATGAAGATACTTCATCCCGTATGTCATTTACAATTTAAAATGTGTTTGCTGTTGTGTCAATTGTGCCCCTTTCATAAGTGTTTGATGTTATTTTCTCAACGAGTGAACAATTCCCTGAGATTTAATTGAATTTGTTTCGGTTTTGATGGAACAAGTAGTTCCAATCGTCCCCATTTTCCCATCCTGGTGTTTATTCCTCTCATTTTTTTTACTGGTTTTTACACCATCAAATGGAAACATAAATCTCCCGCCAACCTCCCCCCACTCCACCCCAACATTCTTCTACCGACCACTTTTCCAACCCATTTCGTGTAAAGGTACGTATACTCTGCGTGCAATGGATGTATATTAGAGAGCGTTGATCGATGTGTTGAAATGTGCAGTTGAACACTATAGTTTGAACTTGTTGTTTGATGTTGTTGCTGTCGAATTGTCGTTAGTTCTGTTCTGTTTCGTTCACACATACACAACACAAACAAACACACACACACAGACAGCCGATATGATATGCTGCGAATGTGTTAGCGATGCGTTGTGTGAGTTTTTCGTTTCGATTAATATTGATCTCCGCACCTGCCTGCCCCCGTCCCATATATATCGTATCCTTGTTCCGTTTGTTCTGCACTTTGTCGCCAGGAGCATTTATGACTTTCTTTTGCATCGTGGGAATGTTTTCGAATGAGTGTTTTGTTTTCATCTTCTTCCATTTTGTTATGATTTAAACTTTTCTGTTTTTGCATGTCTTTTCTGTTCTGTTTAGTGTATCCTTTTTTTTTTATCGAATGAAATCATTGCGTATCATGGAAAATGCAAGACGCGATTGCATTTTTCGCCCCCGGCGTCACTGCCCTGCTCACCTTCATCTGCTGTCACCTGCTGGTGTGTCTTGAGTGTAGTTCCCGAAGGGTTCGGTTACTGTGTTTGCTCTCTAAAACTCTGCATCGTTCGAATGTGTGTTCCGCGCGCCAAAAAGGCAAACGTTACTACCCCATGCACATACCTCGGGTGTGGCTGTCGGTTTCACAATCAATAAGATCCATTTTTCTACTAAAACCATACATAAACGCATACGGCGGAATGCAACCACGACAAGCAACTTCCGCCCTGGATGTTTGTAGTCTGCCTGCCCATCTCTTGCACGTGCACTCTTCGTTCCATGAGGTGTTTGGTTTGACATTGGTAATAAACAGAAACGGGGGTCTTCCGGACAGAAAATGGATTCGTTTTGCGTGTCCCAAGAAGGGCACGGAGACTGCGTCGCCCCGACCCTTGCTTGCCGTACGTACGGTGCGAGTGGCAATATTGTTGTTTCGTGTTACAATTTCGCCCCACAAAATGTGTCCCAGTCTGAGGCTGCTAAGAGGAAGGAGAAAAAAAAGTGAAAGGGACACAGACAAGGATTGATTCGATTAGAGTAGGATTTGCGCCAGGAGCCTCATGTCACCAAGTGAGGTGTAAGAAAAACAAAGCTATAGGGAAAAAAGACGTTAAAAATGTCGGTCGACGAAAGGTCATTGCCAGTTTTACACAACACCGTGCACATTTCCAGCTGACGAACATTTGGCCGAACTGATGCCAATCTTTGAGCAGTTGCGCGCTCAGGGCAATCTGCCCTGTACCTACCCGTTGCACGTCACGTCCAGTGGGACCGCCTTTATCCGCGGCGGCTCCCGTTCGACCCCGCTCAGTCCGCACGCCCCTCACTGCCATCCGTCGACGCATTGGGTAAGTCTGTACACACCGTCCATCCCTGTAGTCCCAGTCATCACCCCCCCAGGCCCCGGGGCAAGTCAAATCCGCCAGCCAGCAATCATCGTCGTCGTTGTTTGAATTTTCTTCGGGTTCGATTCCGAAGATCAATCCGTTACCCAAACCATCCCACAATGTTTCCTCTATCTGTGAACGTTTTCGTTGTCGGCTGCTCGCCAGCGCCATCTAGGTGTGAGAGAGAGGGAGGGCGCGCTCTCGGTCGTTCATGCAAGTGATCTAGATCATTCTAATTGTGTCTTGGGTGGGTGTGTGTGTGGTTTATGTCTTCGGAGATGGAATGTTCGAAACACGGGAATCCTGGAAGCGGTTCTTCAGATGGGTTGGGCTCATCAACGTGGCCATCTGGCATTCTGAAACGAATTTTTCTAATATATCATTTTACTCTCCCTTCCACGCCACGTAATTCACTCACTCGTGCAGGTACGCGAACGATCGGCAAAATCGATCTCGATGTCACGCCCGTCCCGCTCGTCGCTGTCCGCCTCGACGCCGGATTCGCTCAGCGACAACGAGAGTGGCATCGGAACGCCCGGACGCTTCCAGACGCCAAGCCGCAAATCTTCAGTGCCAGTTAGGTAAGTCCCGCTTCCGGCCCGGAAGTGAAAGCACCTAAACACTGGCGACGACACCCCAGCTGCTCCGTCCGATGCAGTTCAATTCAAATTGTGGTTCAAACGGCCTTCCACATTTTGTAGACGAATCTAAAATATTGTTCACGTTTGTCACACCGACATGTGTCTCTATAGACCAGTGTCGTCTAGCCGATGCCCTATTGCGACCGACCTCGGCCAATTGAGCGCTTTCTAATGCATTTATAAGCTAACCGTTGAACACGACAACCGGTTAAAAGAAAACTCACCCACATTTACTACCGATTAAAATGAAACTCACCACCACTGATTACTTACGCTAATGTATACACTCTAGAACTGACCTTCTAAAACCCGAAACCCAAAACTAAAGGAGTGGTCGGAGATGCGGACTATTGCTTCACTAAAATGCACATACCAGATGAAAGCACTACCTTACATTAAACCTTGTGGCCCTATTCGTATAAGGCCGATAAAAGTGAAGAGATATACCAACGAAAGAAGACATATTTTCGATCTTCTGCTGGATGGTTTAGTTTTTTTTTTTTTCCAATTGACCACTTCCCTATCGAGGTGTTGAGAAAGGGGAACTACGGAATGTGCTGAGGGGATGGTCTGCTCTCAAAAGATGTGTTACGTTTCATTCTTATCGGTTTACGCGTTTTAAAAAATTGATCTCCTGTCGATCACTTTATTATACATGTTTGTATTGGGATTGCCAAAAATGAAATTCCAAGATCTATTTGAGTGTTCGAGCGAGTGTCAGTTCAGTGTATATCTAAATGGCGCACAATGGTTTACCAATTGACATCTCCCTCTCAGCCGGTTGTAGATTGTTTGAGCAACCATTTTGTATCAACGAGTCGTGATTTTATTCAATATTACAAAACCATGTTTGCCGTGTGACCCCGCCGCCCGAACGAAGCGGTTCCGTAAACCAAATCTTTTGCCGGTGTTGCCGATCCCTAATCGTAGTTCCGGTGACGTTATTAACATTCCAGCCGATCTCAAATGACACCGGGTGGCTCGAGGGCGAACTCTCGGCCCAGCTCCCGACCCGCGAGTCGCACCGGCTCGAAACCTCCGTCCCGCCACGGGTCCACCCTGTCGCTGGACAGCACGGACGACTCGACGCCGTCGCGCATTCCGACCCGTCGGCTCACACAAACGTCGACCCCGAGACCGTCCCGCCTGTCGGTGGGATCCGTGACGGGTCGCACCGGTAACACCACCACCACCACCACAACCACCACCAACGGGGTCTCATCGAGGACGGCATCCGGCGCCGCATCACCCGCTCCCACGAGGTAACCGTCCGACGGGCACGTTCTATTCGCCCAGCTCGCCCTCCGCTGACCACGTGGACCATTATCTTATACGTTCAATACTAATGTAACATTTGCTCTTCTACTTCTACTTCTCTCACACTAAACACCAACCAACCCCCCACTCTACTGACCGCATTTTGCATCTGGATCCGGGTGCGATGGATTTAAAAACGGCCCGACCACGCAACCAACCTAACCTGCAACGCAAAACAAAAAAAACATAATTTTATTAAACGCATCCTGCATCGTACTAAAACGCTAAATTGAAACGAAAACAACAACAAAAAAAAACAATCTCCCAAACACATTCAACACCCTCTTTAACAACATGCTTGTGGCGACCGGTCGCTTTCGGATCACAACAGGAACGGTGGCATGAGTCGATCATCCAGCATACCAACACTAATAGGACTACCAAATAGCAGGTAAATATTGTCCGGAAACCGTCCGGACCGTCGGTGGTGTACACACGCACGCCTTACCGATGGGTAAAGGGACTTTAGGGGCGTTGGGACGTGTTAAGGGATTCGGGAAACAGGATGCACATCAGGCTTAGAGGGAATCGGACGACGCCGAACGTCTAGTAGTGCCCCTTCCAACTTCCGGCTGCCGCGCGGCTGGAGTTCTTGTCTCTCTAACCCATTCTCTCTCTCTCTCTCTCTCTCTCTTTCTTACCTACACTAACCAAATCTTAACGACGTTTCCATATTGCAATGCTCTCAATGTGCAACCGAATTCGAACTGAACTCTGACGTTCCGACCACAACTAGCCAACCGCGCTCACGGATACCGGTCCGCCAAACGTCCAACGTGTCCAACTCATCCTCAGCGACGGGGTAATCTTTGCCAACTAGCGACACCTTTAGCTTCAGAACCGTTTTTTTTTTTGTTTGTTCCAAAGTTTTGTTTCGCTTCGATAGTGGCTCACTTTGTTTCTATGTCGCTAGCGGACAAGTGCATAGATTACAGTGCTGTTTTCTTGTTTCGTTTTCCGCAACTACCTGTGTGCTTCCAATAGTTAGAGTAGCTAAAGTTGCAATGAACTTATTTTGTCAGGCTGCAAAGCCTTGCCAGATTAGTTTTTTTTTTTAAGTTTAGATGTTTATCTTTTGTAGTATTGCATCAGGGCAACCAATGCTTCCATAGGACGAACTAGTTAATCTGATAAACTTCAAGACAAATTTAGCTAGATCTGCAAATTTGTTCCATGATTCAAAAACCAGAGGACCCCTTTATATAAAACTAAATCCACGACGATCGCCGGAAATGATAGACTCGATAAAAAGATGTACAAATGAGAAAGTTCTACTTCACCGATCGCTGTCAAACGAACCGCCAACAAACTTGTGCCTACGCTACTTGTGCTTTAACCGGATGCCATTGAAAGAACAATGGATGCTAAACTGCTTGCCGATTGACTAATATTACGCTAATTTACTACTCTGTGTTATACGGCTGGTTGTGAAGCGTGTTGCTTGCTTCTGTTATTCTTCTTTTTTTTTTGTCAGTTTGGTAATCAGTTCTTGCTGATGAAAGCTGTTCCTTTTGTCTTCAAGTATTAGAAGTGCCCTTTTACAATTACAGATAATTAGTTAGCAGACAATTCATAACTTACGTACTTCTCTTTGTTTTTCATTCTAATCGGAACCCTCTGTCCTTGTTCCGCCTTTATCTTGAACGAGGACAAATCCCCGCACAAAGTTATGAGTTGTCTTCAATGGTTTTCAATGTGTTTTGCTTCCGTTTCTCCTTGGCCTACGAGTTTCGTTGCACCGCAGTAAATTTCGTTTCACCGAGTGACTGTTGCACAATGCTTCCCTTCGATCGTACGCCGTTCTAATCGTTTCTTGTACTTTCCTTTCCCCACGCCAAAAAAAAAACTCCATTCGACAGAAAAACGAGTGGAGCATCGACGCCATCCGGTATGCAGACGCCCCGCCGCACGTCGGTGGAACCTGGGACGCCGGGCAGCACGGGCATGCCGCGACCGGAAAGCCGCAACTCGCGCGGTGCAACGCCGAGCGAAAAGCGCGCCCCATTCCGGCTGTAAGGCAGCAGCTGTCCGCATCACCGGAAAGACAGGCCAGCTTCCCGCGGAAAACCGGTGCAATGGAGTGGAGAATGAAGAACGAGGACTGGAGAAAGGACATTAAGGAAAACCACCACCTGGAGAGGACCCCATCGGTCCAAGTAGATTTCGCTATCCGGTCGCTAACCGCTACCGAGTACGGAGTACCACACGAACGAAGTATTGGAACGCGCGACGCTAGAAATCGAAACCAATCAAGCAACGATCGACGAACGAACGAGCGCGAGATGGCTCCGCTAAATGTCATGTCCTTTTTAACAAATCGATCGAACAGTCCACGGCAAACTAAGCCACGTCTAAAGACAGACGCAATGTTCAGGAGCATAGAATAGTCAGCAGTGAGCAGCGGGAAGTTTCAGGCTGATCTGAGTCTGTTTTTCTGCGTGTTATATTGTTTATATTGTGCCTGGTAACATGCTACCAGTGAGAGGAAAAAAGAATAGATAGCGGCGTGTGTGTTGTAGGGACGATCGGAAATAAGATTGGCTTGGCCATACCGTAGTAAAAAGGCGGTAGAGCCAGGGGGCGAACGAAAAGTTCCATGGAAGAGTTTTGTACAAAGATAAAACGATCAAAGTTGTTATCGAGAATAGGAATCAAATCAAATGTTCACACCATAGACGGGAGATGGGTTTTGTTTTCGGTAGGCGGTATCTCCTTTCCGCAATCGAGATGGTAATAAGCGTACTGCGTGCCCCGTTGGGAGTGAAAATCGCCAGTTTTACTTTCACACGGGTGCAGGACACGTGAAACAGTATCAGATCCCTAAATGAGCATCCATTCGGTTTCGGATGGAAGAATCACTTTTCCACATCTTTCTTGTTGTCTTTTGTCCTCCTCTTCATTGTCGATCTTATCGATGCCCTTTCTTTTCATCATTTTATTTTTAATTTTCTTCTATTCCTAGTTATTTTGAACTTAAAAACAGTTATTTATTGTCATTCTTCGGCCTTCTTACTTTTCGTTCCATTTTCAAACTAATACTACCACCTCGAGGACGGGTGGCAGTAATTACCTTACTACAGGTAGACCTTATTGCACCTTATTGCCGGCAAACGCAAAAGCCAAAGCCGTGCAGCGGAAAACCCCCGATTGCGCCGTTCTGGTTTGTGTCGAAAAGTTGTTGTCGTGGCGCCACACCACGTCCCGTTCGGCGGTCGGAAAAGATCGCCAGCTTTTCCGCCGCTGGCCCGTGGTGTGGGCCATCGAAACATTTGAATTCTCCTCAAACCAGGTGGAGCGATCGCGGGATCCTTCAGCGGTGGTGATTCACTAGGTAGAGGAAACGATAGGAAACGATAGGAACGATAGAGAAACGGAGAAGGAGAAGAAAAGGGAGGAGATTTTCCTTCGCATCGGCATGGAAAAGCCTTCGGCAGCTAGGGAATGAAAAGAAGAAGAAGAAGGAAAAAAGCAACGAACCAAGCCGGAACAGCAAGTGCGCGCGGGTATGGGAAAAATCGCCAGTTTTCCTATCCTCCGCGCGATAACTTTCTCGTCCAGTGGGCCGGACCGGCTGCCGAGAAGTGCAACAGAATCTCCTTGCTTTTGTGCGCGGTTACCAGATACGCAAAATGATTCGATGAGAATATTTATTACAAAAGAATAATGCAAAAATGGTTCACTATTCTAGAAACGAGAATGCAGTTGGATGGTGCATGAACAAGACGATTGAAACAAACAATCGGAAATTGTGAAGATAAGAAAGTTGACGAAGACACAGGCAAGCGAGGGCGGGCGGCAAACGCCCGGCCCCGTCTTGGAACCTCCGAGGAGAAGAAAGTATTTTTGTTCATTTTTTGTTTTTATTTTTTGTCTACAGTTTAACATATATTTCCATTACACGCTAACTTGTTTCGTCCTTAAATCGTTGTTATTTGCAATCTTTTGCAATCGATGCCCCATCGAGGGGAAGGGTGGATCGAGCTTACTAGCCCGTCTGTGTGGTCGCCTGGCCGCCCGTTCGCCGGCCGCCACCACCACCCCTCGGTATCGATTTCCAACAAAAAAGTCATTTAGTCTGTAAGCAGCAGCGCGTGGCCCGCGAGCGCGGCGCCAAAATCCACCAGGATATCGAACGAAAGTGAGCAGGAATTAATCAGTAAACAGTAAACTAACATTAATTACGCGATCGTGTTCGATTCAACCGTAACAACCGTAGTGATAGTGAAAGGCGGAAGTGAAAGGGGCGCGGCGGCGGCGGTTAGTTGAGCGTGTGGGAAGCTGTGCAGCGCGGGGAACGATTAATTACACTATCGAACTAATTTTGCAGCTTACAACCACACACACACACAGGATGTTTGTTTTAACCTTTGTCGCTCCTTTCCCGGCTAGAGTAATAGAGTAACGTTGCGACTACAGTGCGATTATTACTCCCGCGATTCGCCGGAGCAACCACTAAACTAAATATACATGCGCAACATGCCACAACTAGGAAAAATCACTACCGCTACCGATACTTTTTTGCCCGCCAAAATTTGCCCCCTATGTAATTATATACATACTTATAAATATGAAACTAGTAGATAATCTCGTAGCGCGCGCTCCCGTTGTTCAGTAGGTGGATAGAATTTTTTTTAGAAAAAAACGAGAAAAAAACTCAAAAAAAAAACAACACACACACACATACATTGCTTCCCCCCAAAACCCTTTCCCAAGTGGGTGGGGTGGAAAATAAACGATTAACTCTAGCTTATTTGTAACTGTGTAACAAACGAATTGACAGAATTAAAGAAAAAGAAGTAATCTATATGCGATGCGTTTTATGTTTTATGCTGCAGAATCCGAAACAGAGGGATGTTATGTTGAGGGGTGAGGGAGGGGAGGGAGAGTTGAACCCACTTCGGAAGGGTATGGTTATCACGTCATCAAGTTTATCCTGGGACCCTTTATACATAATTTAATTTTCTTTTTGATTTTAAAAACAACATCAACATTTTTTTCTATTTTTCGTTATACTTTATGCTTTATGGTTGCTATATGCTTTGTACATATAGTCACCGACGACGTCAGGTTAACCCGCGAGTGTGTGTGTAACAGAAAACTGACATTCAAATGATCTCGTTGCGCTGCGCCGAACTCGTCCGCCGGAGAAATTTTTCGTTCAGAAACCGAAATTTGTGGCTCCGATACCAGGGGCGCAGGATTGAGTTGCTGGTAGCCTAGAATCAGCTAGCGGTCCCGCTCTGTCGCTTTGCTCCTCCGTTTGCGTCCTACTAGCATGCAGCGTGTTTTCTCGTTCCCACCTCCCACGGTCGCGATGTGACTATCGGTCTCGTTCTGTCCTACGAGCCTACGGCGTGGGAGGCCTTTGCTGTTTCATCAGGCAAATCCTAAACCCTTCACATGGCAAGCCCAATGGACCACATGTCACGCAGAACCGATCAGTTGTATTTTATTTTTTTTGTAATTTTCCTTAAATTTTTTGATTAAAATCATTAAGAAAATGTGGTAAACATTAATGATTAATTTACGTATAGTGTAAATTAGCTTTACGTTGCCGAATAACGAAATTTCACGTGCACCGGAACGATTTGCGGTTCAAATGTGGTTTGCTGCAGGTGAGCAGTTAAGGGTTTATAGTGCGTTATCTCTCTCGATCCCAATCTACGGTCGCTGATTGGCGGATTTGCAGAGAGCGGCAGTTCTCCGATCGTTGCTCGGCTGATCTGCGCTCTCGACTTACCGGGCGAATTGTGTTACCTCCTGTGTCATACTTGCCTGGTATAAAGTGGAGAATTGTCAGATTTCGTACCAGGCGAGATTTTTCGTTCAGCGAATAAATTGAAACTTGAGGCTGGGATGATACCAGGGACCGAGGATTGCGAGCAGGATGCGCAGCATCCACGTCAAGTGACCATCTTTCTCGCTCCTTCCATCAGGTCGCGCTTATTCGCGCTTGTCTCACTCGTGGGCACTAGCAGCCGTACTGCGATCGCAGGCAATTTTTGTGGTGTTGTAGCCCTCGAGCGAGTTGAGCGAAAAAAAAGGATATTTTGTGTGTAGCAACAGTTGTTGCTCTACTGCTACAAACAGCTTGTTCTCCACTGTTGTGAAATAAAACAATAAACTTACACCGTTTTTCTAAAACTCAAGCATCTCGTGCCCTCGATCCGTTTATTATTTCTGTTTTCAACCATATTGGGCCAGAACGAGCCCAGTTTGGAAGGAGTGCGGGGAAAGGACAGCACGCACATACTGCAAAATAAATAAATATTTCCTTCACACTTTTCTGCGCTTCGAAAACTTAAAACTCAAAGTGCCATTTTCATTACGAACCGCTGTTCCCTACACGCTCGTCTCCTTTACTTATTCCCTCCTGCTACCAACTGCTACGTACGCAGAGGCAGACAAATAATCTACATAAACGAGAACGGCACGCTCGGCACGCACGGCAGCAGACGTTGAAGAGAAAACTTCTCTGGTAACCCCCCTAAGTTCAATTTAGTTTATATACTTTATTGTTCCTTCCAAATTCTCGATGACTATCGTACAGTAGTAGTGTTTCCATGTGAGTTTGTTGCATTTTCTTTGTTCACTTGAACTTCTCTTCTCCGCTTTTTTTCTCGACCCGGTGGGATTTTTCATTCGTGCGTTCCATTTAGTTTAGACTCACTCTGGAGCCTTATTCGAAATTTTAAAAATCTTTACACTATCGCTCATCATCGCCATCATCATCGTCATCATTCCTATCATCCCTTGTTCCGCAGCGGTGTGGCTGTTTTCGTGTTTCCGTTTTTCCTTTTCTCTTCTTAAAATCGGTTTGGTTTGTGTCTTTGATACTTTTCGGTATACATGTTTGTGTCCGTGTGTGACGATAGTTGTGACGATACCGTAACATCATCCGGCAACCTTATTTACCCTACCTTTAGTGCTGCTTTGCTGTGTAGCAATTAACAATATATGTTTTGCATTTTGTTTCACACCCCCATCACCAGCCGGATGGATCATATGCCGGTGGTTGGGTCGTTTGTAGTTCCTTTCCCTTCCCGGCTCCCAGTTAAGTACTGAAGGGTTTTCTGCGGCTGACTCTGCTGCCACCTGCCGGACCCTTAAACATACCCTCCTCTCCTATATCTACATAGCCCCTGAAAAATGCGCTTCTTTGCCGACCTGACTCCTACGCGTTGGAAGTCGTTTCTATTGTTTACAGTTCTCTCTTCTCGAAGATTTTTTTCCTACAAATGTATCCTTAAATGTCCTGCTTCCTACATATCTTTGCTCCTATCCCCCCGGGGCACCACATTCCTACCAGTTCAAGAGGCTAGAGGAAACACTTTCCAGTAACAAAAATAGTCGCCGCGCGTAGTGCTGCATACTTACATTAAACGAACGGAAGCTACTACGATCAGTCCACACGAAACTTGACTACTACTGCTTATACACATCGCACATCGGCGCATCGCATCCAAACTTGTGGACATTTGTGTAGCAGGGATCGATCCATTAAAGAAGCGTTCGGGATTGTTCGTCAAGTTAGTAGTAGGCTTAGTTTTTATTCCATACGAATCTTGCATCTCTCTCTGTGTGGCGTGGCACTGTGTTCAACACACACGCACGCATGCTTTCACAAACCTTCAAAGCCAGAACGACACTCGACGTATTTCCTCCGCTATTCTAGAAGGTGTTTCTTCCCTTTCTCTCCGTAAGACCACGTGTGGATAATAATACTTTCTCGCGCGCTCTCTATCTTTCTCTACAGTTCTTATCACCTACTACATCCTGCCTCTATTTCTACCTCAACATACTGTTAATGCTTTATGCACGCTGTTTTCTTTGTTTCGTTCAACCATACACACACACACACACACACACACACATGACGGGACCAGGACAGCGGAATGGGGGAAAAAAGGAACGCGACCGATTTGCGTCACGGGGACGATTACTACGTCGAGGAAAGTCAAGCGGGGAAGTGGGGTGCCCCGCTGTTCTCGATGTGACAAAGGGAAAATAAATAATGAACCTAACAAGTACCACCTATATACACGCTCACTTCGCCCGGGCAGGGGTGCGGTTTTATGTTTCTACCTATATATGAAAATCTTCTGGTGAATGGTTCGATTGATGTGTGATTGATTGGCTCGCTCGTTCAAATTGGTAGAATTGTCTAGTTTGCTCTTTACTTTACGTCCTCTCGGTTGGTGTATGTACGCCTACTTAGGATAAGGTGCGGCTGCGGGTTAGCTGCTGCTGCTGCCGGAGCTGGCACCGCCGCCGCCTCCGCTGCTACTGCTGGACGATGAGCTGTTGTTGCTGCTGCTGCTGCTGCCGGCCGTCGTGTGCACCATGCGCGACCCACGGCCCGGCGTCACCAGTTCCACCTTGATGTTGGCCGTGGCCGTCACCTTGGTGTTCTGGTGGTCGCCACCGTGGTGGTGCGTCTCCACCGTCACCTCCGGCTGCAGCACGATGCTCTGCAGTTCCGGCGCCTGCTGGTGGTGGTGGTGGTGATAATGGTGCGCGTGCGGGTGACTGTAGACACCCCCGACACCGCCCACGTTGGTGCCCCCACCGAGGTGGTTCGCGGACGTGGTCGCGGAGGACGGCATCGATGTCGGTATGCCCCCGGTGGTCCCTGCACCCACGCCCGCCTTCTCGTGGATCGACGGGATGGAGGAGGCGGAGCTCTTCCACGACTGCGGCTCTTCGGTGATCGTCGTCAGCGACGGTTCGTTGTTGAGGTTAACGTTGTTGTGCTTGTGGTGGTGGTGCGGCTTGGTACAGTTGCGCGAGCAGGACGATCGCTTGTTGTTCAACACGATCGGCTTGCCGGAGGACAGCTTGTTGATGCGCTTCGGCGGCGGCGACGGGGTCGAGATGCGGTTCGCGTGCTGCAGCGGGATCACCTCCGCACCCGGCCCGACCAGGCTGAGCAGGATGGGGAAGAAGAACAACCCGTTGATTGCACCGATCGCGATGGCCGACAGGAGCAGAATTAGGAAGTGGCGCACGACGAACTCGAACGACGAGGTGGAGAGCATGACCACCGCCAGCATGGCCGTCACGACGCTGTGTACGGTCGGGGCGAACGATTTCTCGAGCGCCAGCCGCACCCGCCGTTCGCGGCTTCCGATGGAAGTGATGAAACCCTACGGAGGCGCACAAAGAAAAATGGAAAATGTTAGTGAAGTGAATGCGTCAGCGGTAGATTAGCGGAAACCGGAATTGGAATTGAAGTGAAGTCTTACCAGAGCAATGTTGGCGGTGAAGCCGACGCCCAGCCCGACGCTGCCGACCAGCATGACGGCCGGTATGGCGGACAGCTTAATGCCGAGCAGCACCATGACGCCAAGCAGCTGTATCAGAAGCGTCAGCACGCCGATTACGACCAGCAGCGTGGCCCAGAGGGACAGCAGCAGCGTGAAGGTGAAGGTGGACACACCGACCAGGGCGGCAAACAGCGCGTGCAGCAGGTTCGGCCGAAGGTACATATACTGCTCCCAGAAGATGAACGGAATACCTGTGGACGGGTAAGAAAGGATTTGCGTTACATCATGGGAAGTAAACCAAAAGAACACACTTGTGCCTCTCTCTCTCTCTCAATCCGGGTTACTTACCTTGGGGATAGTTTGGCAAACCGCGCAGCTCGAACTTGGTGCACAGCTCCCGGATCTGGCTGATCATCGTTTTAATGTCGGCGGTGTCGCTCAGCCCGTGCAGGTAGAAGGGCAGCTGCGTATACGTGAGCGGGGCACTTTTGGCGATCTTCAGCTCAAAATCCGATGGCGTGTGGACCCACTCTCTCGGTTCCGGTCGTAGATTGCCCTGTTGTGGTAAAAAAATGAAAACAAACGTTAGCATTATCCAAAACATATTTTCAAAACGAGATATTTTCAATAATCAAAACAAAGCAACCGGAGCGAAAACATCGCGTGAGAATGGTTGTAGTTTCCTTACCGAACACCAGAGGGCGCTCTGTGCATCAAAGGGAAATTTCATGGAAGAGCTCCGTTATCGCTGCTGGGACAGCCAGACAGAATTGCAACAAACAAAAGGTAAAGGAAATAATACTAATAGTTCATATGGTGAACCGTGACTCTTACCTGTGAGGCACCATACGCCAGGACATCGTTCCACGCCCAGGCGGAGAGATAGTTGTAGAACGCCGGCGGGTTGATGACGCCCTCGGAATCGACCAGACGCACCTGCGTCACCAGACTCTTGTCTATCGGGTTGTCGACGTGTCCGGTCTGCACCAGCAGTTTGTACGCAAGTATTGCGTCGTTGCTCGCGTTCGTGTACCACCGCTCCTGCGTGATGCGCCCCTCGCGGTAGTCCCGATCGAACGCCTTCTGCAGGTTAATCAGCCAGTCGCGGAACAGACTGAGCCAGAAATCGGGCAGCCCACCGTTGTCGTTCTTGATCACGTGCGACACGCGCACGAACGCCTCGTGGTACTCGTGCAGCAGCTTCTGATTGTTCGGGTACTCGAAGTCACCCTGCGTCACCGCGAACATGCTGTAGAAGCCGAACAGCTTCCCCTGCACGCTCAGGAAACGGTACTCGTTGGTATCCTGCGGCACGATGTCGGTCAGCTCCAGCCCGTCCGAGAGTTTCATCGAGGCGAACAGCGATGCAGCAAGCACACCGGCGAACAGCAGCATCGCAAACACCCGGACCGAACTCTTCATGATGAACGGTGCGTAGTGTTTCGCGGCGAACCGGGACAGCGAGAAACTGAAGCACGATTTCGATGGGCACTCGATCAAGGAGTCCTCCTCGGGGCGTGGATTTTCGGGCGATGACTGCTGCTGCTGCTGCTCCTGACCCTGCTGCTGCTGCTGAGGGTGCTGCGGCTGCTGATGGTAGTGATACCGTTGCCGGTTGAGGTCGTGGGTGGTGCTCGGGAGTGCGGGCAAGGCACAGCACAGCACATCCGCGCGACCCGACCTCCGGCGGCGCAGATCGAGCGAGATCATGGCCGTGAACACGAGTAACGCGGCGGTCAGGTTGAACACCATCAGGACGGCACACTGGAAGCAGAACACTTTCAGCGCCGGCACCGGGATGAGGGTGCCCGCTAGGAACGCGCCCGCATGCGACAGCCCGGTGAGCAGCACACCCATACCGGCCTTCTTCAGCACGTGCCCGGTCTGCTCACCCCCGTCGCTGTCGGCGTACGTGTGCGTGAGCGCAAAGATGTGATTCACGCCGAGTCCGATGGCCAGAAATGGGATAACCTGAGACGTGGCGGCATTGAAGGCGATTCCGAGCAGCGCACAGAAACCCAAGCCGGCCGCTGTGGTCACCGCGATCAGCAGCACGCCGGCCACGCACACTCCCGCCTGCCCGTTCACCGCATCGTTCCAGCGCACCCGCATGAACGCCGTGTAGAGCAGGACGATCGCGATGCCAACGCCGATACTGACCGGGTTCGGGTTCGAGTGCTTCCCCAGGATGTCGTCCAGGGCGGCCGACGAGAACGCGTACACTCCGTAGAACGACAGCGGCGCCACCTCCGTCTGCATGATCTTGCTCACCTCGAGCGAGAACTTCTTCTGCCACGCGTTCAGCACCTCGGCCGCCTTCTCCGGGTTCCAGCCGATGTGGTGCACCTTGTAGTGGTTGCTCCAGTAGTCGTACAGCTCCCGTTCGCCCATCAGCTGGATGACGGTTTGCAGCGCCTTGCCCGACTTCAGATGGTGCGTTCGGTTCCGCACGGCCCCGCCGACCACCAGCTCCTCCGGCCAGTGCATGTACTTTGCGGCGAACCCGTAGCAGCCGCCGGTCAGACTGGCGCCGATGTCCGGCACCTGGCCCGACTTCTTGTTCGGCGCCGTATCGGGACACTGTTTGTCCTTCGGGTTGAGGCACGGCTTCTCGGTATAGCCCGTACTGATGCCCGCTCGCTTCATGTAGTGCTCGAGCGTCTCGAAGGGAAACTGATAGTTCTGCGCCTTGATGTCCTTCAGCAGCGTTTGTGGGTTCAGCGAGGTCCACTGCACCTTGTTCGTTTGTCCACTGGGGGAAAGGGAAACAAACACTAATGTCAGCAAATGGTAGGACGCGGTAGAAACAATAGTGTCGCCAGACGGTTACTTACGGTATGTGCACGGGATACTTCGGACCGAGCAGTTTACTACCCTCCCAGAAGCAATCGAGCGGCGTGATGATCGCACACGGAATGATGTTCTCGAAGATCTGCTCGATGAAGTGCGTATCGAAGCTGGGAATGTTTGGCGAGTAGCACATATCCTTCAAGCTCCACGTGATGTCGTACATGTGCACCGTCACCGAGATCGCCTTCCGCACCACCTCCAGGTGCGTGAGCAGCGCGTCCGGGTGCAGTATCGACGCGTCCATGTCCTTCGGCGTCTGGATGAGCAGCTGGTGCGTCGACGAGTCCGTCTCGCCCAACGATTTCTGCGTGTACGCCAGCTCGTGCTCCAGCGGGCCACCCTCCTGTATCCAGAGCTGGTGCACCTTCGAGTGCACGGTGGCCGACTTGAGCCCGACGCAGAACGTGCTGAGTACCAGTATCGCCACGAATAATACCTTGCCGGCGTGCTTCTGTATCGAACAGCCGAGATTGTACAGATAGGACTGGAACAGCGATCGCATGTACACCGCAGACCTCCTCCCCCGCGCTTTGCCCTGTGAATAGAAGAAGAAGAAAGAGACAAGTGTGAGAAACGGTTGCTGTAATGTCGTGAGCGTAGTCATGTTTCTATGACGATGACGGCCGTGCCAACTACATAGACCAGTAGGCTTTGAAACTCTTTATAGCGCACCAACTGACGGATTTGTAGCGGATTAGTTGACATTTCCCGAGAACCGGCTGACGGAAAACACAAATCGCTGCTCCGCACAGAAGCTCCAAACTCACCAGATGACACTTAGTAAGAAGGGGAGCTGCGGTCGTGCAGGTTAATTGACTTCTCGCACACATGAGTGAGAAGTGTAATTGAGCGTTAAATCTGAACTACCGCACAGTGTGCCATCATTATGGGGCTTCCTAACTCAACCTCAAGCAGGAAAAAAACAGACCCCACCGGACAGGCTTCACTTGTTGTTCGCTGTCTCTGTGTTGTACCCTCGTCAGGTGTACTCCTGCTCGCCGTCCTTTGGGAGTGTTTGGAAAAGGTTTCAACGCACCCACCGGCCGTCACTGTGGTGGTCTCAAATTGCACCGATCTCGTGATTTTGGTTACTCGACTGGAAAATCGTCTCCGCCCGCCCGTTCGGTCCTCTCCCTTTTCACGGACCGCATTGTCCGTTCTCTCGGGATCCCGATGGATCGATCGGATTACCCACCACAGCTGCACTTGTCCGGTGTTTCGTTCAGTTCAGTGTGTAATGAAGAGATTACGGTTTTTGGGGTTTGTTCCTTCGAAACCATTCGGAAGTGTTACTAGCGCGCTACATCTTCCTCCACACGCCCCATCGGACTGGCTGCCCACCAACCAGTTTGTTGGAACAAGAAAGAAAAAGCGAGAGAGAGAGAGAGAGAGAGAGAGAGAGAGAGAGAGCGAGGAGTCCCCTCTGAAGGGGTCTGAAGGAAATTGATCGGTATTGAATTACTCGAAGAATTCGCTGGCGACCACCCAGAGCAGCGCCTCCATCACCAAACAAGGTTAAACGTTCAGGGGACATACCGCTCGTTCCATGGAAAGTAGAGCCCAAAAGTGAAACGAAAAAAAAAGAGTCAAACACAAACTCCACCCAACCAAGTTGAGACAGTTGCCCGGGATTGGCAACATCTGGGAAGCGTGCGATTTTGGATCCCTCGTCATGGCTAAGTGATCATTCGCGATCGTCCGCAGCAGCCCTGCTGTTGGGGCAACAGATTTGTTTATACCGGTTGGGCAAATCCCCTCTCGTACAGGTTCCCCATCTTGTGTTATTTTATTTTTCCATTAGCCACGCAAAACAAAAAGTCACAGGACTGGGCCGCGCGTAATTCGGGAAGCGATGCGTAATGGGAAGATTTTAAGGTAGCACTTCTCACGGTGACTTGTGATGTGGTGATTCCACCGTTTTTTTTTTTTTTGTTGTACGTTCTAGCCAACAGGTTGCGTGCTGCAATATTTATCCACAAACGGAAAGCTTATATTTCTGGCAACACATTTTTCGTCCAATTTTTTCCCAATGCAATATGTGTTCCGTTTCACTTGGTTCTAAATTGAGCCCCTCAACGGGACATCTACTTAAAAATCTACTATTAAATGGTGCTTTTTTAGATATGTGACGCGAAACGTTGAAGTCATCCGTTCGGCCGTAGCTGCACCAAAATGTCAAAGTACCACTCTGCAGGGGTCGAGTTCCGTCATCCACCAACCAACCAATCCATCCATCCAACATTCCACGAATAGCTTTTTCCGCCATTCGAATCGATCACACGACATTCCGATTAGTCGGGGTGAACGGGTGAACGAGAGAGGAAAAGCGCAAAAGCGAAGCACTCCACCACGAAGAAGTTCGCATCAATGGTTCGTTACAAGCACGATGGAACGCCGGCCATTTCTTCGCTTTTCACGCCATTAGCTCCGTCCGTAGCCGTCCAATTCCCGTCGGACCGTTGCAGGCGTAGCACACGAACGACCACGGACACGGCCGTCGGCGCGGATAGACCAAACCGAGCGAATCCCACGGGACACAGCCCACCAGCCGTTCGGTGCGGAAGTTTCCCTGGGAACATCTTAATTAAAACAAATGTTTACGTCTTAATCTTCTAGCGGCGCCACGGATCGGGACGGTTGCGTGGTCTGCCAATTTTCTTCTCTACCCGCACACGGGGCATTACGGCAAGCTCCGACAATCCGGCGGTGGGCGCGATCAATCACGGCGTCTTTGAGTGTGCGCGAGTGAGGTGGCCACACTCGAGTACGGTAACTGCTTGGAAGCGAGCCCGCTGGGAAACGGACCGACAATGTGGAAACGTTTGCCGGCGCCGGCTGCCGGCAACTTGACAAGCTTTTCCCCGAGGTTCGAATCACTGCGCGGCATCGTAGTGGACACCAGGCGGCCGCGCAGCCGAGAAGATTAATCGAATCAATTCCGCTTCGTCAAAGGTGGCCGGACGATAGGGGCACAAACTCGCCAGAAATCACACTCTGCTTGGGTGAAAGCAAGTGGAATCGGAGAGATATGTACAGATAAGGGAGAAGGGAAGTGGTAAAACGGGCCCGACTTGGTAAAGGAAGCGTGGAAGTAAAAGGTTGCCGTTGGCCAACGGATCGTCCACTCGAACTGTTTGGCGACCATGCTGCCGTTAGCGTGAACACGACGATGGCGAATGGAAGGTCGGGTTTTCTTGCTCCGGCCCGTTTGATTACAGGTATGATCTAACACACGCTACTATCGCCGTGCGGTGGTCTTGCGAGTCTCCACAGGAAAAGTGAGGCAGAACACACATTGGTCTTGGTATCAGAGCTGCAAGTGCACAAGCTAGAAAGAGGGTTTATCGCCTGGAATCGGTAGGGCACTGTTAATCGGAGTCTCCGTGAAGGACCACAGGTCCTCTATTGCCCATTGTTTCTGCCTGCTGATCGGACGTGAGATACATGCGTGAGTATGAAGGTAGTTTCTGCTTTTCATTCGCTTCTAGTCGGACGAGGGAATGTCGAAATAGTGTTGAACAACCGTTTCCGTCACCAGTCAAGCCCGGAGATAGAGATGGTTCAAGATAACCCACCGATTATCGGCGACTACATGGAAACAACAACGGACGCAAGCAGGTACCGACGGAATAGCAGAATCGGAGCTACTTTTCCGAGCGGGTCCAATCGAGCCGTAAAGCGGTAGGGTCTCTGCTTCACCAAAGAAGGGCGAAACAGTACCGGTTTCTGTGCGCTGGCCGAAGGGACAAAGCGTGGAAAAGCAGCGACTTGCTCTCCGTCTCCTTTTTTTCATCATTTCATTTCCGTTCCCACCGCGAGGTAAACCGTTGCGCGTGGTGCCACCAACACGTCCGGTCTTCGTCCAGCCGCCCCACGACCGCACTTTCACGAGGGCTGCCCCGGGTTGTAGCGAGACATTTTCTATGAATGAAGCAAAGCGACCCTGTGGGGCACGCACCAACAATCCGTTGCGTGGATGGATGTAAATGGTGTTTATTTTTGCATACACAGGCACATCATTGCCTTCGAGTACGATTTCAACTTCAGCTGCCTTTCTTCCACCGCTGCTGCTGGTGCAATCCGGTTCCAAAGACACCGGTGGTCCCATAGCTCCACTTGAAGTCACACGCAACTGCCTTCTCTAAGCACGGCTGCCCCGTTGGTAATGGACATTAATTACCAACAATGTAGTGTGTACTCGAGGCTCATTAACATTGTCATATATGCCATCGCCGCCAAAAGGCCTTCATTTAATGTCAATGCGTCCTCCTATGCTTGATGGCAGCCAGCGCCAACGACTGGTGGGACAAGTCTGCATTTCAGGAATTACACGATCTGGCCCCATTTCCGCTACTAATGGAGATCGATTCCTGTCCATATGTGAGGCATCCCGGTGGTTATCTCCATACGATGGACCTTCAAACCATTGATTTCCCGAGCAATTCCGTTTTCGTCTTCAGTGGAAGGACTTCAGAGCGCGGTTCACTTACCTGGAAATGGACAGACAAGAAAAAAACGAGAAAAATCCGTTAGATATACTTTCTTTCTATGACACGGTGGATTAGAGTGCACGAGATTTACTGTATTTCTTCCTCTGACATTGTTCGAGCGCCTGGTGGGTATGCAACCAGTCTTACACCCTGAATATAGTTCGACCGTTTCAAGAACCGCATTTATTGTAATTCACGTATCATCTGCCACTCATATGCAAATGAAACCCCTAGCCACAGACTATCGAAATGGTGCATCGTCGTAAACCGAAACCATTTCGGACAGTTCCGTTTCGCTGGTGTCGATGGGTTGGGAAAATATCAAAGAAAACTTTAGCACAACATCCGCCCCGCCTGGTGATGCTCCCGTCGTCTAGTATCCGGCCGCGCGGTAGGCTCATAAATCGTACCATGGTTGTTACCAGCACGTTTTGCGCTTTCAACGACGGTACGCATGATTGGATGTGACTGTCTAGCCGTTTTGCGGCCACTTCACAGAAAAGAGACATCCATCTTTCAACGCTATATCGACACTCCGCTCTGTAGCACTTGGCAGCGCGGTGGGCCAGCGGTCCCTCGACCATATGTGCGAGAAGTTTACGCTTTAGATGCCACCGAGCAGTTCGTTTGAAGTCAAAGACGATGCCTTTCCCCGCCTTCTATCTAGCGCGTCTAGACACTTTTTGTAATCCGATGTTTCCGATAGGGACGGAAAAGGTGCAAGCTGGCCGGGAGGTTGATTTTGCTTAAGCACACTGCGTAATCCGAGACCGAGACGTAATCCGGCTGTTTTTTTTTAATTTAACGACTTCCTTCCTTCCTTCCTTCCTGGAAGTTACTAGCCCTAGTGCGCATTGTTCCGTTTGCCATCCCGCCATTGTCTCCCGTGGTTCGAGCACGGGCCCCTTCATCGACACGATCTGCACATGAGATGGATCGTTAAAAATGTAAATCTCCCAAGGCTGTCGAATACGCTAACCACCCGAACACTGCTGCCCTCCAGTATTTCCAGAGACGAGTTTCAGTTTTGCTCGATTCCGAAATTCTCCGAGCAGGCTTCTGGGTGTTGGGAGTGCCGAACGTCTCCGTCCTATCACCGGGAGTTCCACAAAGACCGATGTTCCAGATTGCAGCCCGCTGCGATAATAAATGATCTTTGCCAATCTGTTTCATGTTTTTGTGATCCCACTCGTGCTCCGCCGATGAAACGATTCCCAGCAGCGTTTCAAGTTCGCCACACCGAACCAGGCCACGATGTCCGATTTCACGCTAAAGCAGTCTCGGCCACTAATGGAGACATTGAAACTGATACTGACTATGGCTTAGGAGAGCAGCCGGCTTTGCCCATCGTTTCGATGATGATCTTTAAGCTCAACGTCGGTGGACCACCCCGAAACGGCTTGGTGATCGCTTTCCGTTGATGGAGATGTTGTGGCCGCTGCTGATGCTTGATGCTGCACCGTCTCTACTTATGGTGATGTTTATGCTCGATCTCTAATGTATTTTTTTTTTCGTTTTCAACATCCCTAGATACGATGTTGTAGCTTTCTTCTATTCTCTCCTTCTCTCTCTCTCTCTCTCTCTCTTTTTTCTCTGCTTTTGGCTTTCGTTAGTTAAAACCACCCAAATGGAGGAATGGATGCTATAATAGTGCTCGCTGGTCTTTAATGTTCTTGGTTTATTTTTCTAATTCCCCACAGGCCGGCGAACGAGTCTTGGAGGAGCCGCCCAGAATGCCATAAGGTGAAGCGCGCTTACAACTCTTTTACGAGCCCGACTCAAGCCGGCGGGAGGTCCAGAGCGATGCTAGAAGCGTATGTTCCGTGGGGTCCCTCCCTCGGCGAGGGGTGTCCGATAAGCGAGGAGGCGCTTCGTAGCTTCAGGCCGGCATCGAGTGCAACAGGGCCTCCCCGAGTGAGCTTGTAGCAAGAGAAACGACCTTCAGCGAGCGGACGAGCATCAACACGACCACCACCAGGGTCGGGCGGAAGATGTTGTTTTCTATTCCACTTCTAAGGGCCCAACAAACGTCCGGAATCGGAGCGATACGGCCGTGAGTTCAGCCCGGACCCATTGGGTACCTATCTGGCCGGCCTATCAACTAAATTACCATTAGTAGGGAAAGGAAAGCGCTCGCCGGCGTCCAGCTTCGGCCACCCCGGACGCTACATCCGGGCCCGTATGACTGACTCAGAGTCTAGGTGGCCTTCGGACTTCCTTTACGACCCCGTCCCGAATGGGTTTATGGTATGTTGCTCCAAACGCATCCAGCAAGCATCC
>JAOEFI010000007.1:13957233-13968783 GCA_034621735.1 Anopheles plumbeus | reverse complement strand
TCTCTCTCTCTCTCTCTCTCTCTCTCTCTCTCTCTCTCTCTCTCTCTCTCTCTCTCTCTCTCTCTCTCTCTCTAGCGCTATTACTTCTGCCCTAGTGGACGGAATTTGTTCACGATGTCCCCCCGAAAAAGGTGGCTCTCCATCGCGACCACCACGCGGTACAGGGCCAGAGCATGTAGCATCTTCAAAAGAACAGCAAATAAAAAAAACCTTAATCCCACGATAGGGCTAGCGATCATCTAGGTCAGTGTTCTTCAACCATTGGAATGGGTGGACTTCGTTTAGCATATATTTGAATTCGTTGGTCTGAGAACGAAACTCTCCACAGGTTCAGTACTGGAAGTAAATATTTTCGATACTACCCTAGCCACATTCCGGTCCCTTATCTATGACCCGTACGTGTAGCCGTGGTTGACGAACACAGATCTACATTCTGTGACTCGCAGACCACCTCCGAAGACGGTGCGTAACGGATTTATTTCCAACTTTTAAACCTCACAGACTCGGGCAGATGATCGTTTTTCATGCCTTCAAATCCCACCATCCCGCCGGTCGCATTGAATACGGGAGAGAGACAAAAAAAAAGGCACAAATTGAAAAAAACAACGAGACATCGTTTCTCCCTACTCGCACCCTCCCGCCCCCTTTGCCTCGCCAAGATCCCAGGGCGCGATTGGACTCGGTTTCAGTTCAGGACAACTTCATCAACGTGAACCCCATCGTGATCGTCTCATATCGGCGGTGGCTTCGCCGGTGGCGTCGCCGAAGCTGCGAAACACGCGGAGAGAGAAAGAGAGAGAGAGAGAGAGAGAGAGAGAGAGAGAGAGAGAGAGAGGGAGAAAAGAACGCGAAGGAAAGTTGATTTGGTTTGGGAAAATTATAGTGAACCGGTTGCCTCAAGGAACCGTTCCTCAGCAAAAACCGCCCCGGGGGGCTTTACCTCCAGCGAGCCGAGTGTAAGTAAGACGTCGTCAGGTGTGCCTCTCCACCAGGTTGGTTGTGTGGTCGTCGTCAAGAAGCCGATCGTGCCGGCGTTCCTGCGTGGACGTGCGTGCCCGGCGTGTGGCTGGCTGCAACGTGGTCTCACTGATTCATTATTTATTTTTTTCTGCCTCTGGTATGGGCCAGCTCACCAGCAGGAAGGCTGTAGTACGCGCCGGGCCACCAACAGTGAGCGATCGGGAAGGAGGGAAAAATTAGGGAGGAGAGCGTACCCTCATCCAGCTGGGTTTCCTGGAAATTGTGTCAAATTCTAGGAAATTAAGGAAATGTATGCTTCTTACCTAGCAATTAGCTATCTCCTGGGATTTCATTTCCCTACCCCTCCCCCCACGCACTCCCTTCCATTCCCAAAGGGGTGGAAACTCTAGTTGTTCTCCCTTATAGGCAGTGCGTGCACGCACGAGGAATGTCTTGAAGACATATATAGGACGACCTGGTCGGTATTCTTTTCTACCTTCCTGTTTCTGACTTTATTTCTCATCACATGACAGCGATCTTATCGAGTAGGATGTATTTGTTGCCAGGCCACAGGAACACACAGGAGGACACAAGTTTGGTCCGTTTGAGCTGGGACTTGGAAAACCTATCCACTCCAAGCTCATATTTGGAGTGTTTGTCTATCATAATTTTCTGTTGAAAAGTCGCTAAAACAATAACAATATTTTCTTTTCTCGAAGAGCACATGTTAAAAAAAACACGGGACATAACTATTTCCACACACATACACACATGATCGGAGGACCCAGGTCAGGGTGTAGATTCGACGTTCCGATAGTTTGCCAAAGATGATCACCATTTTGAATCGTCTTTTCTTTTTTCCACTTTGCTTCACTGACTTCTGACCTGTCCTCGTAAATTTCCCTGAAAACGGCACAACAAACCGTCCACTGGTGGAAAAAAGGGAAAACGACGAGTACGGTCAAAGGCATAGGCGTACAGGCGAAATAATTGGAATCAAGCAATATGGGTCCTTTTACAGCACAGCAGGACCAAGGACGATGCTGCGACCTGCAGGAAACGGACCTCCACGGGGGTGCGGAGAGACAAGTGATGAAAAATTCCAGCGAAAAACGACCAAACATCTATAACCTCATGTTGCCGAAATGGTCGAACCATCGTACAGTTCCCTCGGGGGGTTTTCTCTACACACTCAGTGTCCTTTTGCCCATCGCTTCTTCCTCGCTTGAAGAGAGTCCTGGAAAACACGCACAAAGGAAACGAATACCAAAAACGGATATCCAGCTACGGGGAAGGATTCTTTTCAATTACGCTTTGCCCGATGCTGGCGTTTCTTCCCGAGAGCTGACTGACAGATCACGGCCGAGGCAGAAGTAGACCAAGCCTTGGCCACGTCGGCAAGGGCGCCTGCCTGCCCCAAATCCACTGCGGCCTGCGGGTTCAAAAGCAGAAGCCGTTGCAGCAGCTGTTTGAAGAAAACCCGATGCCTGACTTCCACGCGGGCGGATGATGTCTACATTAGGCGCGGAATAACACAGAGAGCGAAACACGCCCGACCACGGCCATGCTTTCGGCGAAGATGAAGCAACTCATGATGAAGATGATGATGATGATGTAACGCTAGAACCACCCAGATCAAAACTTCAACATAGACATTAGAAGCGGTTGCGACTCACACCGCCCCGGCGACGCCCTAATCGATCGAGTTCGGTCGCCGCTTGCGGTCAACCCTCGAAGTCTTCTCTCGCTCTTACTCCTGCCTGTTTGTGCGGTCTTTACAAAAAGTTGTCTGCCAGCGGCCGGCCACCAGGTTCGCCCAGGAGTAGTTCCTGGTGAGACTGATCGTAGCTAATCGCCGGGCTGAAGGTTGGCTGAAGGTATGGGAAGTTTATTTTTCACCAAACCATTTCTTGCGGCGCCTATGCGGCCTCCGCAACGGAAATCTTCACCCCAGCCGGGGACCCGCGGAGAAGCGTAGAAGGCGGTCCGCGGGTGAACACGGCGATCGCAACGGACTGCGCGCCCCGGCTAGCCGCCTTTCAATTATGTTCCGATAATTTCTTAATATAATTTTCTTCCATTCCCTACTGCGGTTGGTCCTTCGTCGTTCGGCGGGACACGCTGGCCAACACATACACACACGTACAAACGCGTCGGACGTCATAACTCCACCGGGACAGGATACAAAAACGTTGCTCCGTTTTTCCGCAGTAGAGGAGATGTGTGCCCGCCGTTTGCGTGTGCGTTCCCGCCAGCCACAGACGCGCCTGCAGTAGTACCGAACACATCGTTCATCCTGGCGTCTCATAATTTCCCCCTCCGTCCACGATAATTATGCGGTCGGGGCCAAATTTGGGAGCCAGGGTTTTCTTTGTTTTTCGGTGTTTTGCTCAGCCGGACGCCGCAGGGACTCCTCCTTGGCAACCAAATCCCGACACCGGGTCGGCTAAACGCTGGAGGTTCTGTGGTGGACCAAACGTCTCTATTAGCGTTTCGGTCAGCAATGGCGTGTGGTTGCGGTATTCTTCCAAATACTTTTGCCAGGATCGACGTCTCCTCCTTGCTTAGGTTGGTAAGTTGAAGACCTGCTCGCAGATGTGAAAAGTACACAGTGTCTGCTTAAGCCACTGATTAGTGTAACAAAAAACCGTCATGGTTCATCGTCAAATTGCGTTTGCGACGGAGACTGTTACAGGTCCGCTTGACTTGGCTTCATCTGTCCCAGAGTCGGGAGTCGCCGCCGGTGGAACCTGATGTACCGAGAGGGAAGGTCAATGGTGAAAGCGAAGGAAAGTTTATTTACGTCCAGTCCGACTGTTTATCTCGGTTCGGGCCAGCTGACGACACGGGCACCTATGTCGCTTATGGTACGGCGGACGGGCAGGCGTTTCACAACATAGTATGCTGCGGCTTCCTCCTGTACCAGGGATTGTTAATTGCCAGCAGCTGACCGTCGGTGACCGCATTATTAGTGTTGGAGGGAAATTTATCGCCCGTGGTCCACCCCCGGCACCGAGAGTGGGCGGATGTTGCGACATGTAGGATCGTATACCCGACGTCGTTCCGTCAGTCGACAGCACACACTGGTGTCTATCTAGTCAGCCAGTCCGGATGGTGGGTGATGACCTGTGGCGGACTGGGGAAAAATATTAAAACCTTGTTGATTTTCTCCACCAGGCCCGCCCACTTCCACCACCTGGCGACCACCTCGTGCCAGGGAATAGGGCGACGACAGACTGAAACGCGAACGTACGACCAAAATGTCAAGCTGACACCAACGGCAAGCCCGACGTCAGGTTTTGTTTTCCCAACCCACGGAAATGCACATCTCGAGTGGGTGGGTGGTTGTTTTCCATCGCTAATTTACGTGAGCCAAACCGGAAGCGATTGAAATTCAGAGCAGTTGATGGCACCGAAATAGCACGCGGACCGACACCACTCGGATGGGATTCCCAAATTGACGGTTCGTGCGCTCGTCAATGCTGGCAAACACAACAAAACACACCCCGTGATGGACGCCCCAGGGCGCCGTTGTGCACTTCCGGCAGGGATCATATTCCAAGCGTCTGCTTGCGACACCTTCTATGTCGTTATTTATTTTTTTTTTTTGCTTTCGGTTGAACCAAAACTGTCCGTCATATAGGCAGCTGTTTTGTCTCCGTTCCAGTCCAGAAAACAAATCCTTTAATACCTCTTTTCACGCCCACACGCCTAACACTAGATGAGCTGTCAAAAAAGATTGCCAGCAATTTCTTGCGACCAAAAAATAGTACCGATATTTTAAAGGCCGATTTGAAACCGAGAAAGACGAACCACGCGACTCCCGGGAAAACCAAATAAACAAAAAAAAACTTTTTATTAATAGAATGCACCATTCGTTGAACAGAAGAGTGTCGTTGATCCACTGCAAGAGCCCCTAATTAATATGTCATCGAGATTGATGAAGATTCTCACATTTCTCGCGGTGGTGGAACGCACGCCAAGGTGGGCTCAGCGACCTGGGCGTTGGCGGGGTGGTTTTCACCGTGAAATCGATAGCCAACCCACCAGCGGGAGGAAATAATGAGCCGCAAGCATGTGCCACGGGCACACCGTCACGTACATCCTATTGTGTTTTCCTCCGACGGACGACACCGGAGACGTGCTTCCTTCCTGTGGAGTTCCAAAACAACACTGGTGTCTCCATTGGAAAACCAAAGAAAAAAAAAACTCCACTTACACACGAACAACAGGAATCAATTTCCATGCGGGTTAGAATTTTTCAAGGCAGAATATGTTTCATTATCCACAAACCCTAACATAATTATGCTGCAGTTGATGGGAAGTGAAGGGACCAAGTGTTCTTTTTTTGAACACCAAGTTGGGGTTCCGAGTCGGCATCCGCTTGGGTTCCGTTTGGGTTGCTACAAAGTAAAGCCACCAGCGAACGATGAACGCCAGACGCGCTTCCAAAGACGAAGTGGGCCCCGAGGGCAAAGCTGGAGAACCCGTCCGTCAAACGGTCCAAGGATCAGCCGCCTCCCCAGTTCCCCACGGAGTAGCAAAGAAGAAAAAACCGCTGGCTGAATGGCGGATCGAGGAATGGGATGGGGGAAAAAGGAACACACATTCCCAATGGTAAATCATGTTTGGAGCTCAATTTCGCTGTCGCCCGGAAGAAAGAGATAAACCCGCGCGGCGGTCCGCCGAAGAGGAAGCGACACCGCCCAAGCAAACTGTCCGCCAAGCCAAGCGTTTGCGTGCGGTTGTTGTCCGTGTGGGCCGATGAAAACATGCGCCACACGACAATGTTGTTGCCAACATCGCGCTCTCGCCTCCGATCTCGTGGCAGGAGTTATGTTTTTGGAACTATACTATTCCGTTTTTTTTTTTTGTTTGTCGAATTCTCTTTTTCGTCAAGATTTATCGCCCGCTTCAGGACGCGACTCGAGCGCGCGCGCATTTAGGTGTTTGCCTAGCGCGCCCTGGTTCGACTTCCATTTATTTTATTTCCCGCCGTGGTGTTCCCGGTTCTCAGCTTTCGTGGGATAAGAAAATCGGGATATAAATTTTATTAGATTAAAGCAAGCCCACACACACTCGGGTAGGGGGGGGGGGGGAGGGGCGCAACACTGCCACAATGAAACCGGGAAGCAAGGATGGAGCTGGATTTGGAGGGGGCGGGGTGAATAAAAACGTCTCCTTTACAGTCTGGAAGAACCTTCACCGTTAACGCGTTACCTACGGAAATCAATGCTCGGCCCGATCGGATGACAGGACAGGGGAAGGAACCTAACGAGAGAAAAAAAATCAAACACACACACACACACACAACACGGAACAAGCCTAGATGGGACCACACCGGCGAGGGTATACGGTTTCGTAAGCGCAGCGAAGAACATCGAAGCTCAACCATTTCGACCCACTCGTACCCATTTCCGAGCCTGCACAATGAGCGCGGATTATCTCGGACGTATCTTTCCGAACGCCACACTCTGGGTGGCCACGGACAGGCGGGGGGGGGGTGTGGGGAAGCAGGGATTTCCATTTCGATTTCCGGCTATCAGCGAGCGGCAGGGGAAAAATCGTAATCGAAAGCGATGCGCAACCCGTCGGTTGCGGTCCCAACCCCGGGGAGAAAGCACAGGAAGAAAGGCGGAAGGAAAGAAATGCTAAGATGGGGCGCGGGTGGGAGCGACCCGACCATAAATTATGACACATTTAATCTTTTACCCATCGGTGAGCGATAATTTATTACAGCGATACGTATTCGAAGAGCGGACCGAACAGTGAACAGTTGTACTAGGAGTTCTAAGCTGCTCATCGATGAATGGACGGACAGCATTTCCTGGAAAACGGAAACGCTAGTATAGTTGCACGTTGGTCCATAATTTAGAGACCAACCGGGTCGAAGGTTAAAATGGGCTGATTCCCTTCGCCCACATAAAACTAGCGGTCCCTATTTGATTTCAATAGAACGAGCTGGTTCACTAAAAACCACCAATCGTGCGTTAATCACTGTGTCACCACAGTGGCTACCGAAACAAGGAACTAACAGAATGGTCCGTTTGCGAATCAAATTTAATCCAACAGAATTCCATTACGATTTGAATTTGCATTCCACCCTCCTCCGCCTCTTCCGCGCACAACGAACCCGGTAAACTGGGGGCAGGTTTTTGACGGAAGGCCCACAAACGTATTGGCACAAATCGGCACAAACAAACCACCGAAAGGAAATCAAACACAACACTGCCTGTCCGCGTGGTCGTAAAAAGAAATTAATTCGCAATGAACAATCGGCCACTGAAGGACCGCCAGCAGTCCGCCGACCGGCCGGCAGATTTATTCGACTTCGGGCAAACCCCTCGGTGCGTCTGATGATCGCCTGGCGCCCCACTCTGTCATCCCGTGGCTACTTCTGCCAATGTCATACGCCGGCGCCCCGACGCTGACGTCGGTGACGGTTTTGATGGCCGGGAAGACAACAAACCATCGCAAATGTCGGCGTCTGCCCCCACCGCGGGGTGCAAATAAAGACCAATTGATCGAGATTGCACCGTTTGCCGTCTGTCAACAGGGCCGTATAATAATGTACGTCAACAACCGCATCGGCGAACCACTCCTGCTGGTGGCTCCTCAAATGTCTTCATGAACATCTTGACGCTCGGACCCGGCTGCTTCCTCATTGTTGGTGGGAGCAAAGCGCCGGTCGATTGTTTTTTGATTTTCGTACGCGAAATTTATGCAAATCTCGGGATGGCGTTTACAATTTATGACTCGCTAATGAGCCGGCTTTCGAAGGTGCGCTCTTCGGGGGGATGGACTTTCGTGGCGCAATAGGACTTATATATCAAGTTGCCTTTGGAATGTTTCATCATTTGTGGGAGAAATGTTTCGTACGACTTAAGGTTAAGATTAAGTTGCTGCCGATGGCAGTTTGGTGGATGGCATGTGGGGCCAATCTTGCCAGTAGTGTCATAACAAACACTGATCATTTGATTTAGGCGACGGGTTTCTTTTATTTTACCAAACCGTATCCAGTAACCAAGTGTCACACGTCGATCGACCAGACTGCGTTGCAGCGAAAAAAAATGACGAGAAAACCATAGACGAACCACGATGTGCCACGAGACGCCACTTCCGTGGACTAATTACGTCGCTTATTCCACAACAACATACGCCAACAACATTCTTAGATTCAAGTTCGTTCGATGAAAGTCCACATGTTCGGAGTCAGCCAGATGAGTAGAGGGAAAACAAACGGGGGAAGGTGAAACTTGCAACAAAACGGAGCTCATTTTATTTTCCATTTCCCACCCCGAACTCCCCGTCTCCACCCACAGTCCTGGCACAAGGCACGGTGACAGGAAACAGAGCTGGCCGGCACCACCCACGGGGAAAACGGTCAGCCAAGGAAAAGCAATCAAAACCGAACGGTCGGGCGCCGCCTGAGCCTGACCTCCCGTCATTCCGCTTCGTTTTTCTTCTTTTTTTTTTTTTGTTGGTTCCAAATGAGACGTAAGACTGACCACCACCGCCGTCAAGTCAACTGATTGAAGTGCTGCGTACAATTCGTGCCGGTTCCGCCGGACGCAGCCAGCTGACGCCAGCAACTTCCTACCGCTTTGCTTATGCCGCTCTCTCTCTCTCTCCCACTCGGTGGGGAGCGAATCGAAGAGAACAACAACAAAAAACGAATCATTCTGATTTGCTCCATCGCTACCTTTTTGTCCACTTTCCGCACCAGGAAAGGTGGGTGTTGGTGGGGTTGGGTGGAGTCTCCAGCTCGATGTGAACAGTAGCTCGAAGAACAGCATCAGCGACAGGAAGAGAAAAAATCGAACGGGAAAAAAGCAACCACCGATCGTAGTGTAATGATCGCGCGGCCGTTCTTTTTTCCTTCCCGATGACGATGGCGCGACGATGAAAAATCGGTCCACCACTACCGGCATGCCGATGACGATGATGATGATGGTGCTGATGTTGATGCGGACGATGCCGATGGTCGGGGGTTCATTTTCGCCGCCACCACGACCAGCAGCTGCAGCTGCGGCCGTTCGCTGTGTGTTTGCGGGAAAATAAAAACAACTTCATCAACTGCCCCTTTCTTTCCTCCCGCCCGGCCCGCACGCAAGACGAAGCCGCCACCGCCGACCGGAGTTGCTCCGGATTGAATTGAGACATTAAAATCGCAGCCGGCGAGCGAGCCGCAACGCAATCAGCGGATCGGTCGGTGGTCCCGACCGCGTTGCCGGCGGAAAATGCCGCAAGAAAAACGAACGAAACCAAAAAAAAAAAAACAACATACAACAAACGGGGCAAGCGAAAATGGGACGATCGAGCGCTCGAAAGAGAGAGAGAGAGAGAGGCGAACGAAACAAAAAGCTCCACAGAAAACGGCTTCACCGAGAAAAAAGAAACACAACAAACGCCCGCCCGCCCAACGGCTTCTCCAGAGGAAATGTGCCTTCTAATGGTAAGGGCAGTAGCTGGTAGTGGAACGGAGGGGTCTTCCAGGCCCTTCTCTGCACTGCAAACCCTCTCCCCTCCGCTCGGTTCCGTGAGTTGTTCTACGATCGATCGATCGACCGATGGAGGTCGAACCACCCAAGCACAGCAGCATATATGCATATAAGCACTAACCGGAGAGAAGCAGGACCAACACAGCCACACACCCCACACACACCGTTAACTGCGCCCGCGAAAAAGCTCGCAACGTCGGAACGGTGTTTGCCTTGGCCCCGCCGAGTTCCAGGGGAGGCGAAATGAAAGAGAAAAGATGCAAACAAGCAGAGCCGCCGGCTGGCTGGCGACTGCATTCGCTGGGACGCCTATCCACCTGGAGGTGTCCTCAGACTGGAAACCAGAAGTGATGACGAACGTCGCCACACTATTACTACACAAAACATCATTTTCATTCCATTTTCGGCTCACATTTCATTGGCATGGCATGAAAGTAAGGCCCAAAATTCCTGTTGCTGGGCTTTGACAGAGTTTGGTGTGTTCCCGTTAGAAAATGTGAATTCGATCGATCGAGTAAATCTTTGTTCCGCTCCCACCTTCCATAGGACTTCGTGGGGTACTGGTCAATTAGTTTCTACTAAGTTCAACATTTGCATCATTGTGAAGCCCATCATATGTTTACGAAATAATAAAGTTCAAAATATAGGTGGACTTCCGATGGATGCATCAGGCGGAAACTAAGGCGTGCTGTCGCACCGACGGTCGCCCAATCTGCTCCCAACTTCGACTAATCCGAATCCGGATCGGAACAAACACCGCGAGGCATTGGCATGGCAGAGTAAGATCAAGAAAACGGCACTCGAAGATGACGGCAGCGATGACGCCGACAGACAACGGGAAATGGCGTAAATAACGAAAGTCAGCCCAACCCAGCCACCCACCGAGGCGCCCCACCGTCGAACCCTTCTCTCCTTCCCCGCCCTCCACAGTGCATTCCAGCGCGCAGGGAGGCCACCCGGAGCTAAAATTGCGGCCGGTCCCGCGGCGGGCGAAAGAATGCAATCTTTCGTCGAACTGCAGCGAGCGTCTTCTCCCGCTCCACTTCGCCACTCGTCTCCCTCTGCTGCCAACGGAATGGCCGGGTCCGGAGATGAGACCGCGAGGAAGGCCGCCACCCGCCTTGACGGTGATGGACAAGAGGCCCCACGGAGGCCTATTGGGAGAGAGAATGAGACAGATGGAGAAAGAGAGAGTCTCGCTTAAAAGCGACACGGTGGCGAGGCCGCACATTTCTTCGCGGACTGTCTCCGCGAACTAGAAGCTTTCGGGGGCCCACGGGTGGTAAACAATGGGCAAGGGGTAGCAGTAATACGATACAGAAGAAGCATGCGGGAGGGAGGGCATGAGGGTGAGCCGGGATGCGGAAGCAAAAACACACGGGCAGGCTGGAGAAAAAAAATACCGGGAAAAATAAAATGATTGGTCTTCTGACCGACTGATCCCTGCCGAGTGCGCCGTTTTTATTGGACTCGACGTGCGCCAGGGCGTCGCGAGGAAGTATTTTTTAACCTGCCAATGTTCAGCAGATGTAGGTTTGCAGTATTCGAATAATTAAAATAAAAAACTAAAATTGTGTTGGAACATCCCCTGTTTTAAAACTATTAATAGTTCTTAGTTCCTGTGCATCGATTTCATTTCGATCCCAGAGCTCCCAAGTAGTTTTCCAGAACCTTGAATGAATGAAAAGATTTACTCATTAAGAAATTATGTTATTATTTATTAAAAGTTATTTGCCAAATTAAATAACTGCATTAAAAACAGGCCGGCCATGCAAGGGTTAGTTCTCCGTCGGCCTTTTACAGGCAACATCGCGAGCTTCGTGTGATCGTGCAGCAAGCAGGCAGGCCGGCAGGCGGCCGGGTTTTTTCTGTTTGTCAGGATTTGATCAGTTTTTGGATTCCAGTTCTTTTTGGTTTTGCACAAAGTTCACAAAGAAGGCTGCGAACACGCCGAGCATGCCGCCGAGCACGAAGCCCAGCATCACGATCAATTTGCGCTTCGGTTTTTCGCGCGCGGTTGGTGCAAAAGCGGCTTGGTCAGTTTTGGCGACTTTGAGTACATTTGGATCAAGACTTACGGATCTAAGTC
>JAOEFI010000007.1:13926857-13950009 GCA_034621735.1 Anopheles plumbeus | reverse complement strand
GGATGGTTTCGTGTTTCTGGCTACACAACGCCGAACGCGGGAGATGAAAGCGGCACATAAACACAGTGGAAATCATGCGCGGAAATTAACGGCCATTAATTTCACACAGCATTAACTCGCCAACAACAATTACGACTGCTATCGAGGGATGGTGCTGTAGGGAGACATTTCTCCTACAGTCACTGGAAGGAGGATTTTTTTTTCTTCTTTGCTTCCGATGACCTATAAACTATCGTTCGACAGATGACGATTCACACGTTCCCCTCTAGTGCTGGAGGCTCCTAACTAGATGGCGGTGACTATCAAGCGGTCAACGTGCGCGTTGTAAACGTTAACCTATCAAGAGTCGTACCATAAAATACCACATCTCACGCACTAACCGACCACTGTTTGCAATTATAAAGCCAACATTATTGCGATTGCGCGAGTGTTTGATAGAAACATTTGACGGGAATTAAATGTACCCCTAGCCCACACCCCACACGTAGCTAAGCCAATTTCCATAAACATTCTAATTCGATGGACGACGGGCGAGCCGCCGGTGGGAGTCTACAGCCTTGTGTTTAGCCATACGTAACCACCAAGAGTCCCGCCGGTCGGCACAGCCCCTATACTTTAATTGCAACAAATCACCTCATCAAATCCGCGGGCCGCGGATGAAAATAGCCAATCAAATGCCGTGGAAAGACACACCGCGCTCGCGATCGCTTTTCCGGCGCAGCTGTGTCGCGGGTCGCCGGGTTTTGTGGTCCATTAGGCCGGAGGACCAGCCGCGGAGCTGGACCACGGAGTGGCGACTCGGATCGTGATCGGTGATCTCTGGCGGAAACCTTGGGTACCGTTTGCCAGCGATCGCTCCAATACGAATACTGAAATACTTCCTTAAGAGCTTGGACCTACTCCAGGCGGCGGAGCGAGGACGTAGAGAGAGAGAGAGAGAGAAAGAGAGAGAGAGAGAGGGAGCACCGCGGTAATAAACAAAACATACCCGAGGGGCAAAATAATTGCACAATAAACATGTAATTTTAATTGCAATCTCATGCAGCTCGGATTTGTTCCACTAGCAGCTATGGCTTCACCGGCCGCACGAACGGGTGCGCCTTTCTCTTTGCTTCTTCATTTTTATTGCCTAATGGCGGAGGGAAGGGGAGGGGGTGGGGGGGGGCGCATTCTTATAAATTCGTACCACCATTAGGTCGGAAAAGTGACATCTAGCGAACGCTACGCAACGCTCCTCCAGCACCGGGGAAGAGAAAGCCTTTCGAAAAGTTTATTAACCGCCGAAAGGTGCACAAAGCGAACGTTGCTTTATCATCCAGCGCGGAGGAGCTAATTTGCGGTATGCGGCCAACCATCGCCAGTTTTCTGCACCAGCGGTGCAATGCTACCGTGTGCAAGCATCTTAAAGTTATGAATTTATGCTGACTTTATGCTACCGCGTTTCCGCTATGTTTGAGGTTTTAATTTTTGCGGACAAGACCAGCAAAGTAATTACTGCACACCGCTACTGAAGCATTTTTCGTCCCCCCTTTTTTTCAATCTATGCTTCCTTTCAGCTTTGTTTTACACCAACGGACGGAAGGAAGGAAGTAAAGTAAGGAAGGCGGCACCGAAAGGCGGCTGGTGCTGGTTGCAATCATAAATTATACATCCGGCTGCAGGCGAGTAAACAAAAACGCAGCACCAGACCGAAGCGGGAAAGATTTCACAGATTTCTGCGGGCCGCGATAAGAAAAGACCGGCTGGGAGGAAGTTTTGTTTGCCTCCCGATAAACAGTAGCGGGTATATTCGATCGACTTCCGTTTGATTTGTTGCTCGTGCACCTTCCCCGTACCCCCGGACCGGTGGCGAACTTTATTAAATATTTTCTTAACGCAGAACTTCACCGCTGAATGCGGAATAGGAAAATATCGCATCGCGAGAAGTGGGAAGCTGCCGGGGGGGCGCGCGTATTATTGAACGCTAACGTAAACATCAATGTCCGTCGTCACGGGTGTTTATTTTCCACCCGGTTCTACTCGACGTCGGCGTTGGGTTTCTCTTTTGCGGTTGAACCCCGCGCGAAAGAGTTGGCCGATCCGTTCGAGGGGCTACCGTTTGCAATCGACTGCCGGGCCGGGCCCCAAATATCTACGCCGATCTTGGGAATGATCAAAATGCCGTTTGCCCAAGGACCGTCGAACAGAAAAGCAATTATAAGGAATGGTCGGCGGCAGTATGTAAGGGCTCACATGGGGGAAACAAGCTGAACTGGATTGAAGGAAAAAAAAAAAAACTACCAGAATATCAAATTATGTACCAGCTCCAAATGTTTCGCTCAGATTGTGCGGAATTCGGTGGCAAATACACTACAAAGACGACGACGATGACGGCGATGGCGATGATGATGACGACGATGGGAACGTTGTCAAGATTGGAGCATTAAGATAACACCAACTGGAGGGGGCTACTTTTTGGGTGGCTTTCGCGTACGCCCGCCCATCAGCCACCCAGAACGATTGCGAACCGACCGTTAAAAGAAGGGATGAGGCGAGAACACCGAGGAAAGTTGAACCGTGTGATTGAAACAATATTGATAAAAGGGAGATGTGAGCCCATGAAACCCCATGCTTGTTACCGATTGTGGCGAAGCGGTAGCGGCTTTAGATGGCGTCACTAGATTGCCGACTTCGTAAATGACAGCTTTTGACATTTCGCTAGCTGGAACTGTCAAAGCAGTGGGGTTTGAATCATGAAGAGCTGTTTTGGGCAGCCAGTTTCGCTGAGTTTAACATTAACAAAAAAAAATAAAGGTGTCTATAGGTAAGTTGGGACTGCTCTAGCGTGTACATGTAGCGTGTACCCTCCCTTCAGGCTTCCCGCTACAACTTCCAATAGAACAAAAAAAAATGGGTGGACCCTTTCCCTGCTAGCGTAGTGAGTTTTGTAACATCCAACGAAACTAGAAAAACTAGTTCTCCAGGTTTTGGTAGTCGAACCCGCGCGGAGGAGAACCAAGAGCAAGAAGCCCTGGAAAGGTCAAGCCCATTAACACCTCGGAGAGCACGATCCGATCGTGTGAGTCATGGAGTATTTATGGGTGAAGTATCCGAAGCGATGACGCTCCCGAACACGCTGAAGGTGGGCTGAATAAAAATTACGACGAAAGTAGGTCAGAGCCAATTTTTCTTACCTTTGACACAACACATTCTAACCGTCAATCAATGACTTCAACGAGAACCGATTCGTTGCTGCGAAAGTTTACAAGATTTAACCATAAGATTTTACAGATAAATCCAAGCCTCGTTAGGATTTTGTCAACACAATAATCTAGCCAATGTATACCATGGTGTGCCATATCAAGGAACAACTGTTCGCCCTTTTCTGAGGCTACATCGTGTCCAACTAAGTGAACGCGTACCAGACATGACTTACAACCTTGTGCCAGCGTACGCGTGACACTTTCGACTATCGTTCGCCGGTACGCCTAGGCCACTTTGCTGAGGAGTAGTCCACGATATTTGGCGCTTGTAAGTCTTGACGCATTGAGCCTCGAGCGGGGAGCATAAAAATTAACAACGAGTCACAACGGCCGCCCTTAAATACAAATCACTTACTCCACGTGGTTGCCGTTCCCCTGTGAGTCTAGTTGTACAACGTCCCCTTTTGGGAGTGCTTGATTGGCGTGGTCTCGTCGTACTTTTGATACATTTAATGTCGGCCTACGGAACGTAACTGAAATCAACGATCTTCATCCGCAGGGATTCGAGCCCGACCGAACGTTGGCAGTTTTTTGACGAACTACGCGGTGTATGTGTGTCAGAATGGACGTACACTGAACAGGCGAGCGGCTTTATATCGGTATCCCTCGTGACATTGAGTAATAGTGTCTGGAGTGCCGGTTCGAAAGAATGCGACGGCGCTAGCTTCTAGGGCAGGAGAACGGAAAATATAAAGTGGAAAGATCGCAACTCCGTTCCAGTATTGACGGCTGAAAATCAATTGTGGATCTCCCACCATCAGCCGACTTGCTCATTGACTTACATCGAGGGCATCTCGTTGCCATCGGCATCGGCAGTTCCAACGTGACCTCTAATGGCGGTGCGGCATAAACCGATCGGGAATGTCAATCGGACCCGCGGGGTTTAGGTTTGGCACGGTTGGCAGCAGTCTGCTGTGCATGTCTAGCTGATGATCTATGATGTCAAGCGGCAGTCGACAAAACGTAAAGTCCAGGCACGTATCTACGCCTACTTCGGAACCCGCTCCGTCTACCGGGCAGCCGCATGACGGCGTCGCGTACTGTTTGTAAATTCGATGCGTTGTGTTGTGCGGCCCTTATCACTTGCGGGGTTGCTTTGGAGCGTGCCGGCAGCCATCACAGTCAAGGACCCAATAACGATTCCATTCCGTACTGTGTACGTTACATTTCATTCAATTGCCGTCGTGTTCATTCATACGATTATCTTGTGCATCTACGTCTACCAGATTCCACTCTCCTCATGCACCAGTAGCGTCCGTGCGCTCTGTAAAAGCGCTCGCGCCAACACACGCATTTTGTGGAATGGAATTTGTAACTGGACCGAACTCGATCGTGAAAAATTCACCCCGATAGAAGAAGCCATTTGAATTGGAATTGTTACCCGGAGCGCTGTTGGGAGTCATAAATACTCTAATCCTCTCTGACACATCGCTTCCATCGAGCGGGACCCGCCCGCTACTTGCTTCAGCCAACGGTAAAGGGCCAGAAAGTCGCCCAGCATATGCCACCGACGGGGACGTTTCTCTGGAATGGAAGATGTATCGTCGGAGGTCGTCGTTCTACTCGTACAATGCATATAGGGACCACCTCCGATTCCCTCACACTGCCGGAGGTTATAGTTTCCCCGGGATTCCTACTCTCCAACGAGTCGGCGACGAGTTCAGGACCGCGGCCCATGCTCTCCATGCATTCGGGACCGAAAAAAGGAACACCAAAAACCCACACCGGGCCCTTCAGCAGCAGGACCACCACAGTGTGCCGCACGGCGAGTGGGCATCGCCTAGGGACTTACACAAGACCAGTGTGGGCATAGGTAGGGCTAGATGACTTCTTTTAATGTCTTATTTTTGCCTCCGCTTCCCAGTCCTTCCGACGCAGCCGATGCCGACTCCACGTCCACGTTGTGTTGTTGCTCGTTCGTTTTGGGTTTTTGCTGTTTTTATTTTTCCCTTATTTTCGTGTCTCCCTCTGTTGATCTCTGTCCGGGCGATGGCACCTTCTGGCGGCGACTCTCGATCGTCCACAAAGTTTCAACGGCATAAGCAAAAGGAGATAAGTCTACCATCAAAGAGAGACAGAGAGAGAAAGAGAGAGAGGAAAACAGAGAGATGGGGTGGGGAGAAGCACACTCCGGACCCAACCCTGAACAAGAATGACCACCTTGTGTACCGACGGAGTAGTGTGGCTCAGTTGTGCGCCGAGACCCTAGGCTATGTTGGTGGCTGCTATGCTGCATGTTATGCTCCTTCGCTCTCTCTCTCTCTCTCCCTATCGACCTTTCTACCCTTGTTCCTCTTCTCCCACAGCATCCAGCTGTATAGGTCCAACCATTCGATCGGCCTCGTGTGTTCCCTCCGACACTCGCAGGCCGTAGATTGAGTTGTAATAGTTAATGGAATAATATCGTTCGAGGGAGCGGACACTTCCATGGTCCCATCGTTGCCCTCTCGGTCCCTTGGAAGCCCTTCATTTCTGAGCTGGTGTGTGTTGTTGCATTCAATCCGCCGAGTCGATCGGTTGCCGTGAGTTTTCTTTCCACTTGCACGCCCGCCCATGGTCGAACGCATTCGATTGATCTTTTTTGCTCTCTGCTCTTGGTCCAATGCTACTGAGGATGCTGCTGGTGGCGAGCACAAACGCACGGACAAAAACATATGCATCATAGAGCGAGGCACACCGCAACGAGAGGGACACGTACACATGTCCACATCTGTCATCCGCGTGCTCTGTAGGGATCGTCGAAAAGGTTGAAGGTGCAACGGAGAACAACACAAACGCTCAACAACTGTGGCTAAACCTTCCTATCCCCGATGGAGGACAACACTGTCCATCGATTCAAGGACAGAATGTACGTTAATCTAAACGTATAATGGCATAAACATCACCGTGTGTTGTTTAGATTTTAGTATATCTTTGTTTTGCCTACTCTATATTAATGTAAGGTGTAGAAATATTTTCCTACTATGGTTGATGGAACCCACGACTCCCTCGCAGTAGTCGGCAGAGGAAGACTCTGCTTTCTCTAGAATACGGCATATCTAAGGAAAGAGCCATATGGCTCTTACCAACCCAATCTGCCACTCACCTTTTCTATTTGATCCAGCGCGATCGACGCGTCGAACCAGCTAGTCCGGATGTAGAGGTCTGAGAATACTTTCTCGTCCACGGTGTCCCCGTGGGTGTCGGGTACCCGCGGCAGGCTATCCATCGTTGGTACCACCATAGTTTGTTTGACGTTGGCTGTAGAGTAGAATCGCTCGTCCGCCCTCTACAGCTAAACGTTTCGAAATGTATCCGATATTCGGTTGCCAAGCACACACACTCCCAACAGACCCTGCGCCTGAGTAGGCCCTGGGCGAATATGGGTTGTTTTTATGTGAAGAATTTCTTTCACTTTCATTCACTCGTACTACTCTACGCTGCTCTTCTCGACACACTCTCGTTAGTACCGTGAAGAAGGTTGCTTTCTCAGCTTCCGCACTCGCGCACTGCTGACTCACCACGCTTGCCAAGCACTGATATCTAGAGGCGGCACCCTCGCACCGATGCCCAAGTGGGGGCCACACTGGCGGCACACTGGAGAAGGGCCACTTCACAGAACTCTCGCCGATGGGGAGAAATTCAAATCGAAACCATTGATCACCGCGCGTACCACGATTGAGGTGCACATTTTTCTCGCCAGAAATCCAAAACCCTCCGATTCCGCGGCCGTTCGGTCGCTGTGGTACATTCAACACCAGCGAGGAAGATGCTCCCAGCAGCCCGCCGTAGGCTCACTGACAACTACTGCAAATCACACTGACGGAACGTAGGGTTGCTAGGATGGATTTTTCCAAATTTCACTTTTTCCAACACTCGCCCGGGGAGATATAACACACGCCACTGCACGGTTCTTTTCGAGAGAAAATAATTTTCCACGTTCCAGTCACTCGATGCACCGGGGGACGACCACCGCACTGCTACGATCTCCGATCGACGGTAAGCCCTTTCTGACGAATGCGGAGCGGATTCGAACCGTCCGGAGTCTGTGCTGGTCCAAAAACAACAGAAAAAATAACCGACCGTGTGACAAGCCCAAAAATTGTTTACCCTCGTCTCTTTCCGGCACGTTCGACCTCCCTGCCCGTGCACCGCCGCTCTCGGGCGTTCGATTTCCAACGCTCTCGTTCCCTTTCGTACCACTCCGCCCACCGAGATCCCTTTTCAGTCGTTTTGACTTTGTTTCCCGTCGAACAGAGATATCTTCCCCGCGTGCCCTTCCGCTTTTCGTTTCGGGCTTTTCCTTCCTCTGCCACCTTCTGCCCTTTTCTTCTTTCTTTCCGTCTCCTTCCTGCGCTGCCGACGCACGTATCGTCGCGTTGCTTCAGGATTTCCTCTTCTTCGTTCGAATTTGCGTTTCGTTGCCTTCTTCGAAGCTCTTGTTCGGCTATGTTTTTTTTTTCGCTCTCTCCGTTTCTTTTCCCTCCGTTGTTGATTGCTTTCTTTCAACTCCACGCGCTTTGCCAGTCGTTTGTAAGGTCGAAGCTTTGCTTCTCGCTCCCACACGTTGGCCCGTTGCCGCTTTTCTTCGCTGCTCGGATCTCTGAGTTGTGTTATTTATGTCTTACTTCACTCCATAGCCAAGGGAGAAGACATGCAGCATAAACATAAATGACGATCAGCGGCATACATGCACGCACACTCGCGCAGGGAAGGATGGCTCGATATTCTCCAACTTCCTACTTCCTCACACTCTTGCACGTCACGTCCACACGGGTACGATTTGTTGTGTTTTTTTTCTTCACCTTTCCGCCAACAACTCAACGGCACTTTCGACCGTTCTGAATATTCGCTCCACCACGCTGATGGAACGGGGGGTAATGAAATGCAGAGGACGATGTTCGAGGCCCTTATGGCATTCAGGGCTACTGCGATCGATAAGATGCACCCGAGATGCGATCGAACGTACGTGCCGTCGATGACTTATCCGGTCTACGCCGAAATCAAGGCTGCTTCCTGGTGATGTTTTTTTTCCGACGACCACCTGCTCCAATTGTTTTGTTCAGTTCTGTAATCAGCCGATGGCCGAAACGGTACTTTGTTTAGAAACGAGTATTAAGCACTTTGAGGACACTGGTATTTACTACGGTTGACAAATGACCAACCACCTCGAACCACGAAAGTGTTTGTTGATTTTTCGTAATCCTTGTTGACGGATACCGCTACAGCTTTTGACGTTCACCGACAAAGCAATTCCGATCCACTCGCCTTTCTCTCGAGATGAAGTTGTAACTTTTATTGCAATGCTCTCGACGTGCACACCAACGCACCTCACTCGACCGCGCACTGTTATGACAATTTAAGCCGTCTGACGTTTCCCGCGCCGGCGGAAATCACGAAGCACTCGGGCAGATTGAATGTTGTTGTCGAATAATGAATGAATACTGAGAAAAAAATCACGCAGCCTCACACACACGCGCACTAGTGCGAACCACCTTAATTTCTAAACAATAAGGCGCGCACCGCCGGATCGTGGTATTGTCAAAAAATTCGCACGCATTCGCGTCGCGGTCGGATGTTTTTTTTCTCGTTGTGTCTCTCTGTGGCGGAAACCTGCTTGTCACTTTGCGGACTCTGCTGATCGTGTCTGCCACTTTTCTCCATTAATTCACTGCGCGCAACGAAGACGGACCAGTTGATGTTAGAACGCACTGGGTGGGCAAGTGCCAAAACACAGCCCAAACACACACCGCCTTCACGAGACAAGGCCGCAAGAGAGAATGCAGTTCGAAGCGTTTTCGTCAACAGCGCCGGGCCAGATGAGGATCGGCCGAGCAGCGAACAGAGTTTGCGTCCGCACCGCGCGATTGTTTTCGATCAAATAAAGTCGGCCATCTTACCGATGCCGCTGTGTAGGTCCCGTCGCCGCAACGCGAATGGCTGGACGGAGCGAAACCGAGAAACCCGAACCGTTCGTTCCTCGAAAACCCGACCGAAGCAGCATAAACTTCCCGAGCATCCGCGGGGCGCAGCACGCTAAACAACAGGCGGGAGATGGTGTGCGTGAAAAAACGCTGCGGCTGTACACGCACCCGTTCGAGATGTGCCGTTCGATGCCAGGCGAAGCACGACATGGTATGGGTGTTTGTAGCTGGGTGTAAGTGACCACCCTGCGCGCGGGGGTTACGAACGCGATCGTACCCTGGGGATTTTCTACGCACACCGGACGAAAAGAGACGGTGATAAATTCAAAAGTGAGACGGTAAACTTAGGACTGTAGGACGCTCCAATAGGCGCGCATGATCGTAGTGCCATTTACAGTAGATTCCCGGGATGAAAAACACCCCAATTCCTGGATTAACTCGGGCGAATTTGTAGGTTGCCGTTGATCTTTTTCAATGGCAAAAATTCACAAAAATTTTCACGAAAAATTCAAATTTGATATTAACAATATCGCCCTAAACTGGCATGAGCTCGACGTCGAAATAAGTGACAGATCGAGCGGACAGCTACCGGACGAACACAGCATCATTCCCGGTCGAAGCAGCATCCGCGAATGGTTCGTAGCTTATGTACCACCGTCAAGTGGTAGTGGTGCGATCGCTCCAGTCGATCGTATTCGCGCTGCCGGCCAACCAACACTCGCGCACGGATGTATGCCCGTTGCGCCGTGGCGGTGCCTGTTACCACGGTCCGGCCGCCGCGTCAGCTACCCTGTCTGCTAGGGAAGTGAGTTGTCAATGTGTAGAGCGGCGGCAGCAGCAGCAGCGTCAATGCGGGCGAATGCTTGAAGCCGCGTTGATGTTTCCATTTCTTGTCCCGACCGTAGTTCGTCGTGTGTGATCCCATCAGCAGGGTGTGCTTTTGGTACGGAAACGGTACGTGTTGACGGAAGGGAGGGCCGATTGAGATGCAAGAGGGATGAAAGAAAAAAGACACACTAATACGGGCGACGGGAAAGGGCGAGAGTGAGAAGGATGCTTTAAGGGAAGAGATCGGTGGTAGCGGAACGGATCGCAAGGGAACTCCGCAGGGAAAAAAGAAAATGACAGAGAAAGAAATATCAAGCCGCGGAACGAGGAGGACGGAGTACTCCTTTTCTACGTTATGGGACCACCCGCATGCTTCCGCCAAGATCACTGTCATTGATCGATGATGATGAACGTATACACATACAACAAGGGCGCGCAGCGGGCCAGACACACATGTATGGTATATGCGCGTTCGCACACAAGCCCCGCGAAGGAACACATCCGACTGATGTCAAGTTTTTCCGTACTTTAATTTTTCAATGATTTTAAATAATATTCTGTTAATAAATAAATTTCTACCAGTATTAATTATACACTCTACTTGTTTTTTTTTTGTTGAATTCATTTCATAATTTCATTTACTGATCAATACTATTTTTGCGAAAGTAGCCTACAAAAGTGTGGTATCGAAACTCAAATTGGTTGAACATTAGGTTAGGCTAACTGAAGGATACATAAATCAATGCAATGTGGTTTTACTATCAACTAAACTTAAATAGAAAGGACATCATTGAAACAATAAACAGGGCACATAATAATTCCACGGTGTTGCAAAAACGGCCGGTCACTGTACCGTGCATCCGTGCGTAGGAACCGGCGAACGGAAGCGCAAACGGGCGATTGTTTAGCGTGTGTTCGAGATTGCGCCACGCCTGTACACTTGTCGCGTGTTTCCTCCATCGTTATATCCTTCATCCTCTTCCCATCTTGACCCTTCCAACCCCTCAACCGACAGCCAAGATCTAGGCTTCATTTCCGCGCCGATAATTCATTGATCGCCTTACCGAGACGATAGCGAGTGGAGCACATTTGGTCAACTGGTTACGTACGAAATGCAGCACTCTGATGACGTGCGGAAAATTCAGAATGCATCGCCCTGTTCGATGTAGATGTGTTCGCTTTCGGGCACAAGTGTTTTCCACCGTCGTCCTTTCCTGTCCGCCGGATATTGTTTTTATGTGCCATCTCCTTTAGTTCGCCGTTTATATGGCTGCCCCAATCTGGTTCCAGCGATGCTGGAAAGTTGACTGCTTTGCATTCATTGCCAAACCCATTCCGGTTTTGCATTCATTCATCGGTATCCTTTTTCGTATACTGTTTTATATTATTTCTGCGCGCCGTGTGTGGTCCGTTCCCGCCGAACCAAGCGGGGAATTTGGGCTGCGGGGAACAGATTTTCCGGCTCACCGATGGCAACGACAATGATCCCTTAAAACGCACGTTCGTGAAACGTGCTCGAGGGCACAATGGAACGGGAACTGGGCTGAATGCAAAAATTGGTTTCCTATCCCTTTCCCTCCGATCCAATCGATCACGTATTTGGTTGCGTAGTATCGTCGTTATTAGCTGAAAGGAAATTGAGTTTTGAAAAGTAGATAACTTAATATATATAACTAGTATTTGGGAAGCCTTTTAATAAAAGGTAAATACACGAATAAGGAGTTTGGTAGTTGCTCATTGTTGTATGGAATTTGGAACTACGAAAGTTTGGAAGAAATTTCAATATATGATCCATTGTTTGAGATCTGCAGCACAATTTAATTGATGTAAATAACAAACACCTTCTCGCCGTCGAAGAATTCAATGCGTCATCCAATTGTTGCAGGTTCAAACACACGAAGCATTATTTGTTATCAAAAGGAGAACAATTAGACAACACGTGCGCACGGGTTAAGTAATATACGTGACTCGGGAAAAAGTTACCAGAAAAACAATCATAAAACCACTTGATATTGTTACGAGCCGAACATCGGCGTTCCAAAATTTGGAACTGACTGTGCTGTTGCATCGCAAAAAATCACCTCCCATGCCGACCACCACCGATTTGATCGGCGGTGTGGCGCTACGGTGCGATCATTTTGTTTGTTTACCCTGTCCTTTTCTAGCTGTTTTTTTTTCTACTCCCCACATGGAGTTTATCTTCACTTCCACCATGTTCCACTATTTTCCAATCCGTCTTCTCTGTTTCACAATATTTCGTACGGTGTCCTGCTCTCTATCATGTCTTTTCGGTTCCTTCCTCAAGGTGGGTATATAGTAAGTTTGGATGAGAGTTTGAATTTTCTTGCCTTGGATTGCTCTTGTTTTATAATTCGCGCTCGCGTTTCCCATCGCTTCCCGTAGTTTTCTCGATCGTGAAGCAAGAAGGACAAAAGAAGTTGGAATGAGGGAGAGAGAGCGAGACAGGGGAGAAGATGGAGCAATCATCAGATGGAGAAAAAAAAAATCCTGGCACGCTGCCTGCCGTTTGCGTGCGTTTACGTTTGCCCCATGCGCAACCGGCAATCGCGGCCAGCGGCCACCAACCAGCATGCGCGAGCCGCAGCGGGCTCCTACGGCCCAGTGTGTGCAAGTGCGTGTGTGCCCCTGTGTGTGTACGAGTGTGCCGGTGGTTCAACACGCCGGCGTGTCGGCGGATTTTCTTTGATCTTTGCCGTGAAAGTGAGTGAACCGTGGCAGAAGCGGCGGCAGAAGTAGCTGCCTTAGAGCTGCCGGGGTTTTTTTGTTGTTGTTCCGACGCGCCTTTCGAGCTGCTTAGCCGCTGCCGGGTTTCGGCTTTGGTCGACTTCTTTTCATGGTTTGATAAAAACTGACCGGAAAGTCCTTCGAACGGACTCGCGCGTCAAAGCGATATCTTGATTTACTTTGGGGGCTGCGTCTGCTCGCTACCAGCCATCAAAACGCTCCATTGGCCACAATCGAAACGTGTCGCTGTCTATTGTAGATCGCTTTCAATCCAAAGAAGTATTTGTTTATTCGATACATCTTCGACTGGGTGGAAATTTACAACTGAAAGCACTTTAGTTTTTAACAAAAAAGAAGAATAGCTAAAAACTCGATGTCGTTTCTTTACTGCTACCATTTTTTTAAAGTTCTGTTTTTTCAAAGTACCCGTCCAAAACCGTTCTCCGTCCCCATGAAGACGATTCGATTCGGTAGAATTAATTTGACAGTATTACAGTCCCACAGGATGAGATACGAGCAGGTGCTATCCCGAACCTTTCGCCACAAAGTTTCCCACAATTCTTCAGCGGATTTGCTGTAACAGGGCCATGGGTGAATAGACGAAAGAGAAAGGGAGAGAAGGAGGAGTCAAAGTGCTTGGAGTGAGATTTGGTACAGTTCTTGCTCACTGAGTACTGTGACCCATTAATCAACATTCGACGTTACGTGGAATTTAATAGAAATCGAAATTGTCATTGAAAGCTGTTTTCCTACATCAATGATCCATGAGCATATGTTTTTTTTTTTGGTTTTAAACATGAACATGTTTGAAGACACCCATCCCATTGAAACGGTAGGCCAAGTTGGATTTGAGGAAGAAAGTGGCGCAATTGTCCATTCATCTATTTTATTATGACTAACTTGTTCATTGGCTGACATGTTACTAAAGAAAGCATCGAAACAATCTTTGGCAAGAGTACACTTCCGTTAGAGACATTTCTATCGGCTTGCGATAGGATGGACTTCAGGGGAACACAATTTGACCTATCGCTACAGGTAGAACAGACCACGAATACAAATTAAACCATTTTCTTACAACTTAATTGACCGCGAAGGGGAAAAAACGATTAAACGCCCGAAAACGACCGATCGCATCAAAGCGAAGTAATGACAGACGCAGCTAATGAGGGGTGGGCAGGATTTCTCAGAGTCCCGGGGGCCGGACAGAACGAACAGAAAGATAGAGAAGCGGAGAAATAAAAAGCCAAGCCGGGGAAAATAATTAAGCTGTTACTTCGCTATTACCGGTGCGATCGAATAAAATGTAATAATTACGAGCGGCAGGAAAGGGCAAGAAGGAATAAAAAAACACCACCCGAAACCAATGCCAACCGAAGCGAACCGGGGTGTGCCCGGGGGCGCGGGCAAAGCTGCCCCGGAACAGGAGGAACGAAAAACAAATCGTGAAAAGCAGGGGGCCCTTTGGGTTTCCCTACGAATGCCCGCCGTAGGATGTAACTTTCGGACCGTGTCCAATCGGAATTATGGCATGCCGGATCATGCTCGTCGGAGGCTTCGTGTCTTTTTGGTTCGTTCCAGCCAGTGTCCTCGCCGTCGCCGTCGTTCCAGAGGGCTCGGACCCGCAGTGGCAACCTTCGTTTCCTTCCTTCGAAGCCTTATACCTTGGCGCGCCGGGTAAGACGAATCCGGTGGTCGTCTCCTCCCGAATTTCCCGCCGTTGCAGAAGCTTCTGGAACACGCAACGCAAGCGAGAAATCTTTTTGTAATCTTTCCCCACGAGCGAGCACTGCAGACGCCGCCACCGGTCACAGATGATGTTTTTGTGGCGTCGAGATGATTACTTCATGTTTGTTCGCGTTGTGTTTTCCCCCACCAACTCCCGGTGGTCTCTCGCCGTCAAGCGATCGGGAGATGGGGAAGCGAAAGTAAAATAACTAAATTAAATGTAATTGTAAATTGTCCGTCACGTTACGCATGTTTCGGCCGTGGATTAGCAGGTGACTGTAGCTCATGTCTATAGAAAAAAAAAAACATAATTAACATAAATAGAGAAATGGATAATTCATATGAAAAATAACATTGATAAATACATTCAGCTATTGCTAAACTCTCATGATCATCTTTACGAATAAAAACTCCATCATTTAGTCATTCTATGCATTTCTTCAAACGTGTTTTTCTTCTACTATGCTACGGAAATATTCTATTTCTGTTAATTCTATTGCCGTTTGTCTCACTCGCTCCCCTGTTTTAGTTATACGTGAGATATCTTTTTCCTGTGGATATTTCATTTCAGTTGATAACTATTTCATTGTCTTCTGAATACAAATTGAACTGATCATTTTACATGTCCACCTTAGACAATTATAACATCCTGAAACAAATACAAACGCAGTCAACGTTCACCGTACAGCAACGTCACTGCTGGCGCTCAATCAAACTGCCCCGACATCGATCGATCCATCAATGAATCGGCTTTCGGGCCGGAGCTTGTACAATATCGATCGGTGCCACGTACCGGGCCGCCCGGTGTTGATGGTGTGGTCACGGAATGACGTTAATCACCTGATTCGATTTGCATGGCATGTGTGTGGATGGTCCTCCCGGGGAATGGTCCCCTCGGAATGGGGCCCGGCTCGATCCGATTCGAACGTGCATTAGAAATTCAACGCTGGTGGCCGGCCGTAATGGTGTCTGGATCGTTTCGCGGTGGAATTTTAAACTAGCCCCCATTTGTAGGCACAAGGAAACGTGATGGTTTGTAGGAGGTGCGGTTGTTTGATGGGGAAAATGGACTAAACAAAATAATAGCTATAGGAACAAACACGACCACCCGATTGTAGGTTGTTAGAAGAATGGGAGGTCAGTGGAGTTGATTGATTGAGAACAAGATAAATTTGAGTATATATTCGCAGAAATCAGTTTTCCTCAAACAATGTTATGCACTAGAGAGCAGTGATAATAGATTTATCAACCATCATTATTTCTCTGATCCTGATCGATGGTCGACAATCGATGCGAACCCTCCGGTTTGCGGAAAGCCACCAAAAATAGTTCACCTTACATCGCTTCTCTACCATCAACGAACAGAGGGAAAGGCAAAATCTTGCCAACACGTTCTTATAATGTAATCTCGATTTAATGAGACTTTTATTTGTGACCCGCGAATCGCGACCGCCCCAAATGGTTCGAAAATTAAATCCGTCCCGCCGTAAAAATCGTCGTTAAAATCGTTTCCTGTTCCCCTTTTAGCTCTCCGCCACAACGAGACCAATTTTCGCACGGAGAAATAAGATACACTCGGGACGAGGCCGCAGGCGGGGGGATAAATGTGGACGGGATCGAGGACGGGAAAGTGAACCAAAGGAGATCAAAAAAAAAAATCAAAACTGTGTCCTCCAAAGTTGAACGGCTGGCGGCCGGTCGCCAAATTTAGCAACCAATGGCTCCCCCCAATGGTGCTAGTCGGCGAAGCGCACTGCTGCCAAATGCAAATAAAATACAGAAACCATAAGAAATACATAAAATCCCGAACTGCACGAAAAAAAGACATATAATCTCGCTGGCAACCAAATTATTATGACTACGACCCCAGGGTGGACGTTTTCAAAGAGCGGGAAGGAGAAAAGTGTACCTCAAGCTTTCGCCATGCTTCCACATTTTTCTCTCTCTCTCGGTTTTAGGAACCCTTTGCAACCAGCTCCCGGTATTTGTTAGTTTTAATTAATATGCGTATATTCCAACCAAATTATCTCCCCGCAGCCCGTCGTTCAATGATCGTCATCGGCAACAAGAAGAGCAGCATCATCAGCGCCGATCGCCGCCGCCGCCGCCACCGCCGTCGTCGTCGACCGCGGCCGCGTTGTTATCATCATAAAACCAAACGGGAACGGGTAAGCCGAACGAGCATCCAGCAACGGCGAGGAAGGCCAGAGGAAAAGAACACCCTCCGACGAAAAGGAAGCGGAATACAGTTGATTACTCGGGTCCGATTGGTGGCCCGAAAGGTGGAGGACTCCTAAGACCAGCCGGGGTCGTAATGGTTGAATGATTATGGGAATTAATTAATGTATTTTGTTTCCTCCTCCGACGCCGCATCTGATCCGATTCGGTAGCCGATTCCTGCCTTCCCTGTCCCTGCGGGCAGACTCTCCCCCCGTGTACTATCGGGATTTTATTTTTTATGTTTACCCTGGCCACCATGGCTTATTTCAACAAGTTCAACGTTTTGAATGTTTTCACCGCTCTCCCAGGAGGAGTAGAAGAGATCCTGATATGAGGAATAACTGCAAGCATGATTGAATCCTAGTGCTTCGTTTTATTTATTCAAACACTCAAGGTTTCCAGATACGCTACAGGTAAGGTCGTAATGATTTTTGTAGGTTTTTTTGTCTGTTTACATAATTAGGCACCCAGGCAACCCAAGCTCGGACACACACACACACAAACAGAAATGTATGGAAATGACTGATAATATATGGAGCAAAGGCATGCCAGCTGTGATACAAAAGCTAAGCCTTGAGCCAATTTCTATCTCGCGGGACACATTTGTGACGCACACCCTGCCTATAGCACGCTTGATTGTTTACTCTGCGGTTCAGTCCGAACACCGGTTCCTTTGATCTCCTAATTAGTGGGAAACATGACCAGTCCCAAACACCCTCAATGTAACGTTTAGGAAACGTTTTATTTGAAATTTAAAAAAATATTATTTCTGAATAGGAAATGTACCATTTTATGTTCCCGCAATAAAACATTATGTGGTACTAAAATAATTTTTTTTCTTGTTGTTTACAATAACTTATCAAATGTACAAATGATTTGCTGAACTCGTGGTTGGAATCACTTGAGGGTTAACGGAAAAATACATGGACCATCGGGGGGGGGGGGAAGAAAGACCGGTAGCCGATGCTGCTGCAAGCTGCAACGGAACCGGTAACTCGAGTGGACGGGACTCGCAGGACATTCGCACATTTCATGTAACAATAAAAGTGTTAAAATAAAGGAAGGGAGATACAAAAAGCGAAAACGGGCTAACGAACGCATCCACTGTTCAAACGCAGTGCCGGTTCGGTTGACTTGGCCCCACGGAAGCCCAGTAGCAGGGAGAAGCAACCTAAGCAAACAGTTCGCCATAAACCCGGTGGAGGGAAGCGGTTTTTTTGTTTTTCTTGTACATTTTATGAGTGTTTATTTTATTGCACCTGCGACCGGTTGGTAAAAGGGTCCGGCGAGTGCTTCGAGTAGATCTGCTGCTGGCCACCAGGAGCCCGGTGCCAACCTGACCGGCGGCCGGCCGGCTTCGCGATTAGTCGGTACAATAAATTCAGCCCCGAAAGCATGGGTGGCTTCGCTACAGGGGTGGGCTCCGCTCAGGGCTAGCAGTGGCAAATAATGTACGGCTTCGGGCTGCCGTCGGCACGCCTTGCACTTGCACGCTTTGGAATATTAATTCCGTTGCACCAAACACGGCGAGTATTTGCATCCAAGGCAGCAGTGCAGTAGGACCCAGTGATCGTTGCAAGGGGTGGGAAAATAAAATGGAAGTGCCTGACTGCGAACGATAATCTTTTGGCGGCAATTGACTTGCTAGGAGGGTGGAGAAGAAATATACGACCCGCCGTACCGAATGCCAGCCGAGACATTTAGATTAGATTAGGGTTTTCCGATCGATGAATATTGAAACACCTGCACCTGCCAATTGATTGATGTGTCAAGTCGTTAGTCAAAAGGGGTCAGCACTGCAAGCTACAGGTGGTGTCGGGTTGTCCAGTTTGTCCCACACAATCTGTTGAGGAAGTCTTAAAATGTCGACGTTCAAAATTACATAATATTTTCAACATCTCCGGACTGTCTGCATAGTTTTTTTTGTTTTGGAATAGACAAGACAAGAATAGACAAGACAAGTCCCTTTTAGTTGTTTTTCTTTAAATTCTGATGAAATTTAAAAACAGAAAAACAGACAAACAAAGAAAGACACATTGCAATATATTGCTCATGCGAAAATGTATTGCAAATAAATCCAACATGAAGGTAACTGCGTCATGTTCTCCGCCGCCCGGACATCGCGGGTTTTCTCTTCGCGAAGAATAATAAACTTGTCATCGAACAACCATTGCCGTTCCTGCTGCCGCTAAATACTGTACGAAGAGGACCGGGCGTGGAGAGGTTAGCCTCATCCAGCACAGTAGTCCGAAAGCTGGAAACCAAACCGGGCAAGAAGGACGGCCGAAAGGAATGGCACTCTTTATCCCTTGCTCTCAGTCATCCAGTCGTTTGTTGGCCGGAACCTGTGGCAGACCACCGTGTTGCCGCCGTTTCTTACCAGCTCGTTGACAACCTTTCCCGAACCGGCGCGCGGAAAAGAAGTCCAGCGAACGGTCCGACAGCGCCCGAAGCCTACTGGATTTACGCTGAGGTCGCTCGCTGCCGTTCAGGGCCTTCTCCCCCCTGTTCGTCGTCGATCTCCCGTGCGAACTCAGCGAACTGTAGCTCAACTGTTGCCAGCTCCCGCTGCCGGTGGATTAAGTTCGGCATTATGACCCTTTTTTGCCCCCGTGTGTGTTTTGTTTCTCTCGCTTTCATTTCGCGTATAATTTTTGTTTTACTTTCCTTCGTCCCTTTCGGGAGATCCACACCAACGCAACACGGTGTAGTATTCCACTGGGCCCCCCAACCACCGTCACTTCACGCGATCCTGGCGCGGCCTGCCTCCGTCGGGATGTTTATGTAAGAGTTTTACTTTTTGTTTGATTTCTTTCGATTCCCTCCTGTCGACAGTTGCACCGGCGCAGGCTAGTTGCTTGGATGATGGACTGGCGGCCGGAGAAGTGAAGAGCGAGAGAGAGAGAGAGAGATAGAGAGAGAAAGAGAGCGAGAGAAAGATAGGGCAGAGTCCTCCAATCTCGGACCTTGAAGTCGTCCGTCGAGGAGACGGCCCGGATGGAGCCCTACCTGGAGCAGCAGAGACCACACGTCCGGTTTACGTTTCTCTGAAGTGAAAGAGGTTGGGAGTTGGAGTTACAGGCAGGCAAAAAATACGCAGCCCGAACCACCGCGGAGCAGGGCGCAGACAATAATAATCCCTTTATTTATCGTTCGGATATGCAATTAATTAGTTTACGTTAATTAATATGCACAATTTGCCTGCGAGTGGCGGTGGCAAACCGGTCGCCCCGTAGACTCGTGCCTGTCCGCAACTGTCCGGCACTGCGACTCCCTATGGCCGAAGATCCCACCCCGTGGCTGCAAAGTGCTGACAGTGGCTAATAAAGACTCTGACGCACCTCTGCGTGGGGTCTCCCCCACACTCTCTTCCTCTCTCTTTCTCTCTCTGTCACTTATCCCCTTTCGGCGATTTCAGCGAGCTTTGATATTGCCCGGTGGAAGGTGGAAGGAAGCAATTGCCGGACCGAACGCTATACAGTGTCTCCCCAGGGGAGCGTCTCCTCCGGAGCGGAGATCGATCGAGCTGTCGTTCGCTATGCCACCGCGGGATCTGCGGGAGTTCCGCAACTCCGTCCGGAAGGGCGACCGCTCAGATGCCAGGGAACATGCCACACTCCAACACCGCTAGCCCCTGGTAACGTAGCACTCGAGGGCCGAGCGTCGCTAGACAGCGTCGGTTGACGTACGGCCATATGTAGGTGATAATTCACCTCCCCGGTCGACGCTAGGGGGCCCCGGATGATGAAGTAAAATATGAGCCCGCGAACCCATACTGGCCCCGTGCGCTGCACTGCGGTAGGTAGAATGCACATCCATTAGGCGCGTCGGTCTCAGCCCGTCTAGACTTGCAGACTCCGCCGCCTGGAACGCCCGCCCAACCCTGCTGCATCGTCGGTCGCAGTTGATCATCCCACCCGTATCGGTCGATGATGGAACGTACGGTGCAGGAGAGAGGGAAATTATGATGGCATGCAGATGAGCACGGCTCGCAGCTGCAGGGTGGAAAGACCGCGCTCGACCGACGACGCTGAAGGTCGATATGTGTTGCGTAGTGCTGGGCATCCCTTGCCACAGGAAGGTCACCGGGGGCAAACAATCCTGCCATCGCAGTACCGATCAGGTGATTGATCTTTCCACCGTCTCTCCTTTACACATCCGGAGGATTTCACTGCAACTCTCGTGCCGATGTGCACATGCCTAGTAGTTTAAGTTCCCTCGAACAACCCAATGAGAGTCCATAAATAGATACACTCCTGAAGACGTCACGTCTTCCCGGTATGCTTCTCGTGATCGTTCCGCTCTTCACTGTCTTACTTGGGAATACTCTTAAATTTACCTCAAATATTTGCCGAGCGGATCAAACAAACTGCTGCCGGCCGCTGTCTATATACCGCGATGGGAGGAGACGTTTGCAAAGACACACTGTTTGATTATTCCTTGATATGTTTTTTTACGTTCCTTGCTTACTGTTGTGCTACTGTTTTCTGGCATACTCTTGCAGACTTGTAGCGAACCCAAGAGTCATGTGGGAACAATAAATTTCGTCTGGGTAAGAGGGGTTTATTTTCTGTTTCACGAGGACAAGACTTTGTGGGAAGAAGTATTTATATACTTAGTGTATAACAAAATCGTTTTGTAACAGACCATCGACCATTATTGTACTGCTTGCATCTGGAAAGGTTAATGCAGTCATGACGGACATTTTCAATTTACTTTTAATTTACTATAAATTATAAAAATTGTTCGTGGTTAAAACATGTTCTCCGTGCCATAATAAAAATGTTCGCAATGTTACAAAATCGCAACCACGAAGCAATCGGGTGAAATTTGCATATTAAAAAAAGTTATATAAGTCGTGCCGAGTCATCGAAACTGTTTATCAAACCGAACCTAGTGGTGTAAGGCCATCTGCCCGTGTGACGAAACTCATGACTTTAGAGTTCATGCCTCAAGAAACGGACGCGAAAAAAAAAAATGAACATGCCCATTTAATGTCCGGTATCGGCACAAATCCTTGTCCGTGCTCGTTAGCGGGAGGCTTGACCACTCATTTTGTGTGTTTTTTCTCGTCATTCTGAGGTATTTCGGGAAGGGAAAAGAAAAAAAATTGAATCCAAACTGAATGCGCTCGCCGCGGACCCCCGACCTTTCGGTAAACCATTCGTGGCGGTTTTACGAGCGCGATATCGGAATCGCGGAATCGTGTTTCATTACCGGGAACAGTTTTATGCTCCGACGCGAAGTGCATCCTACCATCGGCAACCACCCACTGGGATAGGCAGGCCTTTTTGTGGTTCAACTGATACTGGTGGTAAGTGGTCGCTTTTGACACCAATGGTCCTGCAGTGAGTCGGGGCGCAGGGCAGGGATCGATCGGTCTAAGGTCCAACACACGTTCGCACGAAAGAAAGGTCCCGATTTGATTTCGAAGCACGAATTAATTTTTTTTTCACTTCTGAAAATCGAGCATAAGATAGTGAAACGAAATATGCAATGAAAATAAACACCTTGGAATCTTTTTCTGTGTTTTTTTAAAGATATTTTTCGTAGATTATTAATCAAATCCCGCGCACACAGCAGAGCTGCAGAGCACTGCAGTTAATAAAGCCCTTCATGAATGTGAAAAAGGATCAAAGCTTGGTCAAACAAACCATAGTTAAAATGTAGAAGGTAATCAAACCGATTTTTATTAGAAGACATACAGTGACATTAAGAAATCAATTTAATTTAACCAACATGAGACCCCCAAATGACAATTGCAAGTTAAGTACAAAACCTTTTGGTGGATTACATACGCAAGAAAGCGCACCACGCGTTTTGATGAGAATTCGTTGACCCATAAATTGTCTATACATTTCCAGATTGTTCTAGGCTACACGTTCGTCACGTTCTGATCAATATTCCTCATCTGTTGGAATATGAAAAGTTTGGTACAAATTTGCAAACAGTACAGTATTAGACTTCGATGAGAAAGTTATATTCGTCGTATCCTTTGTTCCGAATGGTGCCAAAACAGTGTGCCACAAAACACCCATCCATCCCACCATTCCATCGATCGATCAATCGATTCCATCGAGCGGCGGACGCCGAATTAATTTGTGGGTCCCCTGTGGAAGGGTCCCCCTTGACCGGTGGGGTCGAACGGGGCGGGCAGTTTTTGCACCAATCCACGCGTGTGGCGCTTTTATGCCTCCGGAATGCCGCGAGCCCAGCCGGCGCGTTTCGGGCGGCAAACATCAAAGCGTTATGATTACAAAATGGCCGTAACGGCGTCCGAATGCCGGCGCGCGAGTTTTACGCGCCGGACCGCGTGGACGACGTGGACGACGCGATGCGGCGACGAAGATGCGGTGCGTCCCAGTTGATCCATCAACGGCAGCAAGTCAATGGCGGCGGGGGAAGGAATTTAAGAAGAAAAAAAATGGTCGTATCAACATCATGGCGGGTATGATGGTGTTTAAAGTTGTTGGTTGTTTATTCCCCCCC
>JAOEFI010000007.1:13911185-13926757 GCA_034621735.1 Anopheles plumbeus | reverse complement strand
GATACCTTCGACGTGTCTTTTCTGTGGGGAGAAAGGGGAGGTGCGATTGTTTAACTTTGACCACACACACAGGCACGCACACAGAAACCCCAGCAGATCGAATGCTGCACGCTCAATCGCAATCGCCAATAATTTTTCCGTTTTGGGTGGTTTCCTTCTGTTTTGGGAGTTGAAAATTAGAGACCTAAAAGCCCTGGTAATGTGGAAGATACGGGAAAAACGAAGACAGAGTCAGAGAGAGAGAGCGAGAGATAAAGTAACAACAGAAGAAGGGCCATCACGCAGCAAGAAGAGTATCATTTTTAAAAGTGTGAACCACAGTTTCCTTCCACAGAGAAGTGTATAGCAAATTACAGTCGGTACAAAAAAAAATCCAAAGCAATCTTAAACAATCAAGACACCATTTGAGAATCCTTATGACGTCATCATCAACGGGCGATGAAGGGGGGATGCTGCTACCGTTCCGTACCGTACCAAACAGTGTTTTACCATTGAACCGTTCCCTACCAAATATTGAAGTTTAATTTACGTGGTTGTACACACTTTTATATGGATGCAAAACTTGAACATGTATTTCAAAGTATAGAGAAATAAAAGTATTTTAATTTCCCCAAGAAAGTATCGAAAATGATTAACGGCCAAAATGATCGTATCGGTTCTGGTCTTATCGGTTCGTCCCCTAGGCTGCCCATCTATTATTGATCTGAAGCAAACCGTATCGAAGCCTTTTGCGCAAAATTTTTAGGGGAGTAAAAAATGCATCACCCTTTACCAAAAAAAAAAAAAGCACCCTGTATACCTGCATCGACAGGAAATTGCACCGGGCGGCCGCGATGATGGATGACGAACTCGATAATCTTATGAAATGTGCCATGTTTCCGAAAGGGGTCTGGTTCAAAAAAAAAAAAAAAAAAGACGACCCTCTTGCATCGTCCCACTCGCGTGATGTACAAATTATGGAATGGAAAAAAACCGAAGCCGAAAAAAAATTTCAAACAAATAAAAAAACAGCACGAAACGGACACACAAACATCATTCAAACTGTACCAAGTGGACCACCAACGTCGACGCCGGGCGGCCGAGATCGACGGATTAGGGCGAATCATTATGAATCATTAAAAAAGCACACACGGGCAGGATACACACTCGAATTTTCACACAACGGGGAAGTCGACGGGCGCGACCGTTTGCTCTTCTTTGAGTTTACGGCTCCAAAGAAAAAACAAACGAAAACCAAACCGGCGTAAAGCAACAGAACACGAGCGCTCATCCGCGCAGAACGCGTTATCGACAAGATTTCAAATCCGGCCCCGTCCGTCAGCCGTCGGTTCCGTCGCTTCGTTTCGTCGTGGGTTGCTGGCGAGTGCGAAAAGTAATCTGCGAGAATGGACATAATCTTCACTCTTCGGTGGCACGGAAGGCGAGGGGTTTTTGGGGGAAGAAAGACAGACGCAGCGCAACAGATTGCAATCTCCGAGTTCCGCAAAAAGATCCGCCGTTCGCTTCACGGCATGTTGGACATTTCCTGCGCGCAATTTACTCACTCGTCACCAGTCAGCATGTTTTGCATGTCCAGAGACCGAGTGGAAAAAGAAAACGAATGCATTTCAGAACGCGAGATCGTTTCAACTGTGCAAGGTTTGGAAAAGTCATTATGAGTCAGTATTTTCTTCATTATTGAAAATTCAAAATTGAAGTTGCTTTGGCATGTTCTTGTACAAATGTTGTTGGCATGCTTTACTTCTTCCAACAACGGCAATGAAGGGAAAAAAACGGCGTGTGTTCTTCATCCAGTACATGTTGTACTTATTCTCGAAAGCGTCAATCACGAATAGAGTAACTTCCGGTTCGGTTCATTTCCCTCGGGACGGACCAGTTGTCTCTTCGCCTCGCTGGTGGTCAATCTTCACCCTATTCATCAGCCTTCAAGACTCCCCGCCACTCAACTCCCGCTCGCCATCCGGGGAAAGATGGACAGGAGCGGGTGGTGGAAACGAAGCACTCCCATTGCACCCATCTCACACTCCGACCTTCGCGGGTCGCCGTAAAAGTCAAACCGATTCGTTCGACCGCGGTTCAAAATCGAGCCGGCAACTGATCGCAACCGGTGGCTCGAATTGGCTCCGATCGTTAATGTGCGTATCGGTCTAATGAATGCGCCCCTTCGTCGATTGTCGAGAAAATGTCTATCTTCCACCCGCGGTGGCCCACCCATCCATTGTCACCCACCCCGCCCCCTTCTTTTCCCACCCGTAACGCTTCGAGTCGGCGCAGTTCCACCTGAGCCAATCGTGACCGAAACGCGATCTATTCGAATAATGATCCACTCTGGGTGGTCTTCGCATTTCGAAACGCTATATCCATACACACAAACACACACACACACACAGTTAGCATTAGAGACAATGTCGTTACGTCTCCATCAAGCGGTCATTCCATCTTCGGTAACGGTAAGGAAGTTGTGCCGGGAAGAGCCAGCCGATCCAGGAGCTCCACGATTGGAACAGAAACAAATCCTTGCCCTAACCCTTCGCTTCCCATGGAAGTGGCCTGAGGTTTAATTTTATTTTCTGCTTTGCTTTACCGTGGACCCTTTATCCCTCTTATCCACGGACCATCGACCGAAGTCGGCTGTAAAAGGGCGCAGCATTCGAAGCTGGTCGGGACTGCTATTGACACCGATTGAGATACGACCGGTCGGATTGGGGATGGTGTTACGATGGTGGATTGGTTGTGTGTTTTATGTCTTCGCCACTTTTACGACGAAATGAGCCCTCTTACAGTTTTACAGCCCAACCGATGATGTTTCTATTTTTCTCCAGTTTTTTTTTTTTTTTTTTGGGTGTGTTTGTAACCGAAACGAGCCGATCTTGATGCATCCCCGATCATCACGCTGATGATGTTGTAAACGATCGAAAAGTTGTTGGAAGGTTTGTTTTCTTCGTTTTTAATTGCACCGATGTTTCACGCGCCTATGTTTCGCGGTTGGACCACCGGCCCGGCCAAAGCCCCATCCACGGGAAGTATGCCACCAAGTAGGCAAAACGAAAAAGAACACCACCGAGAAAGACACTGTCGCCGAACTGTGGAAACTTATGGCAAATTAATGACCGCAAAGCACCGGACATCGTTGGCTTCTGCATTAGTTTTAATTATCATGTTTAGCGGGGTCATTTGTCAAAAGTCTGCCCCAAAACAAACAAAAAAAACTGCACGGAAATGAATTCGAATCTCAAGTCGTGGTTAGCGTCATTCGAAAGTCATCAACATTTACTACTTATCCTATCGTGGCAGACGTTTGAAGGAAAGCTGATGGGAAAGCGTTCGAGGTTATGTGTTTGGAACGAGTCTTCGAATGATCTTCCGTTTTTTATGATTTCCCTCCGAATTTGTTCGTTTCTTTTTGTCATGTCATTTTATTTAGTTATACAAACTTTCACCAAATGTGTCCAATATTGGCCTATCAGCTTTCTACTTTTATGACTCCGATGAAAACGGATAAAAACGATAGTTGGAGGTGGAACAATGTACAAACTGGATTGAATTTCATAATGACCTTCAGATAATCAGAATTACTGACAATGTAAATTTATCAATAAATTCGCTGCTCTACCGATTCGCAATTCTTGTTCCAGATAAATACATTGTTGGAACATCATTTCTTACGTTCCAACATGAGGCGAGGCTAAAGATCAAATGTGCATGCGCCCGCAAATTATGTCCATCAAGTGAAATGCATTCGAGGAAGGGTCCGCCTTTTGTGTCTTTTCTATGACTTACCGACGCCGTCGTTCGATAATTGCAACGACTCGAGAGACGTGAAAACCTGCCAAATGAAATACTGACCATCAATCGGGCACAGTAATTATCACAGCGCGTACGGCAAAGTGTACTCCCGTCGCCTAATTTACGACCACGGCTCCTTTTTTGCGTCGTACGGCCGAGAAAAAAGGACTCTTTCGAAAAACCTTCCGGGTTTTTTTTTCTTCTTCGTTTTTGTCGGCACAGCATCAAAGCTGGCCGCCAGCGTTCGATCGGTGCCTTTTCGTGTCCGATTGAAACATCAAAATCTTTCCAATGCTGCAACCGTGTCGGGCCTGCGGTGAAGCGAAACGGTGAAAGGAGCCGATGTCGGTCGACGGCCAAAGGACGATAGATCGATGCTCAACCGAAAACCGACCGAACCGGGGGAAGGCCCTAGGTAATCCTATCAAAACATTGGTAACTTTTTACGCACATCTTCATCCGACACACCGGGTAATTGGGTGTGGCTCGGTAGGCCCCCGTCCAGGACACTCTTGCGTCGATAGAAATGCATGGGAAAATAAAGATCAGCCCGGTGACGGCTTCATTTGTCTCCGTCGGTACGTTCCGCTTACGTTTCCGCCCGGTCTTTGGTCTATTTTTACGAAACAATTCCACTTTCGATCGCCTAACGGTTTGGAAGGGAAGGGAAAAGGAAAGTCGCCTCAGGAAGGGGCCGATAGAGCGTGAAATTCGGCTCTTACAGAAAATAAGGAAAATAAGAAGAAGAAGAAGAAGAAGAAGAAGAAGTAAAAAAAAGCGAATTGCGAACAAAAAGCAGAACATCTTCTGCCAATCGTGCCACACCCAGGTACCCGGGAAACGGTCAGGGGAAAATTACTCTTTTCGTGCCACCGGCCACCGAGGCAGAGAAACAGAAAAATCCACCAACGGTGACACAAACGAATTTTTCGGAATCGAAATGAAAGTACAAAGAAATTGAAACCGTTCCGTATGACCCACTCTCAATGCTTGGAGGGAAATACAGCCGAACGGGGCCCACGACCGAATGGGTAACGATAATGCCGGCGACGGCGGCGGCGACAATAGCGACAGGAAGTAATAATCAATTTCAATCAAATCGCTTGTAAACGGCCCATTTACGGTGGGGAGGCTACGCTGGCCGGTCCAACTGGCCATTGCATTGACTCATTTCGCTCGCGCACGAAAGACGAATAAATTACAAGAAAAACAAAAGCACGTTCCGATGCCGGGTGGGCAACACCGTCAACGTGAGGTTCATATAATTTACTTTATTATTTTTAGGAAACATTAGACTGTGTTGAACAAAGAATGAATTAACCTTCGATTAAACCATACTTGTCTTTCAGTTTATATTTATATTTTACATTTCACTATAATCTAATTTATTGCATTATATTTTGCCCTACCTTTTCTACTATTCTTAATAAATTAGTGAAATCAAAGTTGTACAAAAACTTTTTAATAGAAAAAAAATGTGATTCCAATAACTATAATAACAGTGCCATCGTAATTGCAATAAAACGTTATGCGAAACGAAAGACTGTATGCCTCCAATTTCTATAGCGAATCGCATGCTAAAAATAAGCGACGAACCCTTTTTCTGCCATGCATTGTAAAACAGTACCTCAAATCACTTATCTCCGAATGTGTGTAGATTCACTGTTGTATCTTTTTACGTTAATTTGTGTTCATGTTTAGTAGATAAATGTATGTTTTATTAATTGAACCTGTAGCGTTAGAACTTTGTAGTCTATTTCAATACGAATTTCCACTAGAATTACCAATAAGTTTCCTCTAGTAGTGCTATAGTAGTACTTCTTACTGTCGAAAAAGTAAGAAACATATCAGACTGGCTCGTTTCGTTTATGACCATATTATGCAGTGGCCTTTAACGAGAAAAGCTGGTCTGCTTGGGGTAATGTTTTTTGTTTTTATTTATTACTTCTTTTGTGTCGAAGTGTTTGGGGAGCAAATACTCCGCGCAATCGAAATGCCAGTAGCGAGATTTATGGAATCTTAACTGACAATAATGGACCGAGTGTCTTTCTGACTGACTGACTGGCTGACTGACTGACGGGCAGCCCGAACTTTTCGACAGTGGTGCTTCAGGGTTTCCCCCCCCCCCCCCCCCTCGACTTCGCGCGTTCGCTCCGCTTCACTGAACTGCAACTTCCCATTTTCCAGTCGCTCCGAGCGGAGTTTAACCTTTCGCCGGTTGCCCAAACGGGCTGCAAATTGGGAGCGGGCGAATGAACAAAACTAGCACCGGGCGGGTGTGCACCAACGCCGACGGTCGACCGGGCCGGGCCCGCAAAGCCACCCGGGTGATCTTTTCCGCTCGCGATGCGGTCGCCTGATAAATGGCCAATTGCCAATTTGTGTGCCACCGGAAAGCGGCAGCGACAGCAGCAACATTAACGACCTGCCTCGGTCCGATGTCCCGCGAGAGGCTTCCAACCGCGCCCCGTGTCACCGCCAGCCCCCGTTTCCCCCTCGCCACCTACCGAACTTAATCGATGAGCGATATACTGGGGACAATTTGCATAAATCACCATTCGGTGCCACGAAGCATTCCGCTTGCGCGTTTTCGGTTGTTGTCGACTTCGCGCTTCGTGGCGTATCCTTTCGTCAAGCTGTTCGTGCTGCCTTCGTGTGTGTTTGTGTGTGTGTGTTCCAGTCAGTTCCACTCCCTCTTGGGAGTGCAGGACAACATTATAGCCGGACGTGCTGACGTCCATTCATGGGGTGGGGCCCTAAAAGAGTGTCCCGCAATGAAACCGGTACCGCCAGCCCACAGCTTTAACTGGCGAGCAGTACCACACACGTAGTACGTAGCCGGCGTGCTTGAAAGCAGCTCACGTGGACTCCTGCGACTCAATTAAATTAAATCTCAAATTTCCCGCGGTTGAAATAGTTTTTTTTTTCTTTTAGAGAAAGTACTTAAAACAGATTTTTGGAATTTGTGAAACAAAACAGACTAAAAGTGGTATTCAATCATAAGAATTATCTCATAAACGATCAGCTTCAAACGACCTCGTTATAACAACTAACCAGTACTGGTGACATTACGCACCCATATGAAGTAGTTGAAGGCAGCACATTCCCAGTTTCCATTGAAACATTTCGGAATGCAGAACGCGAGACAAGTGCATCCACCGTTGGGTGGGCCGCTTCAATGGGCCATGCACCAAAGCAGTGGTACCTACCTGCTTGTGCCCTAAAACTCCGCTTCCGCGGCAGTCTCTCCCTTCCCCTCCCAAGACACTCCGCCCGAAGAGTGATGTACGTTTTCGAAATGGGACGTTTCTCGCATTCGCAATCGGCATAAGCAAGGGCCTTCGCCACATTTGGCCGCACGGCGTGAAGTAGTTAATTCCGGGGAGAAGGGCCCGTCAACCCAGCCCGCGAAGATGGCCGCGTTCGGAACGCATTCGCATACAAGCCGCGTGCCGTGGTCTGCGGTCGGTCGGTGCTGGGGTTTTTTTTTTTAAATGATTTCTTTCGCGAGCTTAAATTAGCTGAACTACGTCAACCGCGCGATCGCGATCGCGGTTGGCAATGCCACCTTCTGTCCGCAGACGGTGGGGGCAATTAATTGGAGGAAATTGCTTTTAAGGTGAAAAATTACGACACGCCACTTCGGAGAATTTTCGGCCAGTTCGGTCCAACCGGTACGATTCCCCAGTTTGAACCGTTTGTGGTGCTAACGATGGTGCGAGAAGGTGGCCGCTTTTTTCTTTTATTACATTCGTACGTTTTGCATCCTTCTGCGATGTGACATGAGGCGAAAAAGAAGCGGGAGCTGTTTGTATTCATTTGGGAGGGAAGAATTGAAAAATCATACCATAAACTCAGCCAAGCGAAGAAAAGCAATTACGAAGGAACGAAATATCCACTTTAAAGTAAGCTTCCGTTAGCAATCATATAAAATTAAGTTAATGCGAGTTTATATCAGCGACAAAAGTATTGCTTACTTAGTAAATGTGTATAATAAAAAGAGGGATCGACGGGTCCTTTTTGCATAAATTACCTTTGGCTCATAACGTTAACTTGTAATAAAACTATGGAACAGTAATGAAAATAATATGTTTAAACCCATTTCGGGGCGAAAGAAACGGACGGAAAATTCAATCAATTAACAACCATACAAATTAAATTCCTCCAGTACGGCACATAATTTTACATAACTCATTTAAATTAAATCACAATTTGTTTCTTTTTCCATTTTAAAGCAAGTAAAATACATCTGTTCATATTGATTGGATCTTGTCGAACGGAGAAAAAACAAACCACCGAAAATACGCAAACAAAACATTGTCTGTACAATTATACCGGCAATTATGTCAATTTGGCTGATTCGATCATACACAAAACATTGCCTGCATCTTTTGCGGACCCCTCGATCTCGTTTAGCTCGGTGGCTCGACCGAGAGCGCATTTCTTTTCAATAAAGTACAACTTTCGGAATGGGGCCGAACCACCTGTGCCACCGTATACAAGCACATCCAGCGCCAGGATCGATCAGCGAAAACTCCAGAAGACAGAGGAAGGCACACACACAAAAAACTGTAACAAATTATTCGCCCCATGGCCGGCGGGTGAATGTTGTTGCAACCCGAACCAACGTTCGCTGGAGAAAAACACGAAAATGGGAAACAACAACCAAGGCACACGCTCAGTCGCGAAAAATGCACTCCCTGCTGGAAGCTGCCCCAGAGTTTCGCGAGAAAAACCCAACGGAGCGTCCGCGGTCCGGTTGGGCAGGGTGCGCGATTTGGGCCAGTAGTGTGTCTCCCGCGTTACGACCATCGAACCATTGGCCGCCTCGTTTTTTTTTCGTTTTTCTTTATTTGCAACTTGTTTCGTTCGATGTCGGCTGCTGATGATTGCTCGCATTATTGAACGTTATGTTGTTGGTTTTCTTTCACTGGCTTCGATTTGACGGTTCCGTTGGCTTCTTGGTCATTTTCCGAGACGGCAGCGACTCGGTTTGCTGCTGGCTTTGGATGTTATCTTCACTGTGGTCTTTGGGTTTTCTCTGCTAGCGCGATTGGTTCCGCAGTTAATTTTGATTCTGCATTTCTGCGTTTCGTGGTCCCGTTCGCGATCGGTGATCATTCGACTACAACGTCAGTTCCGTCAGCTCGAGAAAACATTCTAGTCTCCTACAATGATTGAATGGGTTGACATAGTATCAGAAACAAAATATTCAAAGTGTTACAAACAAAATCCCCAAGAATCTGTTTGATTAAATTGTAACAAGGAAGTAAACAAAGCTCTATGAAACAGCGAAGGATCGCTAGAAAACATAATTTCGCAATGTTCATACCATCGTTCCTACGATCGGGAACACTTCAGTATGTGCCTTAACCGAAAGTTAAACACAACAAAACGAATCCGGTAACGCCAGTAACGCCTGCTGCAAGCAATAATAACCGACCGTTTCGGCACGTCCAATGCTCGCCGCGGTCTCTCTCGCACGCACCAAGAGAAGAACAAAATGGAAACAGATGACCGAGCGGGAACCAGCTCGGGCGGCAGGCTGCCGAAGGGAATGAAAGACGTCGGGATAATAATATGCAGCATAATGCCGTGCGCTTTTATAATAAAAGTCAAAAAATCAACCTGGGTGGTCTGCGATGGACGAGGAAAATGGGCACGACAAGATAAAAAAAAATAAAATAAAACGAACTCACCCAAACGGACCACGAAGGACTGATCCGAGGCCAAAAACCCAACCGAAACCGAAGGCCGGGGCGGCTGGACCGTGAGGGGGTTTGTTTTTTTTCGGTGATGTCTTGTTTTTCTCTCCCTCCGCTCCTGCCTGCTGCCCGGCCCGCTGGTTTGTTTTGGTCTTTATTTTGTGGTGTCGTAGCATTTGTGGCTGCAGATAAGACGCAGGAAGATCACACCGGACTACGGTCGATCGATGGCCGACTCGGAACGGGAATCAATGGCGAGAGTATGTACTGCAGCGGAAGGAGAAACACGCAAAGCTAAACACGAAGCGTGCAGGATCAGTGTCGTATGTCTGCGATATCGTAGTGGGAAATAATAAAAATCACATACATACACCGTCGTTGCCTGGCGAACCTTTCAGAGCAGATAAACTCGGCAGAAGTATTGTTCTTCGTGGAAATTATAAAACGACGGCAGACACGACCCGGCACCATCGGTCTTAAAGCGGTCCTTTTTTATTGCTTTATAAGGAACAATTTTATTAGCCTACATGACCATGTCCGAACGATTGGGATTACAGTATACCATGGCATCGTTTTTCCCCCTATAAATCTTTTACGTCTTAGCTGAGGAAACATTCAAACAGTACTGTTAATTGTGCGTTAAATAATGACCTTATTTAGTACGCATTGACAGTATTGAAAGCATGGGGGAGTACTTGTCAAATTAATTTCTAGAATAGTGAAAATGTTCAATATATTTTATGATTACAATCTTAAAACGATAGTTTCTAATTTATTTCCTTTTGAAACACAAGAATCGTATGACTACATGCAGGCCATGCTAGAGTGCCATAAGGCCCATACCATAAACGCACCGAAACCGTAGCGCCATGCGTGCGTGATCTTCGCCTTAGAGGCAGAACCGACTGTATAAGCGCACGATTCCTGAAGAAGTACTTTCGCGGTTGCTTTCGATCGATCTGCCAGACATCCGAGAGGGCGAGATGGGTCTGGGAAGGGGGCGCAGGGTAGGGGTCGGTGTGAACACGAACAGACGGAGCAGCCGAAAATCTTCAGACGGTATTGAAATTCGTAGACGGATTAAGCGCCGGCAGATGAACGCATCCATAATATTTAGGCAATTTGTGCTGTGTGGTCTTGGCGATTATTGACCGTGCGGGAATATCCTCCATTCGTACCGTCCCGCACACACGCTTCCCGTTCTCCATGCTTCGCCGCTTGCCTTCGGGCCGATTCTACCGATATCGTCGCGCTGACCATCGCGAATCCAAATCGAGACATCAGCTACTTCAGAGAGGGGAGTTATTTGTTACCCTTCGCGGTCGCAGTCGCGTTCGTCCGCGAACGCTATGGCGACGGAATATTCAAATTCCGTTGTGGTGGGATTCCAGTAAATCGGCTAATTAATTAGCATTAGATTAGCAATACAGGTTTATTAGACGCCAGGATCGCCGCTACCGGAACGTCCTTCGTCTCGGTTTCGCGCGGTCGCCGAAAAATCGGCAGCGTGGCCGTTCTCTGCCGTTCTGTGCGCTTCTGCTCAATGGAGTTGAGGACACGAACAGGACACACACATACGCACACAGGGAAAGACCGATTTATTGGCTACATAAATTAGTCGATCTCATCTCGCATCAGATCAGGCGGGGCAGACACGCAACAAGCTGGAAAGGAACAATAAAGGAACGAGCCATCACTCAAAAATTATTTGTAAAAGCAAAGGAAATGCAATTCATGTGCATTTTGTTTTCTAATTCTACCTTCTAGAACATTTAAGGTACGGTCCCGTGTGTTTGGTTTCTTGCTTTCGAGAGCCTCTATTTACTGTTTACGAATGTTATCAGCATTTTCCAACTCTGACACCTTCATTAAAAAATTTACCCCAACCCACGGTACGATTATCGCTCGTGGAGCGTGTCGATCCCTAGTGTCCACCGCCGACATTCCACCGACAAACGATTCCATCGAGCCAAGCGGACCAAATTGTGGCAGTGCGCGTAAATAATCGATCGATCGAGCAACCGCTACCGTTCGCGCATCGCTTCGTCGATGTTATGTTACTCCGGTAGCCGATCGAATGCGACGTCCCCTAATGGTGTGTCATTTGTCACCCTCCGACTGCGGCTGTGGCCGTTCCCGGTGCCTGGTTCGCCTCGCGAAAAGGTGTGAGGTGTGGAACGGAGAGGTATTTTTCTTTGGTTTTTTTTTTTATTCGTGTAAAATGTCTGTGGGTTTTTTGTTTTTTGTCAGGCCTCACACTTCATATTACGGTGGCACGACGACGGTGATGAGCATTTGGTGAAAATTGATAGGATTAGGTGGGAAGATTATTATTAACGGTTGGATATAAATTATGCAATGGAAACGGGTGGGGCCATTTGCCATTTCTGTCGATGGTGCTAATGATAAACATGGGCCATGGGCTGCCGCGAGGAGACGGTCGACTGCCATGGAGGTATGTAACTTTGGTGGGGGAAAAAAGAGAAGAAATGTACGTTCAAAGCGTTTGACAAATGTGTCCCCGGTTTGCGAGATGTGCCGGAGGTGGAAGATGTGTTCGTCTGCCGTGTGATTAATCGTGACGTCAATTGCTTTTACAAACCTTGAAGGAACAGTCCCATTTGTATTGCAGGCAAGTACATTCTTCAAGTCCTTGGACATATTTGACTATAGCCGATCAAATAGATGAGTTTCCTTTCACTAGTAAAACGGAGAAAATGGTTGTTGTAATGACACAGCAAAATGAACGCTAAACGATTCTTCATCATTGATCATCGTTTGTTCGATTGACGATGGGTGACGGGAAACTGTCGTTCGCCTGACAAATGCGTAACTCGATCGCGCCGGGATCGACTGCATCGTGCATCGGCCCTCCCTCAAGGCCTTCTGGATGCGCCCCGTAATCTCTGGCGAAAAAGGAGGATTCCCAGAGCAACGGAGCAACGGTTTCACGACCCTGTTGAGTTGGGTTCGGCAACGGCGAGCAAACAAAACCATGACGTCGTGCTTTAGATGTGGTCGGTCCTTCCCGGGAAAAAAGGTGCCAAAAGCCTACACTCTAGGGCTCGTGGTACAGCCGGTATCGGTATTGCGACTGCTGGCCATTTTTTATCTCTCTTTCTAGTTCCTTTTTTCTTTCTTCATTTTTTCGGCTATGCCCTCTGTCACATGAGGTGGCCTACCGGGGAGTCGCCGCGTCCCGTGAAAGGGAACCCGTGCTGTTGACGATGGGTTTTTGTTTTGGCAAACACAAATATTTACTTTCCGTTCTCCCCGAAGTCGGCCAAGATCGCCATTCTTTGGCCTCGTTCGCTCGACGGGTTTCCCCGGGGGAAAGAACGCGCCAAACAACGGGAAGGAAAACGTACAATAACTTCAGCAACGTCAACAAAAGGAAAGCTCCCAGAAAAGTCCAAAAGAAGCATGCCCAGCGGAACTCGAATGATAGAAAAGTGGATGGCAAGGAATGGGGAATAGTTCAGGAAAAAGCCTGGAAAGAAAACCAGAAAAACCAGTTGATTTCTCAAGTCGTGGAAAAATTGTTGGCCAGGATTAGGGCAGCAAACCGAGCTGAGCCCACAGAAGGGTGCTTTGTTTATTGTGGTTATGACAGTTTTGTAACAGTCTAGCGAAGACCTGCCCGAGACTTCCTAGAGTTCCTTGAAAGGCTATATACCTTCAGGCCCGTTAACGCGTTGTGTGGTCCACTCCTTATTTTAATTTCTTACACATTGTTCAACAACGTCCAACTGTGCCATTGGACACAAAAAGAAGGTTGTCGAAGGTGAAGTGCTACGATGGAAAAGAATTAAAACGTGTTGGCTATGAATGAGTGGGAAATTGACAAGTGACTCATAGTTGTTGCCAGATTTCAAACCAACCTTGTTCAAGGCACAATTTATTAGTTTTTCTGTAGTTCGCATCATCATATATCCGGCGGTAAAAAACAACCGGAATATCTGTTTGCCCTTTCAAAACTAATGAAACTGTCCGCCATGTTGTTAATAACTCTTAAATCATCGGAAACGTTAAGTCGATTCCCGCGGGAGATTGAAGTGTTGCTAATAGGCCTGTTCCGTCTTAATTTTGTCGTAAAAAGCACAATAGCCGGAAGATCGCCGTAATAAAATGGACGGATTGAACTTTCCACTGGAATGTTGCTGATGTTCGGCGAAGGAAGCGAAACGTTCGTATATCAGCACACGATCGGTACGTCTAGGTGAGATCACCATCGTAGGCCGCCTACCAGAATCGGCCCGATCGAGCGCATCATCCCGCAAAACCGATCAACGCCAATCACCGGGCAAATAAAACGAACCCGAATGATGGAGCGGCCCGATTGATGTCCAGTTCGGACGGATCCGAAAAAATGGATTTCCTAATTGTGTACTCCCAGTGGGGAAGAAACACACATTTAAAATTCTTTACCACCAGAGCGATGGTATGTTACTGTGTGTTACTGTTGCTCAAATCTCCGCCGGAGTTCATTATCGACGGCGGCAGTAAATCACCTCATTTGAATTACGAGCCGCAGATAATTTGAATCGCCAGTTTTAAACCCTTTTCACATCCTTTCCAAGCCATGAAATTAACTGGATAGGTCTTATCTGGAAGTATGGAAAAATGTTGCATCTGAATATATAATTGCTTTACAAAATTAAAAGGGAAAGAAACCCTTCCGCAGTACAAACAATATAGTGGTAGATGCCATAGAGTTAAAGACGATACGATTCAAATTTCGAACGCTATCAATCTACTGCTCTACTACAATCTACTACTTCATTCCATGTCTTTAGTTTTCAAATAATGATAATTCTGAAAAAGACGACTATTTCAACAGTTGAACGAATAAATTTTACATATATAAACAACTAATTCTTTTATGGCCTCTGATCCTGAGGTACATCATGAACAAATACTTTTCCACATTGCCAATGGAAGTCAATGGAAATCCCAATGGATCCCAGAAAAAGTTTCCTCTTATCCCGCTACGTATCGAGGCCACTCATTTTCCGACCGATTTGAAATTAAACCACGAACAATACGCGGCCATACATTTTTACCTACATGACGAATGATTTGTACTCTTTCACTCTCCACATTGCCATTGGAAGGAGAGCCGCGCCGTACTTTCCGACCGACGCGCAATTCCTTCGGCCGCAAATCCACGATCCACGAAAAGATCGCGAGCCGACCCTGGCACGAGCAGTCGCAGCGGCGGTATCCGAGGCACGTTCGCCGGGGTTGTTTTCTGTTTTATTTTGCTTTTGTCGCTCTCCCTCCATTTGGCTAATTACCCTTCATCTGTTGCGGAACCGGCAACCAGCGCAGCGCGCCTCTTCCATCGGGGGCGCGGGGCCCACCCAGGCGCTACTTGAAAATCGTGGCCGGAGGAAAATGAAACAAAAAAAAAAAAAAGGGTGGCGCTTCGGAGGCGAAATCGGATCGATGCCGTTCCGTCTGTTCTGCCGGCCTCCGCGGGGTGGGTAATTATTTGCGATTATGAAAAGACGCCACACACCAGCGTAGTCTAAACACCCGGAACCGATACCGCAGGTATGCGGAGCGGGCGGCATTCGGCCCCACGGTGGCCGATTACATCCAGACCACCGGAGTTGCTTGCGTCGTCTCGTATACATGTTTATTTACGATTACATATTAAATATTTATAAACCACAGCCTTACTTATTTGAGTGCGCATCAACAATACTATTATTTCCTATTTTGAATTGGAATTATTTTTTTTAATTATTACTTTATTATACTGATTGGAATTACTTTTTTGTCGCTTTGTACTTATATGTTTTTATTTTTACATCTAAATGGTTCGGATGTAAACCATGTTTATTTTGAATTTTGTATCCCATTATTCGTCGAGCCGGCACAAAGTCACAAAAGCTCGACGATGGACTTATGGCGTTTCCGGGTAGAACATCCTGCCCCCTCCCATCCCACCACCCCGCCGCAACCAACCGGACAGGAAACGGACGACCGGTACAAATTTATATCCGCACTCGAGAACTGGCTTCGATCGGGCAGAAGTAATCGGAAGCGTCGTGGAATCGACCGCCGCCACCCCCC
>JAOEFI010000007.1:13883231-13897779 GCA_034621735.1 Anopheles plumbeus | reverse complement strand
ACACCCCCCCCCCCCCCCCCCCCCGCCTCCAACGATTCGGATTCCTGGCGGCTGTCCATCAACCGCTGACATCTTCTTCAGGGTAAGGTTTACATTTAGCGGCCCCGCGCTCCATCGACGTACGCTACGCGCTCTACGTCCACTTTCGGTCATCTTCACTCGGTGCCCTCTACCTACCCTACGCCACCACCGACTGCCCGCAACACACGCTATCTCTTCCCCGCGTTCCCTCGTGCTGCCTTCCGCGGTGAGAATCGTAGTCCCGGAGATCTGTCCCATTCAGGCGAACGCGGGTACAGGATAGGGTGAAAGATTTATGGCCAAGCGCCGAGGGTGGTCTCGTTGTAAAGACGATTACGAGCGCGATAGGGCCCGAGATCCGGGCGGGTGAAGATTAATTGTTACCTCCCACCCCCGTGCCCCTGCACCTACCTACCGAGTCGGGCCCCGCCGTCTGCCTCGATGATGTCAATCATAAACTGTCAACGGGGAAACTAATGAAATCGTTTGCTTTTCCCGCCGCTGCTCGAACGGAGGGATGGAACGTAGATCTAGTGATTGTGTTTTATGAAGGAAGGGCAAAGCGAAGCGTGGCGCGGAACGACGGTCAGCGAATCTAGAAGGGAACGGATGCGCTTATGGGAAATTGTCGTTAAATTTGAACAACAGGTGTAGGCTTTTTCAGAAACATCACTCCCATTGCGTATAAATGTTCTATACAAGTCGACCAGTTTTACATTTGTAACAAATCGGTTTAATTTTTTTAAATTTTCACAAAGTATTCTAAATTACTTTGGCGCATTATTCTGACCTTCACCGCATTCCCCATTACTAAAAATAAGAAGAGAGCACAACCCTAACTGGAGCGTAACCTCGACTACACAAATTGCTCTATTAATTATTCAAATAGACCCAACCGGACCACCCAGGTTCCTAAAACCGCTTTATAGAATCGACCCTCCTCCGGCCCATGCATGGCCAGACCGCATATATCGAACCCAAATCACGCTCTGCGTCGGCCAGTCGTACCGGGCACTCGTCCCGGCGACCACGAGCTCATCCGCGGACGGAAGATGCGTGGAAGCAACCTAAAATAGCGTCAGCGAAGGAGCTAAATACAGAGTGAAGCTGATGGGCGGAATAAAACGGATTTACTCGGAATACGGAATAAATCTTCTCGTCGCGTGCTACGAAATGATTATCCCTGGAATGCTGGAGACGATTTATACATGTTGGTAGAGTTATCTACAAGAGATTCTTTTCGCATCTGAATTCTCTTGAAGCTTTCAAACAAATTATTCAAATGATTTATTACTATAAAAATGTTCAAAAATAGCTACAATTTTAAGTAGTATTGAACGATTAGTACTTACTTCGAAAATACTTATCATTTATTAAAATATTTCAGATCACTTAATTGATTTTTAACCGAAACTGATTCATATTATTTTCCCTGCTATGGTCTTTAAAATACCGTTGCTGGCGGTCACCAAGCGCCACCATCTGCGGGTTAAGAACATCGTTGGTTAAGAAAGTTGCTAAACAAGGAGAACGGTTTTTCCTTCCACGCTGTTCGCGTTGCATTGTAGAAAACAACTATGCTGCGACCAAAGTTAGCCTCCGGCTTTGGTTGAGAGCAAACAAACAAACAAATAAACGATGCAATTAATTTTTCCATCGGCAACCGGCAATTTACAGAATGAATTGATAAGTATACGGAATTTATTGTTATTGGTACAGTGTGGCGGAACTTTCATGGGTCGTTTCGTTGCGAACCAATCGTATACCTAATTTTTGAATCAATAATTTGAAGAAAAAAAAAGAATAAAATCCACAAGCATATTCAGACACTTACCGAACATGACCCTTAGTTCTACATTGTATCCCCCCACGGGTTTTGCTTGATCATTTCGAGATGATAAGGCACGGGAAAGTGCCCTTCCAAAGTACAGCTAGGTAACTGCCCACCCCTGCGGTGGGCGGGAATGTGGTTTGCAATGATAAGCCGATAATTTATTCTCGTGCAGCCGGGTGCCCCTTGTGGTCCGAGCCTCAAGTTCGCGATCGTTCCATTTGACAGATGCGATGACGCGGTTGTAACGAGATGCGTGCGGGCATCCTCTGCCATTCCTGAATACGGTTGTGAGCCGTTGAGGTCAGGCGGCGCCGACTCGGCAACGTCTGGCTACAGCAAACCTACACTTTTGACAGGATCGTGAAAGGATCTATGGTTTGATTGGCAACAGGAGGGTTACTTTTGAAACAGCTCCCTAGTGGTTAGATTTTCGCTTGGTGGCAGAACCTTCGAGAAGCCCCATTTTTCATACCTGTGCACCGGTGCGTGCGATCCACCGCCCGTGTTGTGATTATAATTCCAGTTTCTGCGCGTTACTATAGTAATGCTATAAATCAAGTGCAAATGTCATTATTTTGCTGCACCAAACTCGGTGGGATGCCCAATAGTTGTGAAGAGAGGAAGGGCAGAAAAATGGAAAAAATATTGTTCCTTGGAGGACCGGTTCCGCTCGATCCAGCGGGTTCCTACTTTTTTCACCACGCTGCTTCCCCTTCCGCTTGGACAACACTACACGCATGAAAGGAGATCCCATCCAAGCAAAGCCGGGCGCAATCGACGATAAAGATTGCGATCATAATGGCGATAATGATGTTGACGGCGGATGATAGACCACGCAGGAAACGTTAGTCCGGACGCATCAAGAACGAGCAGGTCAAGCGTGACGACCACCCTGCGAGGTTGCCAAAGAAGGCGGCTATGGTATGAACTGACTAATGGAAGAAGTAGCCTCTCGATGCCGAAGCGAAGAGGAGTTCAGCAGATTTTTTTTTGTAGTATTGACCTGCAGGTACCTTCAAATAATTCTTCCAAATCCAAGTAATTTGCAATAAAAATTTCATTCAGTTTAACGTACACTTCACCGAAAATGCTTGAAATGAACTATGAATTTTGAAGACAAAACTATGAATTTATAGCAAACCAACATACGTCGGTTCCCTCAAGATATGTTATATCGGTTAAAATTACTAATAGTTATCGGTCGCACTATCGTTTCATGCACGGTCTTTGACCATTTTAAATTATGATTCAAGTTTATGGTCAAGCAATAGTTTGAGAAAATGGATAATCGTAATTGAAGAGTTTTATGTTTCGTATTAACTTTAAAACTGTACATGTGCAATTCCGTAACATTCACAGAAACATATTTTTGATTCCCGCCAACACCGTCTGACAGCACGGGAAAAAGTAACGCTTTATGTAACAACATAAACAAAGCTACGTCAAAAGCGTTGTCTCGCGTTGAAAGAACAGTAGTGCTCCACCCTTTCCTCAGGCGGAATTCTTTTTTCTCGAAAATCTGAAATGTCTGGAGATAGCGGTCATTTGGCGAAAAGACGAAGGATTGAAACTATAGATTCATCGGACGAGGAAAAAGAAGAGGAATGTTTCATACACCGTCTTCCGGATGAGGTAAGACGATTCGCTGCAGCTTCCGTCTGTACGCGATGTTTACATCCCTAATTGTTGCCACTCAGCAGTTACAGTCTGACAGTTCCCGCCTTTTGCGCTGTCTAGACTTTCTCGTGGACGGTCTTGTATCGATGTTAACAAATGATTCGTTTTCTGTCCTTTGTAGATCCTCGTTGATATTTTTAAATGGCTTTTCTTCAAAGAACGACAACAATGTGCCGCGGTCTGTAAACGATGGTTTTCTATTGTGCGCTCACGACTCTTCATGATCCGTACGAAGGTCGAAATGAATCACGCCTTCGGAATGCTGATCGACATGCCAGCCCAGCGATTGCTGAGCAACTGTGGGCACATTGACTTCAACGACTGCGCTTCTACGCCAGGTTTGCTGCGTGGTAACTTGATTCCTGCGATCAAAGCGGAAGATACACCGGGCCCATCCACAGCGAGACCTGGCATTAGCATAGAAGATTTCCTATTTTCCGGCATGCTGCCAGTGCGGTCGTTGATTGTATCGGCCACCTATTTGAGAATTTTAGAGTATGTTCGCGGTCGATTATCTTCGATGAAGGACCTGGAAGAGTTCCATATGAACATTCTTCCGGTGCGCGATAACGAAACGGGGCTGACAATCGAACAACCGGTCATCGAATGGTCCGAACTGACCGAACCCTTGTGGACCATCAAACACGACAACCTGCGCTCGCTCAAGGTGTTTTTGTACGCCAGCCCCATGTCATACGCGCTAGAACTCCCACGCCTACGGAGGTTCATCGGTGAAATTGATAGCGATAATGAACTGCAGGTTCTGATTAAGTACAGTAAGCAGTTGGAAGAGCTGGGTTTATTGTTCTATTTCCCGCGTGCAATGGAGCAGACGCTTAGCTACCCTTTTCCTCAACTGAAGAAGCTAAGATTAAGACGGTACGGCCCTAATGAATCTCCCGATCCTAATACCAGGGTAGACGATGCGTCCGCGGAACGATTTATCAACAGCGCTCCACTGCTTGACGACGTCACACTGAATGGCAATATTATTATGTTGAAAATATTCCGTGCTGTATGCCTTAAAGGGGCGGGATCGATAACAAGGCTCACACTTTCGGATGTCGCTTTTCAACGGAATCTCTTTGTGTTCATTTTAGAGTTGAAAAAATTGCAGGTTAGTAGGACATCCTTGTATATATATATCTATTTGTCTTTGTAACTTTTTTTTTGATTTTCTTTTATTCAACAGTTTCTCAAACTAAAGCAATGCTTGCTCGAAGATGGAAGTCCCTTGAGGGAGGTGGATTTTCCTATGCTGAGACAGCTGATCCTTATTAACAGCGGCACTTGCATGCGCATCGACAGTGGGCTGTCCAACGTGACGCGCTTCAAGTACACCATCGACCCGAAGCTGTCGAAAGTCTGTAGGCACATGACGCTGCTGGAGGATTTCGAAATCAAACTGCGTACGAAATATCCGGTCGCTGGGTACGTGAAAGATCACATTCACTCACTACCAATGCTCGACCAGCTGCGCACGCTGCGGCTGAGTGGCATTAAAACCAATAACCGCCCATGGCCGTTCTGTAAACCAATGCCCTCCGTAGAGCATTTGGTGCTGCGCAAGAGCAATCTTGTACGGGTAGACTTTAGCATGCTCCCGAAGTTGTTCCCCTCGCTCCGGATGCTCGAGCTGGATGAAACCTGCATCGCGTACAAGCGCTGTCCGGCCGGTGTCAAGCCGCTGGCACACTTTCGCGGACGGTTGAAGCAATTTTTCCCTACCTGTAACGTGACGCTAAATCCGCAATGTGTCGCACTGCCGCTCGCAACAGTGCTTGAGATGGAGGATGAGTACAGGTGGAATTTAAAACAGGCTCGCGAAGCTGGCCTTACAATTGAACACATCTCAGCGAAGCAGAAAACCAAAGCAGAAGCCAAAGCAGCAGCCAGGCAACAAAGAGACCGCGAAAGGCGATTGAAGGAGGAGGCTGGAGAAGGCCAAGATGAATAGTTTGCAGTTCGCAATGTTGGCAAAACACAAAAACCTTAAATACCACAAGAAAGTCAGTAGAATGATTGTGGTTCTTTGAAAATGAGTTTACGAGTATTCAACAGACATACCGCTAGCGTTGTTATTTTGCATCCGATCCCTAATACAAACCGATTGTACAGTGTATATTTTTTTTCACAATCATATAATATTTTGCGAACGTCGGACGCGATTTGGTCAGCATTTAAAATATTTCTTATCCATGCATAATGATTTTGCGATTGTTTTCGATTGTTGAGCATACGAGAGCTAACTTACATACAACATGAAACACACGGCTTCTTCTAAATTATCTATATCAAAAGTAGACAATAAGGAGTTCTAACATTGTTCACGTCCTTTCGGCGCAACTTGGTAACCTGAGCGGGAATGTCGCTAGTTTCATCTAATCGATCCTTTGCTCGTGCTTGGCGTTTCACTGCCATTGCCACCGTTCCCCTTGTCGTCTTCGTCGTCGAGCGGGGAACTGTCCAGTAGGGAGTGCAGTTTGCGTTGCGACTTTTGGGCCGATATCCGAAGCGCCGACAACACCAGTGCCATATCGTACTCGGTCTGATTGCCCTTTTCGTTGTCCAAATAGATTTCCTGAAGGCGATCGCCGAAGCGCGACAAAACTCGGGCACGATAATCTGTTAGAAAGGGGGGATGGAAAAAGAGTTAATTCGCACTATGTTCGAATTCCATTCCCGTCATTGTCACACACTTACCGACGCCCCCCGCAACCGGGTTCCCCAGTAGCCGTAGGTTTTCCAGCAGCGGCAGGTTACCAATATAATCGATTTCATTAATATCTTCGATCGCGTTGCAGCTCAGGTCCAGGTTTACCAGCGAATACAGTCGGGAAAGACCCTCGAGCATTCGGATGCGATTCTGGGCGAGATTCAGTGTGACCAGATTGCCCAACTGGACGTGCCAGTTCGGACACAGCGCTATTCGATTGCAGCGGAGGCTGAGCATCTGCAGGTTGTTCAGGTGGCTGAGGTGAGCAATGCCTTCCAGCTTGTTTTTGTCCAGCACGAGATCTTTCAGGCTCGGAAAGAGCCTTATCGTGCGGTCGATAGCCGTCAGCTGGTTGTCTTTGAATACCGCATGCCGAAGGGGTTTCCATTGCTGAAAGCAGAGGTCGAAGAAAATGTGTCAAAGATAGTTTACAATAAATTTCAGTTTTTTTGCTCGACGTGGTTGATTTCCTACCTTCAACGTATCCAATTCCTCCTCTCCCGCGTCCTTATGGACATTATCACACAATGCTATTTGGCAGATTTGCTTCGTTTCACTTTTGTACACCTCTATCCTCAAGAGCGTCTCGCGCAAGGCACCTGAAAACGATAGGTTCAGTTCACTTTCACTAGGAATAAGCGAAGGGAATACCCAATCCACGTGGATTCAGCGACCGCACCACAATCTGCTACTGACCTACATCCTGAATATTCTCCGTTGGCACGCCATAAATAATGAGATTGCGCAATGCCCTGAAAACGCTCAACTCATACCGCAACTGCACCGGAATGAGATTGCTGCTGCCGATCGGCTTGTGGAGCGCTTGTGGAATGTACTTGTCCGTGTCGTCGTCGTACATAATCGTTGGCAGGCTGTTTTTCGTCGGCAGTACGATGATCGTTTCAAGCTGGACACAGAAGTCTAGTATGTGAGAAAAGTTGTAGCTACTGTTGGCCGCCTCCGTCGGTGGACAGGGTATCTTCATCCGCTCGCTGATGGCGTGCAGCTCAAGAACCGAGAAGCCGTACTTTTTCGACTTTGCCAGGAACGCGTCGCCGCGCAGAAACAACGAGCATGCCAGGTGCTGCACCAAGAAGATAATATCGTACCGGTGGAAATCGAGAAACTCCACGAACTCGCGTGGCATCGTCACCTTGAGGAAGATGAACATCTCCTTCACGTACTGCTCTAGCGCTTCTTGGCGCTTCTTGAGAAACGAAGGACTCTTGTTCCCGATCACCTTTTTCGGTGGCAGCTTATCCTTCGAGACGCCCCGGTCCGCCACCAGACGGTCGTGTAGCTCGGCGAAATCGCGAAATCGATGGTTGACCGTCCACATCACCTGACCACATTTCACCAGAATTTCGTAATAGTTCACACTATCGACCGTGATAATGCGCGGTATCGATAAGCTCGTTTCGTTCGAGTGCAGTTGATAGTTGGACATCTTTGCGGGGCGGATGTTGGTCGGTCGTTTCGTTCCCAATTACTTCTTTAGCAGTGCCAAGCTGTCCCGCTGTTTACCAACGACGTTGATTCGATGTTTTCGCATTCCTTATTGACGGTAGCGCCAGCGTGTTTTTTACATACCAAACTGTTTACAATTTAATTGAATAAAAGATTCAGTTATAGAGCACAGAACGAAACAAAACAAAATAAAAACATTAGTCACTGAATAACTATTTTTCAGTCGAATGACAGCCAGCGAACTAATGTCACGATGACCAGTGAGATGCGAAGTAAGCTGCCGTTGCCTCATCTTCTCACGCCTCACAAAGCGTTACATACGAGTTATGCCACCTGGGACCAAGTCAACAGATTTGACGGCTTCTACTGTCAGAAAGTTTGTTTTGATTCGCATTCGTTTACCGACGCAGTTTCGTGATTGTCGCTCTACAACGAAGAAATAAGATAATTATTAGCATTAAATACGTGTGACAACGCAAAAACTGTTGTCGAGAGCATTACCTAGTACGACAGCCACCATGATAAGCGTTAGGGTGAACAATTTCAACGAAAATTTCCTCAACGAAACCGATGGCGATCCTAATTCGGTGCTCATCGAACTGGACAAGGGTATCCGTTCGAGCAAAATCGGCGACCAGTGCGAGGCGATCATTCGCTTCCCGAAGCTGTTCGAGAAATACCCCTTTCCCATCCTGATCAACTCGTCCTTTCTGAAGTTGGCAGAATTCTTTCGCATCGGTTCGAACCTTTCCCGCCTGTGGATACTGCGCGTATGTCAGCAGAGCGAAAAGCACCTGGAAAAGATTCTCAACATCGACGAGTTCCTGAAGCGCATCTTCATGGTGAGCCACTCGAACGATCCGGTAGCGCGGGCCCTTACACTTCGTATGCTCGGCGCGGTCGCGTTTGTTATCGCAGAAAAACAGCACGTCCATCATGCGATCCGCATGGCACTGGATAGCCACGACACGGTCGAGGTGGAGGCGGCCATTTTCGCCAGTGTGCAGTTCGCCGCTCAATCGAAAACTTTCGCAGTCGGCATGTGCTCCAAGGTGGCATCAATGATCGAAAGTCTGCAGACCCCCGTTAACATGAAGCTGCACCTCATCCCGGTGCTGCGCCATATGCATCACGATGCGAGCACTGCTGCCCTCGTCAGAGCGCTCTGCCGGGACCTGCTTCCCAAGTATCCGTCGGAGCAGTTTGTGGTGGAAATTATCCGTTCGCTGTCTCAGCTTTCCTGCGCAACGCTGGTAGATATTCCCGATCAGGTCGACCTGCTGCTGGTTTACCTACAGGATCCCCGCAAACGCGTCCAGTCGATGGTGCTACTGTCGCTAAAGAAACTCGCCGAAAAGGGCGCCTATCTGTGGCCAAAGACGGCCATCAGTAGGCTCCTCCAGTTGACCGTGCAATGCAACAGCCAGAACATGGCCCTGGACGTCATCCTAACCCTTACAAAATGTCCGCACACCTGCCACACGATGCTGAACGAGGAGCAGCAGCAGATACTGGAGGTGTGCAAAAAATGCCTCCTAATGGAGAACGCAAGTGGTGGGCGGGCGATGACCATTCTGACCAGCCTCATCACCTACTGTCACACGGAGCAAATCCCTCCGCCCGTGCATGTACTCGAGTACCTGGACATGCACCTGGAGTTTCTCATCCAATCGTCGCTACAGAATAAGTCTTCTCTCAAGGACTTCCGGCTGTACCTCAAGTGTGGCGTACAGCTTTCCAAAACGAGCCGCGACTTTGGCGAGAACTTTGCCGAAATGATCGCCGAGCTACTGAGCGATGAGTCGAACTCCCCGAACAGCGCGGGTCACTCGAAGCTGATCTGCGAGGCACTAGGAGCCATCTGCTCTAATGTGATCGTTTCGTACGATTTCTACCAAAACCATCCTCCTGGGGAAGTCGATGCGGGCACCGGTGCTTTCAGTTCCGTGATGCAACATTTGCTGAAGAAACTGGAACTGCTCGCGAAAACGTCCGTCGGGGAGTTGGACAAGGGGAGCTCGAACATTGTCGAGCTGCTCGCAGCCATTTGCATGCAGGCGATGCTTGGCTCGTTCATGCCGGTCAATGTTATCGGCATCTTCTTGCTGCTCCTCCAGGCGACCAACCCATGGACACAGTACCGTATAGCTCGGTCGGCGTCACGTTACGGGCAGCACTTTCTTGCCGCATTGATCTACGAAAAGTTATCCAGGACCATTTCCCTAGAGAACCTTCACTTCTATCTGCTGGCGCTGAGCCAAATCTCGAAAGCCGAGTGCATTCTGAACCATGGCCAGGAGTATGAGACGCTCGCACAAAAGCACATCAAGCGGGAACCGGGTCTGAAGGTTCCGTCGACGGCTGGAGGCTCTCTTTCGCTAATCGATCGTCTGGAGAAGGCCATCAATCTGTACTGCATTGCATTGTCCACACTGAAGGCAAGCTCGTCGCCACTGCACCCTCTAGGGTTTCAGTCGGAGCTGATCCGTCTGCGTTGCATGTTCCTCGAGGTTCTGCACAGCGTCGTAATCACGAGGAACACACTCTGCATTACACCACCGTCTGAGATTTCCCAAACCCTCGCCCAGAATTGTCGCGATCCGCTGCAAAAGTACGGTCATATTACAAATCAGCTGCGGAAGCACGTGAAACTGCTGAAAAATTGCGAAGACGCATACGGCCGACTGTACAAGAGCTCGTTCGACGCCGACCCAGGCACACTGGAACACCTGGAAGCGGTGCAGCATCTCTGCGCTGCGCTACAACTTTCGATTGAAACGATTTCCTTCATCAATCCCTCGGAAACAACGAAAGTAGCTCCCCAATCGACCCACCCGGAAACAAAGTATCTACTCTCCGTTTGTCGCGCTGTCTGCAAGCACCTATTAACTATCCCGGCCGAGGTGCCGGGGGCAACGAAGACGCTCACCCACGAGCACACCGACATGATGATGAGACAGATCGAAACGGTCGTCAAGTCGTCGCACTGTATTCCGAGATTTTTCTTCCAGGTGCTGCAAAATACCTCCGTTAAACTGGCGCTCACGCCGCAACCTCGCGCCACCGGAGAGCCCGTGTTCGTGCAGCCAAATAGTCACCTAGTGGTGAAGGTGGAGGGTGTCATTCAGCACTACGGCCGCACGCCGTCCTTGTTCCGGGCGATCAATACCATCCAGCTGACGCTAAACTCCACGCTCATGACGTCCCGGCCGAACGATGTGAAGCTACTGTCCGACAGTCTTACGCTCACGCAGGTTGTGAAGCCGCACCGGGACTTTCTTAGTGGGAGCTTCCTGATTGCCCTGAACAATACGGCCCACACGTTCAATGGTGGGCCGGTTAGTTTGGGTGGCCAATGGCAGCTAAATCTGGAGACGTGCATCATCGACGATAACGGCGTGATGTGGCAGACTGGACCGAAAAGTACTCTGCTCGTGCGTATCCCGGAGGATAACCACAAACAAGCGCATGGAATGCAGTCAGCCGCGAGAAGATTTTAAAATGGCATTTTGTAGAAGGTTTCGTGTAACCGTAGTAAAAAACATACGAATAAAGGAACTAAATGTAATGTGTTACATTACCCCGAACAGATCGAGGGGCTCAATGATATAATTTAATAGTATATTATAATAGTTAAATAAACGAACTAATCGAGTCCATCCTGTTATCTGAAGAAGTGTATGTTTACGACAAGCACTGCTACATACCTCCTACATATCAATATTAAAGTATGCCACCTGGGCCCGATGTGCTGTCAAAATGCCGATTGTTTTGTTTGGTTGCATCGCAACTGTCAGTGCAATGTAGGCAGTGCGCTGTGCCTGCTGGAACGTTTTCATTCTTCTCGCAGTTCAATTTCGTAAACTTTTCCGGTGTAAAGTTGCTGTTCTAGTGCAGAAAACAGTTTTAGTGTTGTCCTGTTTGCATCCACTGCAAGTGGTGGGAAGTTTCGTTTTCATGTGAGGGCAAGCATAAACAGTGTACGATTTCGCGTACATGTGATGCAATGCACCCGAATCGCCGTCGTGACGAATGCCGATGCTGCTAGCCACAATGTGTCGGACAACCCGTGCATGATAGTGATCCGCAAATCGGTGCATTTTGTTCGCCTTCCGTGCGTGTACGGCAGCTCCAATGGCCCAGTCAGCCATCAACCGTAAAATCAGCGGTACGTGTACGGTTATTTGAACATGGTTTGCATCGAGAACATCGTCCGGCATATCGGCGCTATTGAGCCATGGTTGCAGAAGGCATAGGTGATGTCACTTTCGATACAGTTCAATGCTACCCGGTAAGAGCTGATATTAAGTAGTAACTAGATTTTCCTAAACTTTAGCTTTATTTTGGAGCGGTAAAGAAAAAAGTGGTTCTGATGCTTATAGCACGTGTCTCGAAAACAAAACATGCTGTTCTACGACTTTATTCATGTTGATTCTTTCGTACATTTTTATTTTTTTTGTTTTCCACATCCTGTGCCACACTTTCTGATAGCCTAAGCTGTACCTTCCGCGAATCATAAACCGCCAAAGAACAGCAATTGGGGAAATGAAAGTTAGAAAAAATATACAGAAATTCTTCAAGTTACAAACATTTCAGCTACTACGTTACCGGTGGTTCATGCGCAATAACAGCGTGTGCCCTGCCTACCTACCTTTGGAACGGTGCCGGGTTCTATTTCTCGCTCCAACATCTCATGGCACCGTCTGCCCCGCCGAAGGGTTCCACCAGCCGCTAATCCTTCCCGTGTTTTGGCCGCGAATCCTTCAGCCACGGCGGGTCTCACGTGTAGAACAAACATGTGTTGGGCAAATGGCGAAACCCCTTCCGGCTGGCAGAACAACGTGTTGGAGGTAGACGCCCTCATTTTTCCGTGCCTTCGTATCCAGCAATGAACAACGCGTGTGTGTGTGTTGTTGTTGTTGTCCCTTGTATTTGTCCTACAGCGTGAATGATCAACTGATGAAAAGCTGGATTCAGTTAAAGATTGTGGTTCAATATCCATGGTGCATGTGATTCGAATGCCCATGTTGTATTTTTTGGAAAATGGGAAAATCTACCGTCCCTCACACTGTATTGTTCAGAGCCTTTTGATATCTACTCTCTGTAGGTAGAATATGTACGCAAAGGACACTCCGATTTATCCATCGATTATTCAATCGAGCGCCAAGGGTTATAAGGGCCGAGGGAACACGTGCCGGCAGCAGCACCGTTAGTACGCAGCTCTGTCATTCCTTGGCTGGAAATTCTGTTCCCTTTTTTCCACTTGTCCACCCTCTCCTACGTGCTCCTGCATCATCCGAATGGCCGCTGGACAGTGGGTGGGATATCCATTTAACTCCTGCCTGCGACACCACCGGTTTTCCACTCTCACACCACTCACACCGGCCCAGGTGTGACCGCACCGCAAAAGCACCTTTCACGCGAAGGACCATAATGTATAAAAATCGATAGAACTCACTGCTCAGCCCAAGGCCTCGAAGGGTGAGCTCTACACCATAAGGTGGACACTGGACCTTCGTGGGTGGACAAAGGCAGTGGGAAGCAAAGCCCTTTTGCCGCTCCGTCTACACCGTTGGCATTTGAAACTTTAAGGGGATCGGTTTTTTGAGGGATTTTTTTGTTGTTGTTTCTTCGCTCCGCGTTCGGTGTGGGCAGTGCAAGATAAATAATGCATCCGTCTCGGTGGCGTTCTGGGAGCCGCTTGCCCAACGGCGTACGTTGGATTGGGTTTGTATCATTTTATCCCACTGCTGTTCTTTTGCGAAGAACGCCAACGTGGGAGAACGTGTCGAGCAAGATGGGTCCCATCTTGCTTAACCTTTGACCTACTGCTTGGGCGCCTTTCGACCGCTGCCATTCCCCACCCTCTTCCCGGGGGCGAGTTGATACTGATGAATATTGAAATGTTTAAATATGCACCCGAATGGAGACAACAAACTGGCCGAACTCCAAGTGCTACCGGGTTTCGGTTTGGAAAAAAAAATAATCCCCCAACGATATCGCTAATGTTAAACATTGAACGATCTTTTCCTTTTTTTCTGGACCTTTTTTCATTGCCCCAGGTATCAGTCGAAATAATATCGTACTTGAAATAGAAATGGGACCAATTTTTTAACTGTACAAAATATAGAAATGTGTACAAGTCCATGGAACGTCCTGGACGGCCTTTCTAGACGCTTTATAGTCTTTGAATTGACAATTGGTACAATATTTCCAATGCCAACGAAACGTACTGAATTTGAAATTTAAATAATTTAAACGATATACTCCCATCCCGAAAGTGTTTTCGAAATCATTCCCGAAATGGCCATTCGATTTTTTTTCCCCATTTCCCATCACCTCACTTATTTCGACATTTGAGACTTCTCTCATGTAATCCTTCTAGCAGAAGGAAGATGTGTCACACATTTGCCAACTTTGGCGTTTGATTCTCCGATCTTTGCAAGCTTAGTCTGAGCAGGCGGGTTGGAGTCCTCGTGCTAGTTTGTGAAAAAATACTTCTCCTAATCTCCTAAGTTTATCTGAATGGTTCTCCAACGATAATCCGTAGTGCACCCGCGTTATTGGTTTCAAACGACGAAAAAACTGCAGCATTTCGAAGCCCTCCTAACAAAAAAAAAACATGCGACTCGCATGTTCGAGTATTCCTGCGTCCAGTGAGGCTCCTCACAACACCGAAGCGTTGCATGTCACCTTTAAGCGTTCAAAAAACTGGACAGTCCGAACTCAGACAGGCACTGCTAAGCCCGCCCCGGGCCGCGCGCTCTATCGTCCGAGAACGTCACCACGTAAGTATCCCGGGGTATCGCTTTTCCATGATTCTCTCTGTGAAC
>JAOEFI010000007.1:13848662-13874419 GCA_034621735.1 Anopheles plumbeus | reverse complement strand
TTGCCTTGAGTTTGTGGCATCGCTCATCGCACCATTCCAGATAGGGATCCGCGGCGGTGTTGTTACAAGTTTCGCGTGCTAAACGGAGCGGAAAATCGCGTACCAAAATATACAAAATGAAGGATATCTGCAACAGGGGCACTCTGCTGAACAAGGACACGGTCTACAAGGATGTGGTCATTATTGGTAAGTCTACCGGACGGTTTTAACCGTTACACTTTACGACCGGACATCAACGTATCGCTTCGCTGGATCGCCTTTCGCGGGTGATCTTCCTTTCTAGACGACAGAGAGCCACCACCACAGTATCACTTCAGTTTCAACGCCCAGTGAAATCGTTCAACCGTTTATGTACGGTGACTATTGTAATTTCTTTGACGCACTTCCGGCCGGCACAACTGATTTACGTTACAACAGGCCGGGCCAGACAGCGACAAGCGGCGCTCGTTTATCACCGCGCTTTTGCCCGATCGATACTTGCTTATTAATTATTCGTTTTGTGATGGTGCCGTATACCATCGCAACCGTGCAACATGCGTTGAATGTGAGGTAGCTCAACAAACTCAATTGCTCATCAAATATCGTACAAGCGACAAAGGGTGAGATGTAGAGAGAGAGAGAGAGAGAGAGATAGAGAGAGACTGGGAGCAAGATGAACAATTCGCTAATGATATCCATCTATTTATAGGCCGCCTGGACACATTACGGAAAACAAACGTTCCTTCCTGGGTAGTCAAACTTGGCGTTTGTTTAATGAGTGTTTTTATTTTCGCACACTCAATCTCTTGTAATAAATCAGACTAGATAACTTGTGGTAAACGGAGATAACTTGTGGTAATCATCCTGTTTACAGGCCATCCAGTGGAAAATTCCACCCTGATAAGCCAACTCTTCGTCTGATAACCGGCAAACTAGAACTCCGTCTTAGAATCGTAGTATAGAAGAACCATTAACCATTGTTCAATCTTGTGCCAGTTGTCTTCCACACTGTCTTCAGTGACTTAACATTAATGTAGCTTGCTGTCAATATCAGCATCCTGAAATCTGCCGGAGGTCCAATCGATCTTCGGTTATCATGATCGGTCAATCTGCAATCTTTTTACTACAATGTTGTTATTTTAGTGAGCGTATAGTTACTCAGCATAAATATATTCAGACGTTAGCAAATTTTATGCTCAATATCGATCGATCCGAGAAAACTGGAATCATACTTCTTTCGTGCTCTTTGTTTGCCTTCGTTGCTGGAAAATTGTTCAAAGGTCCATTGGTTATCTCAGTGGTGTGTAGCAAACGGATGCAAACTTTCAATATTTTGCAAAACGAACCCGTTGTAGATGATAGTACAGATGCGATCGTTTTACCGCCGTTTGTCTGTTGAACTCACGTGTTGAACCGCCAATGTTGCCGCCGATTTTAAGTTCAGTGATCGGTCCAATGCCGTAGGGTAGGGTAGGGTGAACAAGTCGATGATCGTAACGTAAATATTACTATTTGACGAGGGATGATCCTACGATTGGTGGTTGTAAACCCTAACGGTGAAGTAATACCGATCCAAACGTTGTTGACTCATGTCGATGGTTATCAGGTCGTGTCGAATGTAGCTGAGATAGGGAGTATTCGGGATTTCGATGTTGTTGATTTTACCTTTCATCACGATGCTTGAACGTGTCCGTCGTCGTCTGTCTCCTCTACTAAGCTAGCTGTATCCTGGATCGGTCCTGATTTTCAGGATCGACAGATCACTCATTCAAACGACTCCCACGGCGCGGAAGATTGATCATTGTCGTCGAATGTCGCACCGATTAGATTGGCGTGCACGCAACCCTGGTTTCTGTATGTCACCGGTACGGAAGCGATAGGGCCGACAGTTAGATCACCCATCAGTACATTTTAGTTCACTGTTCCAGCCCTTTGTGTTGATAGCCCCCCCCCCACTTTCCGGTTGGTATCTGATCTATATTTTGTTTGCTTCAATTTAACATGGTTTTTTTTCTGCAAACTCATGTCTTTCTTGGAATTGACGCAGATGTCTGATAGTTCAGTTTCCGAGTACTGGATGGTTTGGATGGACTGGAAAAGGTGTGAACCGTTCTTGTAACCTTCCAACACATACCTCCGCCAATGTGGAGACTTGAGCGTCTTGCGTACCCTCACACGTTCAACCTTGGCCCTGAGCTCTATGAAAGATAGCATGCTGTAGGCAAATAGTTTACCATCGCCACGAGACGGGTGACAGCAGCAGCAGCGATAAACAAGCCCGTTTTTGCGAGTTCTACTGCCCCCCTTTAGTCGACCATCAAGTCCTACGCGGTATCTAACCAGTCCGGCCCTTCGTATGGATGCGTATCGTGTGCAAAAAAAAAACGGACATACGTTAAGCGATCTCGTCTGAGATGTTCTCTCTGTTCCATTGGCCCTCCCGTATCCGGTCCATACCGGTGTTCGCGCACAGTTTGACAGATCACTCGCGTGCGCCCGTCAACGGCGGCGCGCATGGCGAGAAACGTGCGCCCGACAATCAGAAAGCGCGTCCGTGCGTCCGTCCGCGGAGATTGCTCCCGGGGGCCGGGGGCCTTATCGGCGTCGTGTGACTCGCAGTGGACGCTATTTCCGTCACGAACAGCAGTTCCCGAGGGGCTCGCGGTGTTGGCGTTTGCCCACAGTTGCGCATACCGACGCGCCGATGACGAACGCGCACATGGTGGGAACGGTCCGGCGTACCGGTGGCGTTCAATTGATAAGCGCAAGCGCGCAGTTCAACTGAACCGCTTCGCTCCACCCCTAGATTGCAACTACGGATTAAACCCGTGGGGACGACACGGACCCCTTGCGATGATAGGGCGCAGTCCGGCGATAAGATTAGCGGCGCTTATTGTACTGCTTTCTCTTCGATTAATTCTTCCTAAGACAGGAGTTTGGACCACTGTGCCTGTGCGCCCGGCCCGAACGCTTTCCGCCAATAACTCCACCATGGTTGGTGGATGATAATGCACAATTTTTTTCCGTCTTGATTTGTTTGTCTTCTTCCCCATCCATTCTTGCATAAGACAATCCATTTGAGAGTGATGTCAGAATGACTCGAACCTTCTTCAATGGCAATTGCTTTTGCCGAGGAGTAAAGAAAAAAAAAACACGAAATCAGAGAGGACCCTCGGCGCGTTCCAGATTTCTAGAACTTCGCGCGAGTGCACCTAATCGCTCCCTTCCGCTGCCTTGGCAGTGATCTTCGAATCGGGTGGTCACCTAATTGGACATAAGTAACAGCTGACACTATAGCCAGCGTGTATCTGGGTTGCTGTGTCGGCGACGGCCCCTCTCGAGGTCCTCCACGAGGTCCTCCACGGACGGTAATTAATATTAATCAACAACAGACACTGTGCCGGGCCGGACCCAAGAATGGAGAGTGCATCGCCTAACCTCTAGCCTTCCGAGTTGATTGTTATTTCACCACGGCACGTTCTTGCCACGGCTGGCCGGTGGCAACACCGCGGGACCGTGTGCGAAAAGTGGCTTGGAATATTCAATTCGACTGTAAAGTCGCCACTACTCCCTCAACTGACCCTCGTTCCACGTTCCCTAATGGATGTGTATTTGCACTTGTTGCAGGCAATGGACCGAGCGGTATCTCACTGTCCTACATGCTGGCGGGCCACTGGCCCTACTGGTCGCCGGAGAAGGCCCAGAAGCACCCGGACGAGCTGCTGCGGGCACGGCTGAACTACTACGACGCACAGAAGAGCCTGGTCGAGCACGACCTGTTCAGCTTGGCCGACGGGCTGGAGGGACGCAGCACCAATCCCGTCTCGTTGCTGGTAAGTAGTCAGAACCGTGTAACCCGAAACCCTAGCCAAGACCAACGCCAAAACCCGTTCTCCCTCTGTTTCCAGCTGGATAGCCTGCAGCATCCCTGTGCCGATCTGGGAATGGACCTTCCATCGATGGTCGAGTACCGGCACCATCCGGAGAAGAAGGTAAAGTTCGAATTCTGACATCACAATGAAACTGCTACACACCCCTCCGCCGCCCCTTTCCCTATCCAGCGCCTGGATACGCTAGATGCATGGAGGTGATTTATGTTTCGGCTGCCATTCCGCCTATTTGCCTTCCCTCTAATATCGCGTCACCTAGCGCATGACTTCCCGTATGAGCACCGTATCGCGTAGAGTGGACGTGGTGGACGGGCGGGTTTGTGTGTGTACGCGCGGGGACAGATTCCCTTATCATCGTGGATCGAACCGGCATAGTCATGGGGGTAAATATTTGCCCAACACACTGCGTGGGGAGAAGGTTCTTTTATCTGCCCTAAGTAGCAAGAGGAGAAAAAAAAAGGAGCAGCAATCATCAAACTCCTGAAGCGTAATTGAAATCGAAACTATTCCCATTGTCTCACCTAGCCAGCCAGCCAGCCAACCAGCCAACGCGCACTTGCAGGTGTAGGTAAAGTTTTGCGGTGGGATTTTCCATTCGCGGGGTGCAGCTTGCTGACGGCCAGCTTACCTGTCACACTCAGTTCAAGTGCACTAATCAAACATTGTGTCCGTTTAGTGTCACCAGCGATGAGGTAAAGAGGACGCAAGCTCCTCATCTAATGTTTTTTTTAGGTTAGTTTAGCGTTCAAATTGGTAATGAATCACTTGTTTGAACGATGTAATGAAATGTACTACGATAACGCTATCGCCGTGACTTGCTGCATTACATGTTCCCGGAGGCGTTACATGACGCGATTCGGCAAAACAGGAAACGTAGCGCGGGTAAACTATGCGTGTATAAATTCGAGCTGACATTTTCGATCCATTTAGTTAGTTCCGGGATCTAAATTAAAAGCCACCTAACTACCACCACCCCTTGCTGGGTGGTACATTGTTCTTCACACACGTGCGTGCTCCATTATCCCTTTTTCCCTTATCGAGATGCGCACACGCACCGGCGAACAATTATCATGCACGATTTAATATGCAAATGCCGGTTCCGGTATGTACGCGGTACACGGATGCCACCCCAGTAGCAGCAGCTCAAGCGATACAGATTATGTGAGAGACATAAAACTCGTCCTGTGTTATTATAATTGATGAAAGCACAGCACCCGGTAACCGGCCTCGTTACGGTCGGTACGTTCGAACCATCCGAACCGTGCACATTAACCTGCCAAATAGTCCAGTAAAGCAGTTCTGGTGGTCATTTGTTTAAAAAAAAATGGTGTTTATATTGCGGCATGCTTTACCGCGATTTTGTAATTTCGCACGCGGTGCATAAAATGTGTATTGCTCGTTTGTTTTTGTTTTCCCTCTTTCTGCTTGGCGCAGCACACAGACCCGTCAGCAAACCGGATTGACAAAATAATCGATCGGTAGTAATTTGCTAACGAGTTCATTTTTTCCACATACCAAATGCACCGGTTATTTACGGTGGCATCTACCCTGGCGCGATTTACCCCCATCTCGATTGACATGACGTGTAAACCTAATCAACGGTGCAACTGTTTTCCATTGCAGATCGATCACCTGGTGCTCGGACGCGGACCACCCGGTGGGTCCTGGCATCGGATGGATCCAAACCTGCGGACGCTCTCGCTCGCCGCCTGGATGTCCCTGCCGGGGCTTCCGTTCGCCGAATGGGAAGCACGTCATCCCGCGCCGCAAGGGCTCGAGCTGGACGGTGGTTTAAAGCTGCTACCCCACGACCCCCATTCGAACGGTGACTCCCGGGGTCAGCCGAGGAAGAACGGCCACGAACGAGCAGTGGGCGCCCCCGAGGTGCACCGTTGCGTTCGGTGTAGCGAGCTGGCGAAGCGCGAGAAGCGAAACGGACTGTCGCAGCAGAAAGTGCCCTTAGCGAGGTGTAGCAAATGTGCGCGCCGCGAGGTGCTGCACGCGGACGCCAGCGGTAATCGCGGCCAGCTGCAGCAGCAGCAGCTCGAGGGGGGAAACGGTACGGATGGGAGCGCGGTGGCCGTGCTGGACGAACGCAGCGGCAAGGTGAACGTGAAGCTGCTGTTTCCCCCGCGGCGCAACCTTTCGCTGAAGCGGCAGGTGTCGAAGGAGGTGGAAACGCGGGCGCTGATATCGCGCGTGGCCGAGTACTACGAGAGCTACGTGACAGAGATGGGCCTGGATAGGTTCTTCATGAATGAGACGATCGTGACGACGGTGGTGCCGCTCGACGCGAAGTGCTGTTCCGTTCCGGAGCGGCTGCAGAATGGACGCTGGCTCGTGGCAGGGTAAGTTTGTAAGAAGAAAGAATAACGCCCTAGGTGGTTCTAACGAAACTCTGTACTGAATCATTCATCCGTTTTTCGCTTTGCAGCTTTAACAGAACGACGAACAAACGATTCACGGTCGTGTGCCAAAACCTCGTCCTAGCGAACGGTGCGTCCGATCTCGCCAACCGGTTGGGCGTCAAGGGCGAGGGCCTGCAGATGCCGTGGGTGAAGTACGAGCTTCCGCACCTGGAGCAGGCGCTGGAAAAGTACGACGATCCCGCGCGCACGCAGCTAAAACCGGTCCTTATCGTCGGGGCCGGCCTCAGTGCGGCCGACGCCGTCACCATCTGCCGCTCGTCCGGCATCCCGGTCGTGCACGTGTACCGCAACCGGTCGGCCGGTTTGGACAAGATGCTCCCGGGCAACGTGTACCCCGAGTACCACGAGGTGCACAAGATGATGAAGGACGCGAACCGGAAGCACGAGCTGTACACCCCACTGCCGGAGCACGCTATTGTGGATCTCGCGATCGGGGACGGCGAAACGCATCGCGTCACAGTGCAGCACCTGAAGACGGGCGAGCGGCGCGAGCTCGATGTGTCGTACTGTGCGATTCTGATCGGCTCCCGGCCTGACCTGCGGTTCATTTCCTCGGTTGCCAGTGGGAAAACGGCGAACGGTGTGGAACAGCCGCACGACTGCCTAGCGGTGTCGCCGGCGCAGCCACCAATGGTTATAACATGCCCCGACTCAGAGCCGGAAGAGGACTCCATGGAGCGCTGCTTCGGATGGCAGCAGCAGCAGCAGGGGCCGGTACAGCCACTCACGATGTGGACATTCACCGAAAAGTTGCTCTTCTCGCGCCTGGGTCGTAAGCTGTTCTGGCTGAAGAACATGTGTGCCAAATGCAAACACATCAACCTCACCGACAAGACACGCCACAAGCAGCAACACCTCCAGCAGCAGTACAGCCCCCTGGGTACACCCGCTGGTCACTGCCAGCATGACGAGAAGGAGCCCCCGACGCATCCTAAGGGAGCGTTGGCGCTGTGCGCCGCTTCCGGCATGGGCCTTGGCGAGGATCCGTCGAAGCCCATCGACTGCAAAAGCAATCCCATCGACGTGGACAAGTACACGAACGTGGTGCTGCGGACGCCACACTCCGGTCTGTACGCGATGGGGCCGCTCGTGGGGGACAACTTTGTGCGCTTCATTCCCGGCGGAGCCCTCAGTATTACGGCCGCGATGCACAAGCTGACGGAGAACGATTGAACGAAGGTGCGGCGAGCGAATCACCTTGGTTAATCGATTCCCACTCGCACTTTACGTGATTGCAGTGGGACATTCGTTGTTTGTATTTTTCTTTGTTCCGGATTGTTGCAGGACAGCATGCCGTTGTTGTCCAGTTTGTTTTCGGATCCTGCCAGGCAGGCATTTTGATTTAGCGGGCGCTACTGCCAAAGCCCGACTGGAGGATCATCCTGATTCGGAGCAGAAAAAACAACCACACATTTGTTTTTGGAACATTTGGACGCATGTCGTACCCTCTCCCTCCCGTGTCGCATCGGATCCTTTTATTCCGTAATGCAGACACACGCGGATGGGATCGTCGACTAGAGCGCGTTTAAAGACGTTTATACACTAGCGTCAATTGAAATGCTCTTCGATGTATTTCTAATTTTAAGAAGCTGACAACATATTTAGTTTGGTTGTGATCATACTACAGACTAATGCGGGATGTCAGTTTCCTTTGTAGATAATTTAATATGTTTTATATTATTGTGTATCAATCAGGAGAAGATTGTTTGTGCGCTGACGACTAAACAGAGCTAAATCAGCTCATTTATATTCGAAGATCGATAATGATAGACCCTTCAGGACCTTCGAGTTCTTGTTTTCTACTGTTTTCAAGCACTCCACACTCTTCACCCGGGAATCAGAACCCTACCAACATTCCCAGCGATGTATGCCCTACCAATACTCTTTTCCGTTGCACTTAGGACACTTGTACCGTAGATCAATTTCAACCAAATTAGCAATGCAATATCCAATAGGTCGACACAAAGCGATATATAAGCAATAGTAGAACACTTAGGGCAGCTTAAGAATAGAATGAAACTGAACAAAATATCCTCTACAGGACGTGCATTCCACGTCTGAAGCAGTTGTGTATCCATCTTCGTTTATTTCACCATCATACCACCCAACGCCACCGAAGCTTCAGGATGTGAAACTATCGTTTCCTGCTACTGTCAGTCTGTGATTTAGTTTCGTTTTACTTTATAGAATTTGCTTTAAATAATTTATTGTTTTTTTTTACAAAATCAACCAACCGGAACCGATTGATCGGTGGGGAGCGGCTCTCTTCCGCAATGCCAAAATGGACATTTGACACAACATACACAATTCTTAGCTATTATGCATACACACCTTCTAGCATCCCTAAATACGTACTATTTCCAAACCAAAATGGTGTTGTTGACATTTGTATTGAAAAAAGCGAAATGGTTATTCATTAAAGCACGGAAACTAAATCTGCCTTAATCCTCGTCATGGCCAGCCGTTCGTTAGGCATGAACCATCCTGATCCATCCAATTGTTAGACACGTTCGTAGGTATTATAATAGAGGAGGATCAAAGCGGTGTGCGTAAAAAGTGCACCATCCACTACCGGGAATAGTAATAATCGCGTTAATGATTCAAACTTGCGTCACTAGAAGCCACCAGAATTGTATCCCCGTATTAGTGGGGAAACGGAAGGCGTTGGGGAAACCGATTTTCTTATCAAGCAGGGAGTGCAAAAATCGGCCCTTTTATGTACAACAAACGAGAGGTATTATACTCAACATATAAAGTCGTAACTTTCACATCGTGTTAATCATGCCACCTCTCTACCACCAGCCCCCAAAGCTGCACCTTTGACCATTTAGGTACCGATGTGTAATCGAATTCTAAAAACCAACTTTATCCTAGGGATGAAAGTCGCGCAAAATGGTGGCAGTGTGGGTTTGCCGAGAGGGATGAAAACTGTTAGTGAAAAAACCCTAGTAGTAGCAAAAGGCAACAACCTAGAGACTGAACTTTGTACGTTTTAGAACTAGCCTACAAAACCGCGTAAGAGAGTTGGCTTGCGTGCATTCGGACAGATCCGTTATTTCTGTAGCTCTTTTGCTTTCGACTGTTTCAATTAGGACCCGCTCGCCTACTGTAGACACAGTACAATTACCAAAAAAAACCTATTTATGTTTCCCATTCCCAAACCTACATTCTTGAAGATTACCCGGTAACCATTGTCGTTCTGAATAAAACCCGCGCAGGAAGTTCTTTCAGAACTGTAGTTTTTCAGAAATAGCATCCAAACCATTTCATGCAAGAGTAGAGAAACTACAAAGAGGGCAAATAGAAGCGGAAACATCAAACAGGGTAGACTATAAGTCGAACTCATACAAAACACTGCTGCAGCAGCCGATGTATCGATACTACTACTTTTACTGCTAGTACTATTTACTACCATTTAACAACAACCTACTTGTACATAGACTAGTCACGTAAGTTGAGTTGTGCATGTGTGTGCGGGTCTGAGTGTGTGTAGTTGATTCAGGTTTCGAGGATATCCCGCGATGTCCGGGAAAGCCCTTCTTCCGCGGTCCGCCTAGCAGAAGTTGCAGGAAAGAACGGCATAGCAAACACTACACAGATCAAATGCAAATCAAAACATGGCGTTACGCGAACTGTTACGTTTTACTCTTCTTTTATGGAAAGTTAAAAAAATATAATGCAAAATATAAAGTACATGCGGCAAGCTATTGTTACTGAAACTATATCCGAAACATCATGAAACTTAAGATTCAGCAACGCTGTTTGTATGCCAATCTTAAACCAATGTGGTGATAATATTAAATTTATTGAATTTCTGAAAGTACCGAGTACCAAAAATAACAGTTTCTGTACAAAAACGTTGCACAGTCATTGCGCTAGAAAAGTTTGACGATCCCTGCACCCATTGAAACGCTTGCGTTTCGAGACAGCGACATCTAGTTGTCAGTTCATAAAACCACTTACGGTTCTTGCCATTGCTTTCGAAGCTGCTTCGGTTTAATTAATTAACGCTTGCGATCGACAATTAACAAAAAAACTATTAGAATACTAAAAAGAATAAAGATGAAAGAACATTTTTCCTATACTTGTTTTACGGATACAAATTTAAAGACCAGAAGATCGAAAAATCCAAGGTTTATTTTCCATCTTTAATCCATGAATCTTCTCTAACTGTCGTCTGCCTTTCAGAAACATTTGTTAAGTTTTCGAATTTGTCCCAGTCTTCAGGTTACTGTACACATTTGTCATACTTTCGCAGTTAACTGAAACCTGCACTGACTCGGCCATGGCCTCCAGTCATCTGCTATAATTAACCGCATTACATAACGCAGCATCCACCGATGGGTCGGAGATGCGCCCGACATTAATAACCCGCCCGCAATTGAAGCTCCAAACCACTGACCAACAATTGCATCACGCTGGGCAGCGCTCTGCGGTATCATCTTCTAATGTTGCGTTCCACCCAAGCGCGCCGCAATCATCTCCTATTTGGCTCGTTTGGCTTTTTGAACCCGGTATCATCTCCACCAGCCGTTCTCGGTTCGTTCCATTCCGACCGAACCGGCACCTTTTTTGGCGCTGGTGCGCTGGCCGAAGCAAAATGATATCATTCTCCTTACCAAATCTGGAGCAACCGGGAGAGCAGCAACTGCTCATTACGGGGGCGCGAATGTTGGATGGTTCGGTGCCTCAGGAATGAAAGTGCCAACCGCGAGCGAGGGGACAGCAGAAGAAGGAAAGAAAGAACACCCGACCCAACCGCCCCCTATTGGGCCACGGTCGTTGCACCATTTGGAAGTGGGATCGCTTTTAGATTTTTATAACAACGCAGCCTGCCGGGTTCCCAAAAACTGTGTCCGCCTACACGCGTGCCAACGCAACGGGCTGGATCCGGCCGAAGTTATGGTCACAATTTCTGTGCGCTTTCCGGCCCTAAATGGAATCTCAGTCAGGCGATTTAATTGCTGGCCGTATGTTGATCGCTCTTTTCGTGACAAACTTTTGGGTATTCATTTTGAAGCAAAACGAACATTCGTTCCGAGCCACACAATGGTGCCATTTTTAAATTTAGTTCAACGATTAGTCAATAAAATAATAGAAAGGTTTTCGAAATGATAATCATAGTTAGATGACTTAAGACTCCATCAAAATAACAGTTTATCCTAGATCGATGCGAATCTATTTCTTACGCAACGATGTTCCTTCAGTTGTTAGTAATAGTTCGTATAAAATCCTGCATTGGCAAAACTCCAGGAAATCATGCAGTACATGATCAGCCAATTGCACGAATGACACAACCACCGATGGCAGATTTGAACCTGTCGATCAAACCACAACCCACGGCCGGCGACAGATCGATCGAACAGGCGACAGGAAACAGTGCAACCGAACCGAAAACTCGCTCACTCATTGGCACCGCGGTGGTAATAGGACTCGTTCAGTGCTGCTCACCTGAGAGTGGAACCGGGTGTAGGTACCTGCATGTGAGCCTACCGGCTCCGCAGGCATCGCCCACGCGCACACCGCGAACCGAAAGGAAACCACCTCGGAACGGCAAACGATACTCCCCCACAGGACGGGGGCGTCAGGGCCATTACTGGGGCCTATGGATGGCGTCGACCCCCACTGGCGTGATGTCGGCAAGCTGTATCCGTCCCTTGACTCCTGCTGGATCCCTCCGTGCGGGTTCCGAATCCCGCGGTGACTAAATTCGAATGCACTTTGTTTTTTTTTTTCCTTGTCTCTTTCCTTCGGGCTTTTTGTTGGTTGACCCCAGCGGTCCCCTTTTTGGACCGGGTGAAGTCTACTGGTGCTCGTTGATTTATGGTGAGGGTCCGTTTTTGTCACCTTGCCCCGAAGCTAACATACTTTGGCATAGGCAGTGCCGGCAAAAAAATGAAAAGACCTGCAAAAGGTCGAGATGCTTCTGCGGAAAAAAACAAACCATTTGACTGACAAACTACTAGTGCCAGACACTAGTGGCCAGTGATGTCAGCCGGGCGGACGGGCATAACCGCCCCTAGTGCTGGCGACCGGCCAATCATTCAGTCCCCTTCCAACCGAGATGAAGATGACAACCGGCGGCAACGGAACGGCGCCTCGGTTTGCGGATTACGCGCGCCCAGTCTGCCAGATGTTGGGCCCACACGTGCAACGGGGGTCATTTACGGTGGATCGAAACGAAATGTACATACCGTACCGTCATCGGGTGGTAATAATTCGCCACATAAAATGGCCCTAGGGAGCGGGTCCCAGCGAACAAACTGTGGGAAACACTAGGCGAGGCGTTACAAGTATGGGCACTACAGTAGTAGGGTGATCTGCAATTGGGACTAATTAGAGGGCACCGGCTCCCGGCGGCCACCGGGACCGTTTAGATGTTTGTGGTGTCACGTGTAGTTAGTTTGTAGTAGATTAGTTCAGGGCTGGAAGTAATTATACCCATTGCACGAATCAAACGTTTTTCATGGCGTCGGTATTCATGGTGCAATCTAAATAGTGTAGAAGCATTCAGGGGACAGATCCTTTTAAAATCTAAGCAAAGGAAACGGTTAACGTAACGAAGAAAAAAGTAAAACTACATCTAAGTTTTTCATTCTCCATTATTTTTCAGTAGAAGAAATGTTCTTTTCTATTTATAAAATAGTCCTTGAAGGATAGTTTTCAATTGATATTAGGTTGATATTCCTGAGGTATTTTATAGCTCCCGCAAAAAATCTAAAGACCTCTGTTTAAGTAGATATCATCATATTAATAAAATTGTGTTAAGCTGCCGCTTTTAGCTACCATATTGAAGCCACAAGAATCGACACCGAAGATACAAAACGAATTATGCTAATGCACCAATCAGTCACCAAGGACGGATCCAACTGAAGCATTTTTTGTCCATTCTAGATTATTAAAATAGCCCTCACTGCCCGGAACGATCTGTTAACGATCTGTGAACGATTGTTAAAAGGAAAAACCGAAAAACAAAACCTCGAATTATGACCCCACCAACCGACCGAAAGGTTGGTGAGGAGGCGATCTTTCGTATTTCATATTTAAATCATTTTATCACCCCACAGACTCGTCATTTACATTTCGCCTTGAATCGAAGACAGGAATTAAAAACAAAAAAAATCCCCCGCGTCGCTGTGATATACTTTTTCCAAGAATAATAACGATCATGATGGTGATGACGTCCGTTGCAATCCCACATACAAATGGTATAGTCTGCCGACACTAAACTCACGGCAATCCTACACGATCGGCTCGATCGGTGTCTTCGTTCGCTTCCGCACAATATCGGCGACAATATTTGCACGGTTGAGACGCGGCCATATGCGAGCGTTTGCGTAAGAAATTAGCAAGATCGTTCGCTGTGCCACTCCTTTCTCCGTGTCTTTCGAGTAGTGGGTTCGATCGTAAGGTCTCCACACTCGACACACCCGAGAGTCACAGCGGTCGTAGGACATAAACGCGATAAGGTATTGCGAAAGGGTGTTAAAACCACGGCGGAGGCTTCCGGACGACACTCCAGTCTGTCCTAGATACGGGTTCTGACACACTGGAGGGACGTTTATCTGCGTGTGCCGGTGTGTACTGCCAGTGCCGTGATTAAGGGCCCGTCGGTGGGGGCTGTTGAAAAGTTTTCGATGTTAACCGGTGTTTCTAATTGTCACACTCTCTCCCACAAGAAAGAAAATAAAAACCGAAGGAGTTGGGGATGGACCCCCTGAACGAGGGTCGCAATAAATTAGGCACCTTGTAACGGTGCTTTATGTGACTGTGTCGTTTAGGCGGGGGTTTAGGAGGGGGGGGGGGACGGTTTGTGTCTTTGTCGGTGTCGGTTTCCTCGCGGTCTACCACGCGGACGCCATGATAACGTTCCGCCAGCAGGACGGAAACGACTCGTCAACGTGTCTCCAAGAAGCCCAATAATAAGGCCGCTGCGACTCCAGCGGACGCACGCCAGGAGGTGGCGGCGAGATGTGGGTGAAGGTAGATCGCGATACCACCACACCCCACCCCGCTTTGGGCCCCGAAAACAACTGTTGAAAGGAAAGACATGCTAAGTGTATCGCCCGCAAGTCGCGCCTGAGTGCACCACACACCGCCGGGGGCCCCGAATCGTGAGGCGCACCAACACACTCCGCCGGGGACAGCATCGATGTGTTGAAGAAGAAAAAAAAACAGCCCCAACCGGCCTGTGCTCGTTCACGATCAGCGCGCCGGAGGCCGGTTTTTTCGGGTAGCCGACGCAAGGAGCACACTATTTCCTCGGTTCCACACAGGGTTTTTTGGAGACAGCTTTGGAGCCGCCGTGGCCGCCGTCCGTCGTCGTCGTCGTCGTCGTCGTCGCCAGCCTGGTGGTGTCTTTGGGGCGTCTTTTTCGGTGCGGTTTCTTCTCGGCGTGCGATTGATATGTACATAACTTTCCGATCAGTAACGCTAGACCGGGTCAGCAGCGAAGATGCGTTCGTCGGGGCGCTCCCGAACGGTGTCGGCAGTGGTCGCGGTGGTACTGTTATTAGCTGGCGTGCAGCTACTTGTCGCCGAACGGGTGTTTGGTGGTGGTCGGTTGGTGGGCCGTATTCGCGAGCGTCGCCTGGAGCGAATTCGCCAACGGCAGCTCGCCCCGAGTGGGGACGACTTCTACGGCGACTTCATGGCGTACCAGGACGAGCCACGGGAGGACCGGATGGAAAATGGAAGCTCCACTGAAACGCCCAAAGGGGGCGAAGACTACGCCATGAACCCGGGGGACTTGGTCGACGAGGACCGAGGAACAGCGTCGCCGCTACCTGCCCCACCGCTGCAGCACAGGCAAAATGGGCGAAGGTCGGTGTTTGAGGAGAAGATCGAGTTCCGGTTCTATCACGAGTAAGTCACCGGCGTCCGTGTGTGGGACTGTTGCCAGAGTCTAAAGCGGCGCATCGTTTGCAGCTCGAGTAACAGTGTGGGAAGATATTTACCATCTCTTTTGAACCTTCTTCTCGCCCTTCGTCCACCCAGGGGTAACCTGACAAAGCTGACGACTCTAGCCGAGAGCGAGCGACTCCTGAACCGCACCGAGTGTGCCCCCGACGAACGGTTCGCCATCATCGTGCACGGATGGCGCGAGAACTGCTACGAAGTCCCGTGGGTGCAGGACCTCCGGGAGAACCTCCGCACGTACCGCGGCGGGTGTGTCGCCTGCGTGGAATACTCAGCCTTCTCCAGTGGGGGCTACGGTGGGCTGGTGGGGCGCTTCCGCGACATCCGCGACGTGCTGTTCCGTTTCGTCCAGCAGCTGCGCTACGAGGGCGTGCAGCCCGAGCGGCTGTACATGTTCGGGTTCAGCTTTGGCGCCCAGCTGGTGCTGGACGTGGGCAACCAGATTGGCTCGAACGAGCTGGAGTCGATCGACACCTGCGACATGGCCGGGCCCGGCTTCGACAGCGACCGGATGTTCAAGCAGCGGAACTTCCTCGCTGCGGCCAAAAACGTGCAGTGCATTCACACCAGCATCGACAAGGGCACCAAGTTCCCGAACAAGTGCCACCAGAACTGGCGGATGGGGCAGTGCGGCATGCGGCAGCCCGCCGCCGGACCGCCGCCGCTCGGATCGCACGGTCTGTGCCCGGTGTTCTACAATCTGGCGTTCAAGTATCAGTTCCTGGCGCAACCGAGACCACTCGAGTGTCTTCCGCTCGGCGAGCAGCCGAACTATCCGCGCAACTACCGGATGGGCTATATGGAGGATCGGAAGAGGTAACCGTGCACTATAGACCTCCCCCGGGTCCGGGAAGAACACTAACACATCTTCCGCTGTTTTTTTTTTCCGTCGTTTGCAGCGAAGTGCGCGGGGAACTGTTCGCCCACACCTCCGACGTGTATCCGTACACGGTGTTCACGAATCCGTACAATTTCTTCGAGTACTTCTAAGGCCCACCTAAGCGGGGCCTGTCCGCCCGCGCGTGGTGTAGTGAGTGGAGTGAGCGGTAACAATATCAGGGACTGGTCGCGTGAAGGTGTGGAACCTGCTCCATTCGATGCTACAAACTACTCGAAAACGCCCGCTAACGACCAGGTGCCACCGCTAGGACCCAGTGTGAGATGCGTTGTGTGGCCTATGGACGTGCGGAGGGTCTCGTAGGTGTCTTTGTTTTTTTTTGTATGTCTCTCCAGTTTCCTCCCTAGCTCTTACTTGCCATGATGAATCAACGAAAACTCTCGACCTCGTTCACTGCATCCCACGAATGGAAGGAGTGTGACGTGCCGGGTTTGTCTCGTTTCGTATCGCCTTTACACCCTAGACTATAAAAAAGACACAAAAGTGATGCGAAATAAAATATATATCTTACCCACATTTTTACGCACCGTAACCGATCGGGCAGGCCACTTTATTGCGATTGTTGGTATCGCTTACATTTCCCAATGATTGGTTCCCGACCAAGCAAGCCGAGTCCACCAGCACCACCGAAGTGTGCGGCCGTTCGCCACCGTTGGTGCGTGCGTTACCTATGCCTCCCCCACGTCGGTTTGCTGGTTCGATAGTAGATCATTAGTCGGTATAGGTGACTAGTTTCGGAAAGGTTTGGGAACACCGAGAGTGCCTTCATTGTACCACCCTGATAGCACGCAGCACCAACAACCTGCGAATGGGGCTTTCGCTTCGCTTCCGATGATGATGATGATGATGATGATTTTAGAAAGCCTTTTTAATTAATAACCTGCCCGGCGAAGCGGCCATATCGGTTGGACGCTCTATCGGCTGGCGAAAGGGCGACACAAAAATGTATAACGGCCGGACTAAGATGTATTATATGCTCGTTCGCGTTCGGCGCATTATGCGAAATGAATGCGAAACTGGAGCACACCGTTTTGTAGTTTGGTGGACACCAAAAATGGGCGAAAAACGAAACAACGGTGAATGTCACGGTGAGCGGGAACCGGGTTGCTGATTTGAGAGATAATTAAGCCATCGCGGCCTTTGTTTTGAAGGCTGTAATTATAGGGTTGTTTGGTGGGTGATACTATTCCGAAGATTTTCATCTAGTTACCATTGGAAATGAATGTTTACATTTCCCAGATTACCGAAGAGAGAGAGAGAGAGAGAGAGAAAGATACTGTTGTCCATTGTCTATTACTGGCAAATCGTATCGAATTGCAAATTGGAAAGAAATAGAAAGGTAACTATGGTCGCACTAAAAACCGAGGTGAAGATGTTGCATTTCTCTTTTCCCGTAGCCCGAACGAAAATGCCACAAATCGTTATTATAAATGTGTTAGTAAACCCAATAAGAGTAACAATTGCATTGCGTTTAGATAAAACATTTACAGTTTCAGACCGTGGCACATTCCGATTCCAATTCCGCAATTTTATAAAATGATCAGAGATGGTCTTTGTACTATCATCTTAAGTCTTTGCGGTCTTGTACAGGTTAGCTGCGATTCCTTTTTTCGGAAAAGAATAAGTAAATAGAAGTCAGCTCCTGCCGCGATTCTCTTCATCGCTCCAAGCTGCACCAAAACTTGTTGAAGTCTGTTGATCAAATAATCGAACTGGCTTTGCGATCCGACAACCGATGGCAATATTTCTTTCCCATTACTTTTTCCATCATATTGCAGGAGGGATGGGAAAGAATGGAATGTGCGGCTACGTTATGGATATTTATAGATTCCAGACACTGCCCATTCGCCACCGATCGGCACATCTTCCGGTGGGATAAAGTATACATTTGCCAATGTGAACTAAAGCCGCAACTCGCTGTTTGTGTGTGTACGGACAGTAGTTTTCGTTTCTTTCCTGTCCGAGAAAAATATGTCTTCCGATTTTAACCGGCTCCGGGAGACACCCGAATTACGTCTTGAGCCGCATAGCCCCGATCTGAACCGAAATGGAATCAAAAACAAAACAACGACAATAAAAAAAAACACCCAAAAAAGAGAGAGTTTGGAGTCTGTTTGGTCGATAAAAGCGTTTCCCGCTAACCTTCCTCGGCTCGACCCTGCTCGACCCCGTCCCCCTCCGAGGGAAAGGTGCAGCCGTTGTACAGAAGGGTTCGGTTTCCTCGGTTCGGTCGGTGGTTTCTAGGAGTGATAAATGTTACAAATGTTGCAAAAAATAAATAATAATAAAACCAATATGAAAACATGGAAAAAGCGCCAGGGAACCAGAAGCAACGGCTGCCGATCGAACACTGCGGCGATAATATAGCCCCAAGACACGCGCACACTTTTCCCTTCGCGTGTTCGGCGTGTGTTTTTGGTGTTTCCCCTCCACCCCCAAACCATCACCATACGCTTGGAAGGCGTTTTTTTTTTTTTTTTGTAATCGTATTCTTTTCCCGTGCTCCTTGTGCCACCGAATGTGATGTACTGTAGGTCGAACGGAGCCTCCAAAAGCGCCCGGGAGGTGGCGATTCTCGCCGATCGGAAGAAGTGGGCATGTGCAGCAAACCACCACCAACTGCTGCTTCACATTCGCCCTTTTGATTCGTGTTCCGTTCGTGACCGGCAGAATGTTCACTTTCCGGGATCCCCGATCCTGCACTTGTATCGTTTGCCCGTGAAAACTTTTGCTCGGTGCATGTGGAAAGAGAAAGTAGCAGCACGTACACAGCTCAAGCCGGCCGTTTCGGTATGCGTATGCGTGCATGTTCTAATAATGCCCAAAAGGTTGTGCTATTAAAAACGCATGCAACCGGCATGATTCATCCGTAAAGTGGGAACCGCACTAGGTTACTGGTCTATCTGTGTGGCGCATGCTGATTTATGTGCACTGAATAGCATTTAAATGTTCAGTCATTGGCATTCGTTATTCATGTTTGTATTTGTTTTTTGCCATCATAATAATTTCTTATATAATAGCTAAAAAAAAAAATATATTGCACAAACAGATCACAAGTCTTTAGAGAAATATAATTACATCCTCTAGTCTGAGATTAGTTTCCTCTGAAACAGATAAGGAACCACAGATCTGAAGAGGGTTTCCTGTCGACTTTTCCTGGTACTAACAGGTAGCCGCCACCCAGCCGGGTTGCGTGCGAAACTGCCCGTCAACGCTAAGTTTCTATTGTCACATCGAATAATCACGTCACAACAAATAAACAGCGGCAACCGGTTTGATTGGGTTTGACAATACAATCGAACCCTTGAATGTTTGTTTTTCTTTCCGGTGGTTACGCGGTCCGACCATTGCCCAAAGCCGCTCGATCGTTTGTTTTGGCTTGCCCAATAACCAACCCACCGAGGTACAACCGTTACCGGTTTATCTCGTCCAGTGAACTCACACCGGCAAGCGGTTGTCCCGCCAGCGCGAAGAATCATTAACAAAACAAATGAAGAAGATGACTGAAACACTATCTCGTCGCCTTTCCACTGGAGAAAGCGGTGCCGATCGACACGGTACGATAAGGGAACGACGCGAGCCTTTCGAGGACGTAAAGGTAGTGTGTCACTACAGAACCTGATGGTGTAGTAAAGCGCCGCCCGTCAAGCACCGGCTAACGGTTTAAGAAAGCGGCAGGCAACGAGCACAAGAAAACCTCAAACCTTCAAAAGATAATGTCACAGCAATCCCAGCGATCCCGTAAAAAAGCTCCGGGAGGGTGTGGACCGAAGTTGTCCGGTTCCAGTATTTGTTATTTCTTCGTCAACAACCGGGACTGGACTGTCTCGGGAACTAGCCCCTCAGAACAAGCTTTAGAATTTAGGTCAGTCTAAAATGTATAAAGTCCCGGTACGAGGCTGGATTGGGTTTTAGTTTCTTCACACACCGGAACACACCGGACTCGACGCGATGTTTGTGCCACGGTGCGTGCCGTTTGCGATGTCCCTTGCGGTGACTCTGGTGCTGGTCCTGGTGGCCCTTCAGCCGGCTGGTGCCGATCGCTATCAGGACAACATCTTCTTCAACTACTACAACGGGTCCGGGGACCTGGTGCACGTCTACAATTTGGCTGAAAATAACACGTACGAGTACGACGCGGACTGCCATCCGGGGGCCAAGTTCGCGGTGGTCGTGTTCGGGTGGAAGATTGGCTGTGATAAGTACTTCGTGCAGGATCTCATCGGAAGTAAGTTCGTAAACTCGTAATGTGTCGAAAAAAAATAATGAATTTAATGTGACATAATTGTAGTGCTATAATTGTGGTTCTATAACACGATGCCGAGAATTTGCGTGACCATCCGCTTGATCAGTTTGATTTCGAGATGCAAAATGAAGAAAAGTGTCACAAGACTACCAGTCAAGTTGTACACCAGAAGCTGCCTTGAAGCGGGTCTAATCAACTCTTCCCAATCCTTCAGATCTGACGAAGCACCGCGGAGGCTGCGTGATGTGTATGAACTACGATCGGTTTGCGCAGCTTACGGCGTACTCGCGGTTGCGTCGCAACTACAAAGAAATCCATGGCGTGCTGCGACAGAAGCTGGAGTACCTCGAGCAGGAAGGCTTCAGCCCCGACGATGGCTTCCTGTACGGATTCAGCTTCGGCGCGCAGCTCGTCCTGGCTGCAGCCAAGGAGTACGGAACGCGAAAGCTAAAGGAAATAGACGGTAAGTTGATTGGTCGTGACCTTTTCGAGAGAACTGACAGCATGGTTCATTGACTTTCGCCCCCCCCCAGTTTGCGACATCGTTGGCACCGGCTTCGACACGTCGGACACGAACGCACCGAACCACCGGACGGCGGCCAAGAACGTACAGTGCGTCCACACCAGCCGGAACTATGGCACGCGGCACCGGTCGAGCTGCCACCAGGATTGGATCTTGGGAGACTGTGGCATCAACCAGCTGGCGGCCCCACTGTCGCCGTGGGGCTCGCACGGTGTCTGCACCCTGCTCTACAACAGCGCCTTCGAGCATGAGTTTTTGGCCAGCACCAAACCGGACAACTGTACCGCCGATTCGCAGGTGCGCTCGTGGCCCGACGCCTTCCGGATGGGCTACAGTGAGACACGAAAGGCCACCGTCCGCGGGCAGCTGTTTACGCCAACGTTCGCCGTGTTTCCGTTCAACGTGAACGTGACCGCCGTCTCCAACTCCAGCTCCACTCCCAGCCCGGTCAGTTCCCCGGTGCCTGGCCCGAACGATATCGAACAGTTTCCGGGCTACGAGTTCCGTTCGGCGACGAACGACTTCCTGCTGGACGACGGGGACGAACTGGACTCCGGCGAAGGCACCCCGATTGGGGGCGAATGATTGATCCAATTGATTCCGCGCCATTAACGTGGTCCGGCTACTGCAGATGGATAGTTTGGGTGCCCCTTGGAATTGGAATCAAACGAACCGAGCATAATGTATGCCACGATTTGTCGCAACTACCGCAAGCCCCATCACCACAGCGAAGTGTGTCCCGCTTGGGACGAGACCGCAGTGGAGCGCTTGGAAAACCGGTAACTCGGCGTTTCGAACTTCGCTTCACTCGGCATGTGCCGTCTAAAACATTTGGCATTTGCGAAAGTTATTAATACTTGTCAATCATGATTTAATTTTAGATCGATGAACAACTATTCTTCGAAAAAACGAATGCGTGTATTTTTGTGTTATATTTTAATACAAGCAATAAGGGTATAATAAAATATATAGTCGAACAGAAAGTTTCAATTCATTTTAATTAATCATGTTATAATAATAACCATATACTAATTGCAGACTCAACGAAATATACAGTCGAAGCTAGATGAATTGTTTACAACTGGTCAAAAACAAATGTTTTTTTAAATGAATGAATGATTAAATGAAAAAAAAGAAAAACTCAATTAACCATTATCCCTGAAATTGCTCAACGCTAAATGTCATGTAATGCAAGATCGTCTTTGCATGCTGTCGTAAACGTCGATTATCTAGCACGAAAGCGTAATATTTTTGCTGAGGGCGCCGACAGATATTTTCCAGAATCACGTCACTCTCCGCCCGGCTAAGTACGCGGTCCCGCCGACAGACCCACGTCCAGCTGCTCGATATGGGCTTAAAAGCTAATGAGCGACACATATCATCTCGCATTATCGGGGCAGAAGTGGTGTGGATTTATTCGTCATTTTTCATCCGCTTACGCCATGCACACGCCGGCCACCGAGAACCCTGCACTCGAGCTCGCGTGTGTGGATGGCTTCGGTGAATGTGGCCGAAAAAAAAAACGAGTCCAACCGAATAAATCGATTCGCGAAGCCCGCGTCCAGCAGAGCGCAGTAAGGCCTCGCGGGGGTACTTGTCCGGCCGGGAGGAGCCAGCGGCAGGCAGAGGTTTGGATCCGGGCCAGGTCGACTGAGTCATTGCGCGATGATGATGTCGTCGTTGTGGGCAAAAGTACCGGCCGTTGCCGTAGGCTGCGGCGGGTGCGTTTCCGATTCGCCGTTTTGGTCGTATTAGTTCATTTATGTTATTTTCGTTTTATAACATTTGTGCTTTCGCCTTCTCTTTTCCTCGCGCGACCGCTTATACCAAACAAGGTCCGCGGGCGATTGTGTGTGCATATATAATTCAGCCCACACACCCCAGCAGAAGGTGCCCGCATCCGCGCTCGGAAATCTCTGCAGGTCGCCCGGTGCGAACGCTGTGTGCGTGTGCCCGCGAGCTAGTGTAGTGTAGGGTTCAGACCGACCAAACCGGTCCGGCACTCTACAGTCACGGACGTTCCGGTGGGGACGATCGTTGGGGGCACACGGCGGACGTTTTCTATACACAGCTCTCGCTCGAGACGTTCGAGGGATCGGGCGCTTTGGACTCCCCCGCGAAAAAAACTCTAACCGTCGTTCCACCTACGACGGTGGCTCGTCGGGAGGCCAGACTCCGATCTGGGTATCTCGGGCCGGGTGAACGCGACTATGACCTCATGGCAGCTCGCAAGGAGCCAGCGAGGCCCGCGTGTACACCGCACACCGCCGGCCGGCCAGAGACGATGAGCGCATGAGTATATCCTGCAATCCTTTGACCTGGTTTCCATAAAAGGCAAATATCTGGCACCGCTCTCTGGCGGCGTGCCTATTATTTTCCGGTGGGAGGATGTTCCACGTTTGTAAAAAAGGCATCTCTAAATCTACTGAATCATCGCTTTTGCTCAAAATGTGCATCGAGATTTTCGGTTTTATTGCCGTTTTCGGGCACATTCGATGTGTTATCCCTGACACCTTCCTTTCAAATTGTGGATGAATGATTCGTCCAATTTGTTGAAAATCAAAAGCAACAGAATGTCGAATCCATTTAAAAACATAGAACCATCCGGTGTTTGGTAACATTAAGAACCAACATTTGTGTGTGCATGAGGTTGGATGAAGGTCGTTTGAGACGTGGCTGGAGTAGAATATTTTAACATAAAAAAATTAACATAAAAATGTAGATTTTATTTGAATAAAGAAAAATTTGGTCTTTACAAAAAAACGCTTGCGATTTTATGAACTCGCACAGATAAAAACGGTCGCGGAACAGTTGAATGAACGCACACCTTCTATGCATGAACCTCGCGCGGCTTTGGAATCGATTCGTTGAGTTACCAATCCCACACATGTAAACTTACCGGCAAACGGACTGCCGGACGGAGAGTGTGTGCGTTTCGCCGCCGCTAGATGACACGCACACAACGGAATTGGAACACTATCCGAATGAAACAAATTTATCGTTTTTACTACAGAAAAATGTACCGAAATTTAGAAATGGCGGCATATATGGGAAGAATTGATTGAAAATAACCAATCTTTTAGCCAGTTGACTTTGCATAATCGCCATAGGTGTAAAACAAGCGAAATGCAGTAAAACCTCCGCAACACACGTCGGATGTGGCTCGGTGGATGGGGTGTATTGGGTTTACCACCAACACCGGCTCAAACCCGTACACGCTATAGTGTAGCTAGACGCATCGCATCCGCAGCGCTGACGCCTTCAACACTGGTAGTGTTGGTGCGGGGCGCGTCGAGAAAGCGCAACCCGGCGCACCACTACTTGCCGACCGTCGTTAATATAAAGCGTGTCGGGCGTTGGCTAAGCAAAAAGCGAAATACCTGCACGGTGCAAGCTCATTTGGTGTGTCTCCGTCGAGCAGTACTGACGTGCCCGTTCTTTCCGTTAACGCTGAGAATTCTAAACCGCGTGTGTGTGTGACCGAGTAGTGCGCACTTCGAGAGAAAAGAAGAACCGGCCAGTGTTCGTGTTATTTGTCGCGTAGCGCATTTCCAAGTGTTCCCCGAATTAAGGAGAACACACATCCCCGACACAGCGCAAGCGAGTGTAATTTCGTGCATTTTTGCGACAGTTCTGCATAAAAACACCTCCCCGTCAAAATGAGAGAAATTGTTCACATTCAGGCCGGACAGTGCGGAAACCAGATTGGAGCTAAGGTAAGTGTCGCCTCCCTCTTCCCGTTTGGTTTCTGAACGCGTCGTGATGGTGGTTGGCTAGTGAGGAATGGAAATGGGGCCACCAGAATCCCAAATGCGCAAAGGGCGAAGCAAATGAAAATGGTCGAACTGTTGTTCTACGAACGCCAAAGCTCTCCTCCTGTGGTGAAGTGAAATTTGGCGTGTATCAAATGCCCGGCTTTGTTCTATCGCTGGTTCTGTTTCGGTTGAATTCCGATGGTGTTCCAAAAAAAAAAAAAGAAGCTTGCCAGGAGACAGGGCAAAATGTTGGAAACTGTTGTGTGGGTGTTTCTTTTTTTTCTCGTTTAATAAAGAGACTTCATTATTCATCGCGGATTCCCGAGAGGCCCAACAGAGAACAGAGCGAGAACGAATGACGAGATGTGTGCTAAATTGCTTTATCCCGTCTGCTTGTGCAAGGTTTTTTTTCAATCCACTACTTCCGGTTCTATGTTTCACGTCGACGGCTGGTTGGTTCCACGTTGTGGCGTTTGTTAACCTCTATTTTCCGACATATTGCGAATGCTGGAAAAAGGGGAGAAGCGCTGAAACATGAATGTAGCAGACGGTGAACTGGAGAACCGTGTAGTTTTTTGTGCTCTTGTTGTCCATTCTGCGACTGCCTTGATCGATGGGTTTTTTCTGTAAGCTGTTTCCTCCCTGCTTCATTTCCAGCAGCCGGCCATTTTGCGGTCATCGTTTGCTAACTTTTGTTTTTGGACCTTTTGCGTAGCTGCTGGAATAAAAGGGAGGCAAATATTAATTTCGTAACAGACGAGTTTTTTTTTCGGTTTTCTCCGAGACAGCACGGAATGCGCATGCGTTCCTGGAAAACCAAATATTTGTGTGATGAATCGATTACAGAGTCATTCTTCCGCAGACCGATTCGAACTTGCTTGAAAGACAAATCCCCTTACTTGCGTGTAAAATAATTGGCTTAATTTTATGTTTCATCGATTTCGTCTGCCAAAAGTTTGGACGAACATATACCGAAGCCATATTTGAAAAGTTAACGGACGCGCCTTCTGTTCCTGTCGCGTTACAGTGTGTTAGTGAGGTAGAACCGTACCCTGCTCGCACGTTTGTGTGCGTTGATGATTAGGTAGACGATGGGTCGGTTAATTTTTGAAATGGGA
>JAOEFI010000007.1:13758013-13781489 GCA_034621735.1 Anopheles plumbeus | reverse complement strand
ATTACCAATTCCATTGATTATGTCTTATGCTAACCACCTATTTCACAATTCCAAGATTATCTTGCCTGGATTGTCTTGTGAAGTGAAAAACCGAATAGCAGAGATGTCGGCCGGTATATGGTTATTACTTACATTACATCGAAGCAATTGTAACGAAAACATAAAATGGTTCTAAATTCTTTGGTTTATAAAGCGCAATTTTTCTGCCCTGGCCTGTCCATTTCTTCGCTGAACACTTCTCACGAGTTGGGCCCGGTCATGGTTTGAAGTGTGTACATGAGGCATACCTCCGCGATGGGGTGGCAGTTGCCATCGCAAATGTTTACCTTTGTACTCCGTGTCCGTGAGTGGGCCAGTGGCAGTTCGTATTTTGATTTGATTCTGCATGATGCGATAATAAGAGGCGATAAACGGTGTAACTGTGCGCTTTTCTTCCGAAGGGCCGACGGTGGGAGGGCGCGTTTTCTTTTTCTCTTCCCCATCGGTCGTGAACCGGAGACTGCCCGCGATGGGACCCGCTAGATTCTAGGTCAAGCTAAGAGGGAGGCTCAGTCAGGTCTAATGGGCACCGGTTTGAGGGAAAGGTTAATGGTGGTTCCGGAATATTCTTGCAAGTGGCCTTCCCCGAGTGGGTCTGTCTTCCTGCTTTTCTGCACGCTTTGGCTTGCCATGTGTGCAAGGACAGCATGTTGCTACTGTTGCACCGTCGCTGCGCTACTCCCTCAAGGGCATGACGTTTGCCAGAGAATGCAGTTTTGATTGTCGATTGCCGAGTGGACGAACAAATAATCGGGAGACGGCCTCCTGGCCTGCCATATTACGTGTTTTGTTCCCGTGCTGCCGAGTGTCTCGGGGTGCAGCAATGTTATTGAATGTCATTCAATTGCACGAAGAAACATTTTGCAGCGAAAGCCCCTCTAAGGATGTGAATAGGATGTGACGTTAATAATGCTTGCATAATTGATGACCCATTTCAATTGAGATCGGAAACATGCGGAATGTGTGGTAATCACGTGGCGGCACTGTTTCGAATGCACTTTCTCGCATGTGTGCGGACTGCAATGATAAATCAATGTTTGCTTTTTTATCAGCTCAAATTCCACAAATTATTGATGCTGATTGAATCCACGTTTTTCGAGAACTGGAGAGTATAATGAATTGTAAATGGAATTGACGATTTATTTTCCCATATTGTTATTGTCGTTATTGCGTTCTATTGCTTACATTACCAATCAACAGCTAACTTTTCAAGTACGCAAGCGCTTGCTTTATGGGGAAACAGTTTCAATGGAAACATATTAATTTTGAAAGACAAAAGTGTATGTTTGTACTAGATTATCTTACCATTTATGATGCTTTATTTAAATGATATATCCCTCGTGTTTCTATCCTACATTTCGAGCCTTTAGTTAAGGCCAAATTGAAGGTTTTGATCGTACATATCACTCGGGTGCTACATACCATATGTTCAAAGATTCATAAAACAGTTATGTTGATAAGCATTACGTTTTTAATAAGAACCAAAGACAGCACTACGGCACTCAGCCGTAGGGACAAACACTGCTTAATAATGCACGGCTTAACATAATATTGTCGTCAATAACGGTATTTTGTAATTAAATTTTCAAATATATTTACGGCAGTTCATATTAAACTTTGAAACGCGAAAAAAACCCACGGGCTTATTACTCGGTTTTATCATTATGGCACTTGAGCGATCCTGGAACTACAGTCCATTTGGAAAGGTTCTGTTTTATCGCGCATTCCACTCTCCCAGAAGTATTATATTTACCGAAACCGGTAGCTTGGGTGCGGTGCTTGGCCAACGCTCGTTCCGGGCGTTAATGAGCGATAAAGCAAGATCGCTTCGCCCGATTCCGGTCGATCGGTCGACGATCGTCCGATAAGGGAAGAATTCATAAACTGGCGATTAATGACCGTGCGTGTGTAGTAGGGTGCGGAAGATGGTGGCGGGTCGCGGGGATTACGCGAACGTCCACCGCTAAATGGTAATTGTGCGATGAGTTAAGCATCAAGAACTTTTGCAGCCTTTTAGCTGGCTACCTAAGCGCGATAAGAAACCCTCCCGATTCCTTCCTTTTCCTCGGTAATCCTTTGCAATCCTGATGGTAGGCACTGTTTGGTCGGTTTTGTTGTTTTTTTTTTTTTAGTTTAATTCCTCACTGTAACAACCACAACCGATTCAGTTCTCTTCCACCCTTTCGCGTTCGAAAGTGGGTTCGCTGATTAAATCGTGCGTCAACCTCGAAGTGATTGGCGGAGGGCACAAGAACCACAACCTACCAGACGGGGAGGGGGGTGGAGGAGGACGGTTGCCACCGAAACCGGTGAAGGAATGTCCACGGGCGGGGAGTAGGAGGGGAGGGTGGCGATGATAAATTTCCTTCGGCGCTGGGAAACATAAACCTACCCGTCCGATATCGGATTGATCAAAGGGTAGCATCAGCCACAGGGCGGGCAGGCAGCTCTTCGGATCGTCAACATGCCCGGCCTTTTCCCTCCCCCGCCGTCGCAACCGGAACTGCGCAAAAGTTAGGAACACACCGCCATTCTGCGGCCACGGCTCGGCGATATCGGATAACAAGGGTTTCTACTTAAGCCGGTCGAAAAAAAAGGGCCCAGAGCGCATTGAGTGCCTCTCGAGCCGCCGGAGTGAGCCCTCCAGGGACAGTGAAAACTTTAAATCATCAGCCAAACGTTCGCGGACTATCCCACCACCGAGACCCGCGTGTCCGGGATCCTTCCTGGAGAGGCACGCGCACTGGCACGTCCCACGGAAGAAAAGGCCATCACGTACCGCGCCAAGCCGGGGGGAGCCTTTTTGCATGGAATGTGCAGAAGGAGCAGGAACTTGAAAAAAAAAAAATAACGAACGAAAGGAGGGAATTTCGATCTCGTTTTGATTTCATGCGTCCGGCTTCAACTCCGGCGACGCAACTTAGTAAAGCGCATGTGACAGCGCATGGTCTGGATAGGCCCGGGGGGTAGAGGACCGTCCCCGGCACCTATATCTCCACTGTGGCATTGCATGTCACGGTGTACCCTCCCCGCTACACGTGCATGTCACCAAGAATTGCCGGGCTGGGAGCCTCCGCCAAAAGATATGATTTATAATTCCGCCAGCGCTTCCAGCTGGGGGCACGGACCCGAGCCGGCCGTAGCCTTGACACTGAGACCGGAGACCCGTCGGTGGCGGTTTTTATTTTCTCTCTTCTAACCTTAATGGCTCGGTGATTGGTGACCGTTCAATTTTGACAACCAAACGTCACTGGGAGACTTAATTGATACCTTTCCGCTTCGATGGGTTAACTTTGTCGCATTCCGGGGAGCCCCTGGCGCGTTCTTCTCCCCGTGGTTTGTGTGGATTGCGTACTTAAATTGCCCACTGCATTTCCCCAAAGGGAAGCCGGCCCTTGTTACTGGACAGGATCTTGTGGACGGAGGCCCTCGCCGGGAGGGTGCCGTCCTTTAGGTCGGCGATTGTCAACGACATTTTTGCTTTTAATTAAGCTGTCTTAATTATTCCCGATGGAAAGAAGGTGCCGAGGAGCACCTTTTTGAGGGGCCTGTGGGAAGGGGGCCGGGGACGCACGCAGTCCGTGGTGAAAGCGTTTGAAGTGGCTGATGCTGTGTGTGCAGTGGCCGCCATTTATTCCGCTCGATTACCCGATGCACTTTGAGGTGAGACAGATTGCGGCCGACGGTTAAGGAGAAGGGCGCGTGAGCGGGCAGATGAAGCAGAAACGGCCGGTAGTGGGGCGGTTCGGTTCGATCCACCCAACTGGACGATTAAATGCACAAGTAAAGCGCATCACACACGCTTTATATGATGGTGGGCATAATTGCACTTTTTTATGATGGTGCGCATCGGTTTCGAAATCAATTGTGTCTGGAGCATTGTTTGAAGATTTTTTTTTCAAGAACAAACATTTTACCACAATTCATGCTGTTTCCATTTAATTCGCCCAACATTCACACGCTAGTCCTAACACAGGGTGGCGATAAAGGGAGATGAAGTGGAGCATGATGGAGATGGTTTCTTTCCCTTGCAGATGCTCATTCCTCACGAGAGATAATCGATAACCCTAGTTCACAGAAACAAATGGTTTATCGTTGAATAAATTATCGCTCGATTTTCTCTCCCGCGCGCTGAGGGAGTTCAGTGGATTTGGCATCGGAAAAGCGTCTGCATGACGATCGGCGATAGTAGTAGTGGGCCCAGTTGGTCCGTTCCCATTATGGTCAAGCACTGCGGGCCGCACAGTCTGAACCCCGGCACAGCATGAAGCAAATTTGATCCAAATAAACGAATGCACGCTGATTAAAATCAAATATTGCACGGAACGAGTCGAATTGCTGCCCCCCAGTTATGCTGATTTATTGATCGATTATCTGTTGAATGATGAGTTTCCGTGGTTCGTGGAGTTGGCCTACCATTTTTAAGTGAGAAAAAGAAAACCGCCGGCGTCCTGCGATGTTCAATTTTGCACTACACAATCCACATATTTGATGGAAGACTATTCACACTTTTTCGTTTGCATTCCTCAACTTTTTGGTAAATCTGAATCTTACTTTCATTGTCAAAACAATCTGACTCCTTTGATGTACAGCAATGTATGAATTTTTCTCAATGTTTTATCATTGTTGGGTTTTAGGCTAAAACTATATGAATACTTAAAAAATTATAAACATAAAGAACATACGAAACTAAAGAAATACCTAATAAAATTGACATGTAAATGTAGGTTGAAACGTTAAAAAGAACATTTTATTGTACAGCAATATTGAATTTCATCAAATATCGGTAAAACAACCAACAAGGTACACTCTTTTGGATCTACTGTCAAGGCTCCACAATACAACTCTTTCGCACTTACACAGTTTTACTTACAGTTTAATTTAAGTCCGTGTCGTAAAAAAAGAAGTAAACGCAGACCACTTTTTTACCTGGCCATTTATAAAGCTACGTTTTCATAAAAGCCTTCTCTTATAAGAGTTACTAAGGAACGATTATCCTTTATAGCTATTTACATCACAATATCAAACCACCAACCGTGACGAACGGTAACTAGCGAGCGTCTTCACACTGCCTAATTTGTGGAAGACGGGCCCGAGTGAGCAACAGAACCCAATGCTAGTAGGTGGCCAAACACGCGCGCTCACTAAAAACCGACAACGTGCCGTTCACTTTTTTTTTCCGCAAAATGTGGTTTTCAGGCGCCTCCAACGACGGCGGACTGTTTCGAGCACGTGGCTGCAGCGCGCAGAGGCCCGTTTGCAGCGCGGCACTGATTGAAACGATCAATTTTCAGCCGGAGCCGTTTTGTGGCAGACGATACTACCCAGATAGAGGGCCAACCCCCCCCCCCCCCCGCCGGGGGGGCCTGAGAATTGTGAAATATTGGGGGTCGGGTCGTAACAATAAATTGTTCATTAGAAATGCATCGGGCCTTTTCTGGAGACGGGGCTTCGCGTGGCGCCACCATATCGGTGTGCACTAATGAAGCGCCATTGCTCGCGTGCACTAGTTTCGGAAGGCGGGAAAAAAAAAACGGGACTAAGGACGGATTAGCTCCATTCGATATCATCGTTAGCTGCGACCTTGACCCAGTGACTTATAGGACGTAGTGAAGCCCATATTTTGACGAAAATTGTATGTTGGTGTACAGTTTAGAATAATGCTGCCGGGGGGTATTATTTCGGATAGTAAAGGTTCGAATACTAAAGGCTTCAATGAATCGTGTTATGTGCTTACTTTAAATCGGAGAATCAATTGCAATTAGAATTGACTAAGGAAACTTGATACGCGTTCGAGTATACAATTATAGAAGTATTTTTAGTTTTTATTTCATCCACTTTGATTCGTCATTTCGTCTCTCTGGTTTCTGCAAGCAAATTCTACAAAATAATTGTACAAAATAATTACAAAACTTTCTTCATGTTTGCTCCTTGATTTATTTATAGCCTGTTATAGAAAAACTGCCAAAATAAACGATGCGTGGAGTTGAATACCCTCTTCTGAGGTCCGGAACAAAGTGCAAAAGTAACACTACCACCAAACAATCCAACCCACATTGCCCTCGGACCGCAAATCCCGCCTAAACCCCACAGCCATGGGTTGTGCGGAATCGATCGCAAAAATGGCGTCCCGGACACAAACTCCTCCCGCAGCCTCGCGGCACCAGTTGACGCGGCGTTGTTTAATATCGCATTGCGCGCGCGAAAATAATCCATCATTAATCATAATATTTCATCATCGGATGATCCGCGGGTTCACCGACAGGAGGAGAGCTCTCCCTTTCCATGCCATATCCCTCCTCCGTCTGAAATTCGGTTCTAGGACGCAAAGAGGAGGCAACACTGTTTCCTTCGCGGGGTCGCGCACCAGTTTCGGTGCGGTTCGATCAGAAATTTAATAAGTTTCTCATCAAAAATGATGACTGTTTAGATTGTTCTTTTTCTTCCCCCCTCCCCCATCCGGCGCATCCCACTCGCGTTCCGTTCGCTCGGCAATGTACGAATTATGTACGAATTAGGCGTGATGCCGACGAGGCAACGCAAATAAAAAGCGGAACATCATCTTGTTGGAGGGCAGTTTTAAATAATCCAAAATTGATGGTGCTAACTAGCATTAAACATTGTCTGACATGAACTGATCACGATTAGGCTTCAACGGGGCGGCAAAACAAATCGACAGGAAGAGTGTGTGTGAGTGTGTGGGTTTTTTCTTTTTTCAAGTAGAATTTTTGCCAGCATGTTGAATTCCGGTTTTCGTTAGACGAGTTTCTTCATTCGCAGAACGGCACATTTGATGAAAGTTTTTCGTTTTTACGTTGATGCAAAAGTTGTTCTAAAACGACACATACTACAGTGATGAGTTGAACACATTTTTTGCATAAACATACTTTTTCAATCATTGAAATAAACACCTACCTTAAAATATTTCTACAGGACAAAAGAATTAACCCTTGATATTGTCCTTTTTTGTCCCCTCTAATAATTTACAAAACTCTGTAGCAACATTGGAGCGGAATTCGAGCGCACGTAAAACCTGCCGAGAAGCAGTGTTCCGGTGGAACACGACGAAACTTTTGTCATTTATGGGCAAACCTGAACAAAACCCAACAACTGACGACGTCAGCTTGTTGAACTTTTCACTCGATGGAAGAAGAGGGAAATTAATTTCGCTCTTTATCGGGACAAAAAGGAGTGTATCGCCCGGCAAAGGGGAACTTTTCTTAAACAGGGCCACAACACAATGCTGCCCTCAGAGTGCACTTTTGAACTTTCCCAGCCGAGTGTGTATGGCAACAAATAAGGATAATTTTTTCGGCCCGTTTGCTCGAGTTGGACCAGTTGACATTAGGAATCTCCGGCAAAAGGTGGCCAGCGGAGATAAGATCGGTTTCGTGTTCAGACTGGCAGACCAATTTCCTGTTTTTGTCTTTTTTTTTTTGGTTTGCTTCCATGCTTTATGGATATCCATTTTCGGCACATTTCCTTCTTGAGCTCATCTGGGCGCTATGACAGCTATGGGAAAAGTCGTGCTAGTAGTTTTTGGGACAGAATGCATTGTAGATAAATAAAGGGCCAACCCGCAGGAAGCGGTTAGTCATGGGAAAACGTGGTTTAGATAAGAAAGGAAACCAACGTTCGGATTGCGATTCCAGTGAATGTTTGGCAGTTTAGAAAAATGTTTAATTTAAAATATTTGTCCCAAGGGCTACAGAAAAGATGAAATTAAATGTTTATTAATTTATTATCAAATTATTGTTCGTAACTTTCTATCATTCAATTATGATTGCTTGCTTAAAATACTCTTTACAAAGTGTATTGGCAACTTTTTCTCCTTGCGCGAAAAAAAAGCCTTTCGCTAAAAACGCCTTTCCCGGAACGCTCCGCACCCACTCAAACCCGTATGCATTCTGGGACCCGCTTTGCTGAATAAGACGTTGATGAATGATGATGTAGAATCTAATCCAGCGTCCGATTGACAGGCGTCCAAGGAAAACAGCAACATTTTACAGCATTTTTTACTACTAACGGTACATGCAGCTCATGTTTCCTTTTAGTATCCATTACTTTTCTCCCGGACCACCGCACCGGCGGCGGCACCGTCACGCGTCATGTCGTCCACCGTGGAACGAAACCGCCCCTCTTGAATGGCGACTAGTTAACCCTCATTAACTTTTGCCATATGCCGTGGTGTAGTATTGCGGTGTCGTGTGCGGTGCATTTATGTATGTTTACGTTTGGTGTGCAAAGCCCAGGACAATATGAGAGCAAACAAATAAATAAAAAAGGAGCTACACCCACCACATCCGTAGGTCGGCATTTTCTGGCCTCCCAGATTAGCCGCCAATCCATGGGACGGGATCGTCATCCTACACACGTGGGGGCCTCTCTCGCGCCGGTGTTGAAATGTCTGCGTGAAAAAAGAACACATTTCACCACACCCCGGGGAGCATCAGAACCCGTAAAAGCGTGTGGCCCACGAAACATGGACCATGGACGACGGACGTTGTTTTCTTCTTCTTCTCTTCTCTCTAACCCTCATCACCTTCTGCCGCGGGCGGCGTTTATTACAATTAGCAAAAGGCCCACCGACGCCTCCGTGCGATCCTGATCCGTTGTTCCTCGCCGCACGACGGAGCCGGAGCTGGCGCAGACCGAGACATGCACTGGGACACGACGTCGTTGATGAGCTGAGACGAGAGTGTGATCGCAGCCAGTCGGCGTCGCGTCGCGAATATTTATCTCCATAAATCTCAGTTCCCCGTGGCGGCTGCGGGCGCGCGGATCCCACAGCTTAATCTAGCGGTTGGTGGTTGCTTCTGGGATCCAGAACTTGCGCGGCGGACGGGGCGTGGAACTGTGGGATTGTTGCTTGCGTCGTGGCGCAAAAAGTCGACTTCAAGTTGGCTGCAGCTTTGCACCGGGAAAGGAAGGAAAGTGTAGCATCGTCGTCGTTGGCGGCATTTCCGTTGCTTCCAGTGGACGTGTGGCGCGCGCGCACACTCGACGGCTCGTATCCGCGACACTTGGGTTCCCTTCGATGGGACGTGTGGACATTCATCAAACGAGTCGGCGTGCTGGCCCTTCTGGTGGTGGTGTGCTTTGTGTGAAGCAATCCTTTCAAAAACCTTTGACGCCCTGAGGACAGACTGGTACACAGTGTGGTTAGTTTTGAGGTGGACCTGACGCACTCGCGAAAGGCTAGAGGAAAAAAGGGCATTAGGGACATACTCCTCCATTTTGCTGGCCTTCTATTGCCACAGCGACGTCGACGGCCCACGAAGATTCCTTTTTTCGGTAGTTCGGCCTCTTCAAAGTCCGGGCCCTCCCTGCGCCGTCGTGTCTGGACGTGTGCGCTCATTGGGTTTCTTTTCACGCCCAAGTGCACGAAACGAAGGGAACCCATTAAATGAAGTCATCCCAAACCGCACCGTCGGATGTCAAGAAGCATGAATAAATTCGTTTGTTATGCAACACGCCCGATCGGCGGGGTGGATGATGGGTCCGGAGGAGGCGTCGGCGAGCACGACACGTGTTTCGGACCCCGGTGCGGGACGGCGAACGTTTGTGCCGTGGCGAGTGAGAGTTTTCCGACGGTATTCGGGGGTGTCGCGGCGGGTACAGGGCGCGAGTGCGCGGACTCGCCAGCATTTCGGATTAGCCACCGCGCGCCGATTGATGATCATTAATTTTATTGAGCAATGCAGCAGCAAACGCTTCGGGAAAGAAATGCGCTTCACTCTGTGCACCAAATCGGTGAGAAGTAGAGAAAAAAAATACCATTACCTCTACCATTGCTGTTACCATTTATCATTTTGTAAGTGGCTAATGGTGTTTGGGGGCCCCAGCAGGGGCTGCTCGCTGTTGCACGGGAACAATTCCTGCCGCTATTGTGATTGGGTGAGTGGCTGCGCGCACACGGACAGTCGAGAGCTACCAACACCTTCTGGGCTGGGAGGCTGTTGAATCGTAATTTTCTATAGTGTATTCGAGTATTATTTGTATGGTGTCTTTCCTGTCGTGTTCGTTCCAAGCATGTAGCATCGTTCCTTTTTACAATATTAAAACGACACAACCACTGCATACTTTCTTGTAATTTCTTAACGAAACAACACCTTTATGTTTTTGGAATATGCTATGTGAAATTGTTAGGTGTATGTGCAAACACTTATCTCCCAAAACTCTCTTAACGAGATGGTATTGAACAAGCATACGTTTAAAATGAGCTTTGATAAACTTCAACATCGACATAGAGTTTGATGAGCGAGCAATTTTACTTTCATACCTACGTTATTTTCCATGAATCTAAATTCGCTTCTTAAAAGGATTTGAAACGACAATTGATTTCACAACTCTCTTCAAAGGCTTCTTTAAGTCAATTCTAGTTATTTACTCATAATACAGTTGAATCATTTTTTTATTTTCTTCACTCTTCATTGAAGTATAAAATATGCGGTGAAACACGAAGTTTTTATTCCGAAACATACGTCATCAAATGTACAGTTCCTTTGCATATGCTAGTTGTTGTTAAAGCCATGTCTACACTACTCGCATTTCAATATTGATATCACTCTTTTCCATACCCATTATGACTTAACCGAGCACCAGAACGAAAGCGAATCCAAACACTCGTCCTAGGGCGGGGCCCCTCTTTCCAGTACCCTTTGAGCCATTGAAAGCTGAAACGATGACGAATGATAAACGGAGTCGCTGAGCTTCGTCGTCGCCCTCGCGCCGCACCGACTGACTGCCAGAGAATCTGTTGCGCTCCCATCGCGATCCTATTACATCATCGGCGCAATCGGAGATCGCTCAAGGGTATCATCGTCTTTCGGCGGCGCAAAGGGCGCACTCGGCGATTTTTCCGAGCTCGAAGCTCGTGGAGCGTTGTCCATCGGGGAAGCCGTCCGGCGGCAGGAGGGAGTCCAAGCTGCCCCCCCGGGTGGATATCGCATTCTTTGCATCTTCACCTTCGCTCCCTCGTGGCCGCTCGTTCGGCCCTATTGACGCTGGCTGCATTCTGTGCAGTGTGGTGTGGGAGCGGCAGATAGACCGTGGAGTATGCCCCCACATACCGACGGTAGGCGACTGGAAAGGGGAAATGGGAGCTCGATCGAGCCTGCCTTCGAATCGGTGCACCGAGCGGGGCTTCCATCCATCTTACATCTTCATCTCCGGTGAACCCGGGGCGCGCGAGTACATTGACACGCGAGTTACATCCGAGAGAACCTCCCCGGTGAATGGGGTTTTAATTTTACCGTCCCCGATTAGACGGAAATCGATAGGATTGTTGAGTTCTCGTTCTGGACGCGAGGTGGAGGTGGAAAACCGCCGAATCAGAATGTGCAACCCAACCGAGCGCGAGTTGTTCGTGCGGGCGTGAAGCGATTGAACACCAAAGCCCTCGCCATCTAAGCGCTGATCCGATAGGAAAAGCGCGTCCGGGCACGGTACCACTCTGGGTTCATGTTTGAGTGGGGGAAAAAAATGGGGAATATACCTGAACTGAACGACACCGAACGGACAGGAGAGCTGGCCACTTCGTATTCTACGGTGGGGCGATCGGTGAAAAGCGCCAACTACGGCGTGAAGTGTTCGCAGTACCCAACTCACGCCATCGGATGCGATTGTGACAAGCGCGCTAATCGAATTCATGCCTCCCAACCCCCCACGCGTTTTGGAGTGTCGAACCAGTCATCCTTTTGTGTGACACGCAGCAAACCGTCGATGCGTATCGAAAGGATTCAAGGTGAACTGTTATCAAAAACCCATCAGCGCTTGAATGTCGCGCGGAGTGGATTATCCGTCCGAGGGAATCATGTTGCTGCTCCGGCCCATTTTTCTCTGGTCTTCCCCGGGACCGCCTGCCATTGGATACAAATACTATGTGCACTTCCTGACGGATGCACTTCATTTCATGTGTTTATGCTATTGAATGCATTGCAGTGCGGAGTTTGGAGCATGTGCAGCGTAATTCACGTGCAGTGGTACGGCATTGTCCATGCAAACAAAGAACTATGCACTTTGAGTGTGGTGCAATATGATATGTTCTGATCGAATAGCTATCGTGAATGTGTAGTTCACGTGCAGTTTGACGAAATGTTAGAAAATATCTTTGTTTCAAATTCAGATTGGAAAATATCGCTTTAGTTTATATTTTCAACAATTGGGGTTTCAATCCATTGAAACTTCTCTTCTTCCAGCACATTATATTTTTGTCCAATATATATTCCCCGCTGTTTTTCCCTTTGTTTTTGACTTATTCTTCATGTTATTCAAATTTTATCTACATCCATTTCTAAATTAGATACCTGAGTGAATCATTATTCAATATTTTACCTATGCCTTCTTAAATGCCAAAGATAAACGATTTACTGCATTGCTAACCTTCTCGATAACCGTTCTCTGAGTTCCGATTGCACAAAATCGGGCAAGATCATAGCAATTCGAGTGGAAAAACGGTTCTGTGCAATTAACCGCCATTACTGTAGCGCACGGTGGTACCTGTTGGCGCAACATTGCAAGGGGTTCCGTTTTTGCCCTATCAATATCGAAAACGAAGATGATCGACACGGCCGGTACAAGATTCGTTCGCGCGTTCTAGATCCTCCCGATAGCGGGCCGTAGTTCCCTTGCCGCTGGATGACGATGACTATGGTAATGCAACAAACAACTTCATTTAAGAGGTCCCGTTCATGTCCCGACACCTTTATCACGGGGACCGAGCGGGGTGCCAGTATGGGGGTGGAAAAAAAAACCTTTGACGGGCAATCGGTTTACCGCTTCGTATTTCTCGCTAGTTTTTTTTTTTTCTCAACAACCCTCCCTTTTATGGCACGTCGCTGCATCGCAGCCCGCTGACGTCGTTGCGTCGGATGACCGGGCATTCCGGGTTGTGCGCGAAGGAAGATTTTAATTTTTGATTTATTGCCATAAATTCTCATTGCTAGAATCCCGACCGACGACACCGGCTGGCGACCGAGTGCGACCGCGTCTTGCGCCGGGCCGAGTACAATAAATTATTGAAATGAGCAACTGCAGCGGAAGGGAGGTGATGCGCTCGCGAACCTCACTGGACCGACCACCAAGACCCCAAGATCGATGCGCTGTTGAGTGTTTCGATGACGAGAGGCACGATAACGTCCCGTAATCTCGGGCGGGCAGTGGCAGCGGAGGTGCTGGAAGGTTCTCGGTGGCTTCGGAAAGGATTAACCGCAATCTTCATTGTTGTGGCCGGAAGGGGGTTGGGGTGGCACTCTGAGCGCAGATTATGAAAGCGGTCTATTGGCAGAAGGGAAAAAAATATCGACCTGCAGCATGTAGTGCTATAAACTGTAATACTCCGCCGGAGAAGTTGTTGGGCATTACGAGGAGGAACACTCTTTTCCCCCCGCGTTTTCAATATTGTGTAAGGTACGGAAGAATGAGGGATCGCTATAAAGCCTTCGCTGCGTCGGTCATCAGTGGTGGCAAAGCTTACGGAAAGTCACGGCACATGGCCGGAGTCATTGTTGAGCGAACAAGAAGTACCGGCCCCGTCGGCGTTGCAAGCTCACCTTCTCGAAGGCAATGCGGGATGGCGGACCTCGTGGCTACTATGTTGCAAGCCGGCTAGTGACACCCCGTTTCCATCCCGCACACCTGAAGTACGCGGAAGGGAATGGGGAATGGGAATGGGAAAAAGCTGGCCTCGCCTCGTCCGGACGCTTCGGTTCAAATTGCAATCGATTCCATTGGAACACCTCAGGCGGCGGAGGCCCGGGGGGACACCTGGGGGGAAGACCGGTGGTGCGCGCGGTGTGAAGGTAATAAATTTTGAATTCCACTTTAATGAGTTCCTTGACTTACGCCTTCCATTACCAAACCACATCTCCGCCCTTCGCCCACGCTACACCTCCAACCTCGCAAAAAAAAAAAAAAAAACGGTGGAAACCGAGCTGAAGCTTCCTCAACGTGTAACGGTCGTTTGGGTTCATAAATGATCGCAAGTTCACCGACGGAGACCGCTCGACGGCTCACCCGTTGGCCAAAAGTCGATTGAAATCCTATTCATGACTTTGGTAATTAATTATTTACAATCACACTGCCGCGGCCGCCCTGGCGTACCGTTAGAGGTGCCAGCACGGGAGCATGATGAGTGGGCATGAACCGAACACGGCCGAGATGCCGACCTTTCCAACGCCGTTCGTTCTGTGCCGTGCTTCTCGATGTTGTGTGCGGTCGTTGTAGACGGTTGAGATGAGAGTTCACACTTCGGGAACGAGCATCTAGAATGGTAGTTGTTTTTTTCTTCACTTGCCTAAAAAGGGGTCCCTCGCGTAGAGTTTGTTGATTTTGGTCCACACGCGAGTCCACCTCTCACTTCTTTTTTCTTTTCTTATTCAAGAACCTTACGCTGAAGATGCGATGCATGCAAAAAGAAAATCAACATACTGTGGCAAGAACATGTACACAAATTTAAAAACAAATTGATAAAGTTCAAATGTGAATAACTGGTGCAACATTATCTGGAAGGGAAATAGGAGTACGTGAAATAGTTTTAAAGAAAGTTCTTGTTTTGATGATTTTGGATGTTCAAAACTACATGAAGTATTCTAAACAGCTGGACAAAAACCATCGTAGTATAATCTCTGCGTTACGAAACATGTAAGAATAGTTTCTTAGAATGGCATTTTTATAAATGTTCAAACGGCGACAAGGGAGGCAATTACCATACGAAAGATACTGAAACATTGAAGGTAGCGTGAAAGGCCGTTGGGGGAAAGCATAAATCAACATCAATTCTAAATCAAACAAAATAGATGGGCATGATACTTGACTTGATCGGATCAAGTCAAAAGTGTGAATGATACTGTGAGCCCCCCACTGATGAATCGCATTACGGGTAATTCCTTGCGGGTTAAGCACCCATCGGCGGCCTGCGCCTCCAGGGATGGACGGGCATGGGAACGCGTTGTGCCGTGTGGCCAAAGATCATCCAGCCCGCGTAGAACATACTCCCCGGATGGAATGTAGAAGAAATCTACAAGCGTCAAACATCAATTAAATAATACTTAATCACTCAATAAACCAGTGACCGACGAAGCACACGTCCTGAGCACACTCTCGCGTTTCCATCGGCAGGCAACCAACGGCTCTAGCGGTGGGGCTTTTGAGAAGTGATCGGACGATCAGTAACCAACGATCGATGGTTTGGGATCGGCACACGCATACCTTGCGCAGAGATCAGTGAGCCCTTCGATGCCCAGAGCCTTCAATCGCTCACGAGGCTGTGGCTGTGATCTTCTGCTCCATTACAAGCTGGCAGAGGACGGCCAGAGGTGTGTGAAGCAACTGGCGACGGCGACGGGTGTTGGCTGCGTCCGGTACCGTGACGTATCCATCGCAGGACAAGTGAACCTATTATTCTTGGGTTGCGCTGCACTCCAGCGATCTTTTCTGGCGTACAAACGTGTTGCGCTGGTGAAGTCTTAACCTGACTCACAATCTTTGGATCAAGCAGCAAGTAGACGAGAGCAAGTTCTCCACTTCAATGTTATACATTCCTGTGGAGTTCTTGTCCTAAACTATTGATCAGCAGATTGCTATCGTCTAAACGTCGCTGCACGACGCGTGATCGTCCCTTGCGTCCGTGAGCCGCCAGAAAGTATCTCCAGCAGGTGGGATGGAAGAATGGGGTGGTGATTCTTCCTAGCCCGGGGAGTAGTCAGGTGGAGTCGAACCGGCGTAAGGTTCACGTAACAAATGAACGCTGCTCCTTCAATCTCGTATCATTTATTGATTTATCTCGGCTTCGCTCGTTGGTCAACACTCCTTCACCCCGGTCATCACCGGAGCCGCAGCTTTTCATCGTTTCTTCCAAGCGTGACCAAAGAAAAGAGGCCCCCCTTCACAGCCGTCCTGATTCGTTCTCGATGCGTCGCTTGATTCGACCGTTTGTTCTTTTTCATATCCACTGCGAGCGAGTGTTAGGAAAATGATGCGCATTAACACACACGAAAACTACACCGTGGACGCTAGAGATTCAATGGCCACGAGGAAAATTATTGATACTTAGTTTTTTTTTTTGGCACAAATTATGCATTGCTTCCGGATGAGGGAAGGCTTAGGTGTAATTGTGTTTTGATTGCTGGTCAAATGTTGCCTCCATAAATCAACCATCTTCACCATGCGCATGCAACATCTATTGAATGTTAAGGTCATCGTTTCCCCACTTCCTTATTTAAATCTCAAATGATTGGATTAATTTGATATTATTTTAGGAAACTGTGAATCAATATCAAATTATACATGGTTCCTCAGAACGGTTTGGGTAATCAACAGTTCATTGTGGCTTTTCATACGCATACATTTTCGCCAAGTTATTGAAAACGTAGTAAGACGCATGGATTAATTTCCAAGTAATCGTGATTACATCAATTAATTCTCCAGTTAGCAGCATTCATTTGCTAACAGTTGTGTTTTTGCAAATTGGTTTCGCTATTGGCAGCATTTTCGGCCCTAATGGGTCTGTCTCTGTGTGAATATTGTCGCGCTGTGAAAATGAGAAAAATGAAAATTTAACGAGCGCCCGAAAACGCTTTTAAAATCTCAACACATTCATTTCCTCCCGCGAGTCGGATCAGTCATTGCCATAGCACGCTTCGTTGAGGGCATAATTAAAACCTTCATAAGCAATTACTATCGTCTCGTTGCTCGGCAAAAGTTATGGCTTTTGTTTGGAAAGAAAATAAAAAGGAAGAAGCTTAATCTTTCCCCCACTCTCTTGGGAGCAACTTTCCGTCGAAGTCGTCTGGAGAATGCAGAACGCTCTAGCATGCGGCTCCTGAGCGGCAGATTTGGCATGCCGTCTTTCTTCGCAGATGGAATGTTTTTATATTTTTTGCGAATAATGGTCGCGTTTCGGTCCCTGCTTTTCCGCAGCTTCCGCCGGGTTCGCCAGTCCCAGTCTGCACATTGATGTCCTCCCGGCAACCACGACACAAAGCGATGGAATAAGCGACGAAGCCGAAGGGTTCTGTTAAATAGATTCTAAAATTGAATTAATTACGGTTACGGAGATAAACCGAACCACTTTCCGGGAAGAAAATCGACTTCCGGCAGCCAGAAGTCGACCACCGGCGTGCCCCTTCTCCCTCCCAGGACCTCTTCTTCATCCCGACGCGGGACGCTACGTCATCCCCTACTCGGTGCTATTTAAGTAAATAAATTACTCCGCTCCCGGTCCAATCTTGCCCTCTAACCAACCACCCGGGGACCGCGTCAACCCTCAGCGAAGCAACCGGACGAAAAAAAAGGGGGCATAATAAAAAAGATAAAATTATCGAAGAAAAGTGTAATGGTTTTATGCAGGCCGAAGGATCGGGCCGAAGGAGAACGACGACACGCTCGCGGGCCAAGTCCCGGTGATCTACTTTTCGCGCTCGGCGACGGCACGGCGGCACTGCATTCAGTGGTAATGAGTTTATGAACACGGAGCGAAGGAAACAAAGACAAAGGGGATTTAATTATAGCAACCAGTGCAAACGTCCCGGGGGATGCAGAAAAAGTTGCACACTGGCCTCGCGCTGTGTTGCACGACGAAGCAGATGGATGCTGTGTGTTTGTTTGTCCGGAGTGGTCCAATGTAGTTGCAAAGGCACGGGAGGATGTAGTAGTTTATCATTGGTTTCTCCATTTTACAACGACCAAACGTTTACGTTTTGTTTCCGTTTTATAAATGAATGATCTCTTTGCCACCCATGTCGGATTGCTACAACACCAACCTTGACGGGAATGGTTTTTCTAGTGTCAGTAACATGAATTGGAAAAATTGAGTTGATAAATACGATTCTTGTAAAATGAATGAATCAGGTTATGATTTTTGGAAGTTCATCCGTCTCGACAGACGCTGTCACCGGTTGGCGTCATCTGGTCGCATTCGGTCCAAATGGCATCCCATGTGATTCAATCAGTGCAACCGGGGAAGCATATATCCACCGTATAAATGGGCGTCGGAGCGATCCCGACCCGCGATTCGAGTCCCCGTCGTGTGCCGCCTTCTTGACCACACCGCGGTTGTGCCAACGTTTCGAATTGAGTCGCTACGGAATGCCCGATGCTGCCGCCACAATGTCGATCGTGATGGAAGCGATCGCAATTATCTCATAACTCTTGTATTAAATTATTGGAGACTTATGTTCTTGCGGAGTCGACTGCTTGCTCGCGAGACTCGGCGCTACATTGTGCTATATTTGTTTTATTTTTTACGATCAATTCCGTAAAATTTGTTTGACCGTAACTGGTCCCCTTGTTTTCTGTTACTTTCTTTCCCCCTGCAGCCATGGGGAACACGGCTGAGGCTGAGAGTTTATAGTTGCTGCGGGTTCGGTTGTCTGTTCGATCGTGATGCCGCACGCTATCGAGTTTCACTTTCAATATTAGCGCGTATTCACGACTTCCACGACTTCTGGCGCGACCACGAAAGATCCATCCGATATAGATCGTTTGCTTTTGCTGATGACTCGGAGCCGTTTCTAAGACGCTGTGCGCTATGCGACCCCATCGACGCCCTCCGGCCCCACCGCCCAACTAACCCACCCACCCGTGTTCCCTCCCGCCACTGCATAAGAAATTGCCTCAAGGGTACAGATTTGACGCCTCAACGCTTGCAGGGAGCATGGCGCATGGAAATGCACTAATGAAACCGATGCAGCGTGGTTTTTCTACCTTCGTTCCGTCGTAACTTTGTTGTTGTGCCCTGGTGATTTATGGACCTCGCGGTGCAGTTTGACAGTGCACTTTGAAGCCGTAAGGAAGCGATTGAAATAAAGTTCGATTAGCTGCATTGTGGTCATAGGTAAAACATACCACTGCTGACGGGTTCTGTGCTAAACGACGGTGGTAAATAGATTGATTTGTCCAAAGCAAACCCGGCTTCATCATGTTAGCCCCAATAGTCCATTGGGGTATTTTCAAAACAAATGTTAGTTCCTTTAAACAACTGGTACACAACACTGCTCGAGTCACAGGAGCGTCTTTCGTTGACACACAACCCATCTCACATAGGACGAGCCTCCGTGGACTAATTCCTCAAGAATGGTCAGTGTTTCCGGTCAAGCGAAAACGGCAATGACTCAATCCGCTTGCGAAATGAGGTTTCACACGCGGACCAGCCGCACTGACTCATCATCGTACGTTTGCAAATGTGGTTCGCTGTTGATGGACGATTTTTCGCCAAAACGGGGAACGTTCCGCCCGTTGCGCCGATTTGCTGTACCGCATGAACCGCTTGAAAGTCGCGAGGTAGATGAGAATGTCGGACAGTTTATTTTGACAAACAACTTCCCCGTTCCGATGGTTGATTGATTCGACTGTGCTGCGACTGGTGGTGGCGAATGAAACGGGCCGGGCCGGGCGGCAGGAGTGGCGCAGAGAAATGTTTCAACATTCAAGACATTCGGTCATCGATCGAATGATTAATTAATTATTCACAATTGTGGCTTGCGGGCTGACCAATGCAGAATAAAAGCAAAGTAAAGTAAACGCTCCCTCTCGCGCCAGCCGCCAGCGCCCGGGGCCGAGGTTACTAACTGTATTATGAACGCGCACCAGCGGAACCCTATGTGTTGCAACAGTCGCGGAACAGCAAAAGGGATAAGGCACGCCGGGCAAACGAGCGCGAGCGTCGTCGGCAACCACGTAATGAACTAATCCTCGAGCTCCGAAACACACCAAAATCAATTGCGTTTACGGTAACAAATTGCTGTGCGTAAAAATTCCTGCCAAAGGCCGCAAAAGGGGTGGGTGGGTGGGTAGATTTCCCCGGCAATGGCCAAGCCGAAAGGGGCAGGATCGCCCGGGAAATGTATATTTGCGCTGTACGAATCCACCGTTTTTCTCCTTTTTTTTTTGCTTCATCTATTTACCATCTCGTGAGGAAAAGTACGTTTCGATACAGCTGTGGTCCCCCGCGCGGGGAGATTTGGACTTTGCGGAAAGAAAGCAGAACAAAACAAAGAGGGCAAAAAACAACTAAACCTTCTCGCACCGGGAACTGGACCGGGGTCTCGATTTGCCGGCGAAGAACGGTTTACGGGAGAGTATAGGCAGCGACATGAACCGCGGCCGCGCCGCGGGTAAAATCGATTAGAAGCCTTCCCAATTAAGTCACCTGAATAAATCAACTCCCCAAGACGAATCGAAATTGAAATAGAAGATAAATGTTAAGGCACTACGACGCACAACAAACACATCGACAAACACACTGCACGATTCTGTTTCCCTCCTAGTGCTAGGCCGCGGCCAGCTCGGTGGAATAGTTGGCTCTTCTTCGGGATGTTTCCCAGCTCCGGCGCATATCGGCCCAATCGATCGATACGGAGAACTCTCTGGAATGGTTCGGGAAAGCAAAAGAAAAACTCCATCGCTAGAGGATCGTCCGCATGAGAGATGTGCGAGCTGAAGCTGGGTAGGATGGCAGAGTGGGAGAAGGGACCGGGGGGACATGGTTCCGCGCATAAGTCACACTCCAATCGGGATCGTTCTACTACGCGCGTACCGTACTACAGAACAAATCCGTTAACAGCTTGTGTTTGCGTTTCGCATGCCTCTTTCTGTACGATCGCACAGTAGGAGAATGCCGGGACGTTTGTAGGCAAGTCCTATTCCCTGTCAATCGATCGGTATGGGACTAAGCTTCAGACACAGCCATAACCTTACCGTTTGTCTATAAGCCTTCCTGATATTGGCATGTTTCATACGAGTTCTTCGAACGATATCGTTCGAAAGTTCACGGGGTTGAGCGTTGGTCGCTTTATCTCTTGAATGTGTTTGAACAATTCTTTTGATCACTCGAATTTTCGATTTTCATGATCCAAACTTCCCTCAGGAGCCGTCCCACTGTGGCACATTGGTGGAACACTCTGCGCGCTGTGACCTTAGCGGACAGGAATGTTTTCGGAGCAATTACCGAAGCTCATGCGAAGCGCATCGTCACCGTCACTGGCTTTGCACCGTGCGCGTCTAACAGTTCTTTCCCGCACACCAGCGTCCATCCCTCAACGTGCAGCTCTAGTTCTAGCTCCGGTTCCAGGGCTTAGGGCAAGATGCTCAGGTGCGCTCTAGCCTTTGCGCCCGTTCGCTGTGGTGGTGCTGATGCTGACGAAGGAACATTCTAGCCGGCGGAACCGAGCACTATTGGTTATTTTAGTGTAGATAAAAAAGGAGAGTGTGATAAAAGAGAGATGGGGAGAGAGAGAGAGAGAGAGAGAGAGAGAGAGAGAGAGAGAGAGAAAGAGAGAGAGAGAGAAAAAGGGCCGTTTGCTGCCCGAATCGATCATGGATCGATCGTGAACGATCTTTCGCGTTGGTCTCACGTTGCCATTTCTCCGTCTTTCTTATCGATAGATTCGGTATAGAGTTGCACCCTGCGAAGCAATGGCTGCTGCTTTGTAAGGCGGGCATTTGTTGTCGAAAGATCAGATCTGTGACGGCCAATGGTTGTAGAAGTATCAAAAAGTGAAATAACAGTTCCTTTTACTTATGTAGGAGGTGCATTTTTTTTTAAACTAGTTTAGATAAATAATTGATTTTGTACCTTTAGTCAATTGTTATTATAATTTGTAGTCAAATATTAAATACTTTTCCGAAAAGACGGATTGTTCCTTTTTGTTATTCGAAACTTTATGTATGACAATTGTGCCTTCCCAACATTCCAGTCCCGGTGTCGAATTTATTAATCCTATAAACGAATTTGCCAACCATTTATGATAAATCACATGAGGGTAATAAGGGTTCCAAACATTGAAAGATGTCGACTAGCCTCTCCAATTACAATAATGCCTTACCGATTAGTTATAGTACCTCACCTTGAAATTGTTACTGCATTTAATGCGATTCAACACTGAATTCGGTTGGGTGTCCGACATTCCGAATAACATAACGAATGTAGGTCCTTTGCGGAAATAAATTTCGACTTGATTCATCAAGGATGAATTCATCCTTGTTTCCTCAATTGTGGCATACATATTTTCTATGACCCTATGCTACGAGGTTATGGAATCTCGTACAAAAGATGTTTGCGCATGACGGCGGTTGTCTACGAACTAATGTTGGATTTGTTTGAAGCAGTCAATGAATTCGTCTGATACGTACAGATCTCATACGCGAATGACACAATTTTTACACCACTACCCACTCCACATTCTCGAACAGCTACCGTGAAAGCGCGTGTTAGAAAGGAAACGTTCAAGGATTTTCCCCATTATGGCTGCTGCCCCCGCTGCATTGACAATTGTCCGATGCTCGACATCTGATAAGACATCGGCTGAACACTCTTTAGTCCGAATGCATGACTGTTTGTCCGTCGATCGGCAGCTTGCCAACATTCCATGTTGCACGGTTACATAAAAGACACTCGAATTTGCCATCATTCGACCCCCCCTTCCCCACACGCTCGGCTCATCGGAGGGCTTATAATGAAAGATTGTGTGATGTGTGCCATTTTGGGGCGTTTGGAGCATCACTTGCGCTCGCCGATGACCTTCTTCAGATCATCATCGGCGGCGGTGGCGGCGGCGGCTCGGTCCATTCCCACAGGCGGCCAGGCCTCCGGCAGAGGCGCGCGCTCCGTTCGCCGATGAGTCGTCGCGCGCGCACGCGATTTGTTTGTGCTCGACTCTCGAGACCTCTCAAGTGCTCGGCATACGGAATGATTGAAGTGGACGGTCTTTTTTTGTCTATACAAAAGAGTGCCGGTCAACGCTCGGGGACCACACACACACACACAGGGCTGGACACACATTCGCCACCCCGCTTCGCCACTTTTTGTCCCGCTTTTCACGCAACCGAAGGAAGCGTCAATGAAGCAAACAAACGCGCACGCAACATCAAACAGTTAGTAAAATGAAGGGCCCAATTCAATCTCGCACGGGTTCAATAATCAACTGGCCGGCTGGGAACTGTATTTATTTGTCTTCTCCTTCTTTTTTGCATGCACAGCATCCTTTGAACTCGCAACTCGAAGCGGCCAACGAAGTTGCCTCCGGGCAAACGGTAAATTAATTAATTAAGTAATTAATGGCAATAACACTCGCTCTCGAGCTAGTCCCAAAAAATCCTCACACCGCCGTATGCTATAGGGCGCGCTTTTGAGTACCGACGAAGGGGTGAAGGTAATTTTTTTTTCTATGGTAAAACATGTTCCTGGCCGAAGAAAAAGCAAGCAGCTTTTGCACAACCGTTAAAGGACACACGGGTTGGAATGGGCAGGGAAAGAACGTCGGTGGGATGTGAGGGTGAGGTGGCCAAATAGTTTTTACCGTTCCCGTGCAGGTTTGATATGTCGAGTTACTACATGTGCCGTTTCGTTGAGTCTTGTGCAATGCAATCCTGCGTGTTTTTTAATGGCATTCTCAATGGCTTCTAGCGGTAATTTTTCTAGCTACCTTTCACATTTAAT
>JAOEFI010000007.1:13720080-13733998 GCA_034621735.1 Anopheles plumbeus | reverse complement strand
CCCCCCCCCCCCCCCCCCCCCCCCCCCCCCCCCCCCCCCCCCCCCCCCCCCCCCCCCCCCGCAACGTTCGTGTTCCATTTATCAGCTATCGCAATCGGATTGCGCAAGATTGCACATAATTGTGTTGGGTAAAATTTTAATGTACAGTTTCGGGGGTGACACAATCATTATTAATGCATTGTTTTTCGTTGTTGTTAATTTGTGCTATTTTCTCTTCTTTTTTTTTCTTCTCTTACAGGTAAGTGCACCGTGCCGCCCCTTCGGCACCCGCCCCGTTGAACCTACAAGTGCTACTGTTGATTCCGGATTCATTTAACAAATATTTGGCCCGGTCCGTTTCCTTGCCGTGACTTTTGCCGTGCCGTGGTGTGCGGCAGCGGGGTATGGATTTTTTCGCACTCATTATTAAATACCATTTCCCCACAACGAACCATTAACAACGCGGCGAATCAAACGATGCTTAATAATTCATAGTAAATCTCAGATTACTTGTAATTTTAATTTGATTATTTTTATTGCAATTCATCGTCGTTCCATTAGTACTGCAGGGCGGAGCTGGGTGTTTATCACTGAATCAAACGGATTCACAGGAAAAATCGACCAGAAAGCTTTCCATATCATATGAAGTAATACCAAACACACTATCAAGGGATTCAAACGATCGTTGAACAATCTACTGAATGTTCTCGTATTTTTTTCAAGGCAGCTAATTAAAATGAACAGTTTTATAGGGCGTGGAAGGTCCATACAGAGGGGGTGGGAGAGCGTTGACACCTTTTGCGAGATTCAAAATAAAAATGTTTCTTCGATTTATTTTGACTCGATTTCCGTCTCCAGGGTACAGTGCGATGGACATGTAGCTTCACTTGAGTGTGTCTATCATGCCCTGAAAGCCTTTATTAGTTATGTCCATAGGCTTTCCTCGTCTTACTTGAGTAGGTGCTTAGAAAAGGTTAAAAATCTAGCAAATTCTATCATAAACCAGCCTTGATCGGTTTTTCGGCAATCCTGAGAGCTCCTAACGATGGCTGTAGCAGCTACTTTTGAAGCCAACTGCGCCTAACGATCGACCTAAAAGATCGCCAAGCCAATAAAGAACTCCAGATTTCGGCCGTTCCATCCATCATGGCAAAAACCAGTTCGCATAAGCCGCCTTCTTCGCCGCGCACTAGAAACGAAACCAGGCAACGGTTTTGTGCGACCAGAGAGGCAAAATAAAATCCTCCAGGTTAGAGCCCTAAGCCGACGTTTCTCCGAGAACAGCCAGAGCGGCCGTGGGTCGCCGCAGGTCCGAAGTTCGCGGTTGCTATGCTCCCCAAATGATACAATCAAGCTTCTCTTTCCCTCTCTGTCTTTGTCTCTGTCTCGCTATCTCTCTTTCTCCTTTGTGGAACCATTCCGCGAACAACGAAATGAGTATATCATCAAAAAGAGAGTGATGTAAGAGAGTGCGATCGATGCTGGAGCATGATCATTATAGTGATCGCAGCCGCTGCATATCGAGAGAGCATAACAGCAGAAGATCAGGGAATGGGAGCATCGGGATGAGGTTCATCGATAGAATCAAGAACGAGTGAGCGGACTATGGCCGCGAAATGGCATCCGCGAAGGCAACATAGAGAGACGGCAGCATACAGAGAGTTGGAAACAAACCAGAACGCCTGGCCCGGTGTGGTCAGTGGTAGAAGGGGAAAGCGAAGCCATACAGAGCACTGGGAGAAAGATGTAGAGAAAAATGGAAACACACACACGCACACACACACACACACACACACATTCATTCGGTGCCAAATACGGTTCGAACGGGCGAAGTAGCGAACGCTAGAACTCGTTACAGGCGCATCGACCGCTATAAGCGGCTTTGGGGCGAGCACAAACACACGCGGCCATCTGCTGACCCCGGGCGGGTTCCCCCTGTTCGGTCCCACACGTTCAAAACGAACGGAGAACGAAGGCTCGATAGAAACATAACGAAATGGGAGAGAATGGGAACGCTGGAGCAGAAAGCGCCACGCGTGTGTAGAAAGTATATAGGGAAAGGGACAGATCGATCGAGCCGCATTTTCCTCGAGCGCCGCGAGAGCAAATGAGCGCAAAAAAGCCCAAATGCGGAGCGCGATCACGAACAAAGCGCGGTCATCGTTGAGGGCGCGAGCTCGCGAAACGCGGACCGCGATACTCTCCGCACGCGCAGCATAAATCATGCGAGAGCAGCAGCGACCGTAATGGAGCAGCTGCAGCCGGCCAAAGCCACCGGGCAGGCAGGGTTGAAGCGAAAACCCGTTCGTTTAAGTCGCGCTAAGCGCTGCCGGCTGAGCTGCCCTGAAATGGGAATGCGGGAATAGAAGCGAGCGCGAGAGAACTCGTACCCTTCCGTTGCGAGAGCTATGCTGCGGACGGCGATGGCTGCATCGCGCCAGCGGCTCCAAGCACTGAGCTGCTCCCCAGCGTTCGGCAGTCGCTCGGAAGGTTTTCAACGCTACGCAACGGCGAGCGCAGCGCAGGCGGTACGGTTCGAAACATTGTGCGCGTGTCGCGGCCACACTGTCGCGCAAACGGTGCTGCGTTTCTCCCCACATTCGATAGGTTTGTAATTCAATTGATCCTCTTGTAAGGGTTCGGTCCGGCCTTACTTCATCGCCGTACTCGGTTTCCTTGTGGAGAATGCACTTTCGGAGTGCAACCCGAGTGCGTCCCTTTGTGCGTGTGTATGTGTGTTTTTTTATTATGTGAAACGGTGTTCCGAAACGCACCCAACCGTTAGAGCAGCTGTCGTCGTCGTCGCAACGGCTCTCACACGCAAGCACGCCTGACTCGCGCCTGACGAAAAGAATCCCCAAAAAACCCAACACTCGGTGTATGTTTTCGTTTCCGGAACGCGCCACCATCGCGGCGCACACGGGGTGGCGGTTGGTGCAGGCGCACGCGCAAACTGTCCGTCTTGTGCACGCGCACGAGGAAGCGCCAATGCAGTTGCACATTTACAACACAGCCGGCTCGGCCCCTGGTTCTCGCTAAACATGGGGCGGTAAAAAAAAAACCTTAATTTAAATCGAGGAACATCAATGCACTTTCCGCGAGAGGGACAGTCGACAGTCCGAGGCTAGCACGTGAACGTGTGTGTCTGGCTGTGTCAGTGTGTGTGCGTGTGTGTAGGTGTGCGGTGTTTGTTCTCCAATCCAAACCGCGGGGGTGCTGATGCACTTTCCTGGGGCGGCTTGTTGAAAGCGCGAACGAAAAGGAGGGAAAAATATAAAACGAACGTGGCGAGCATCTATCACAAGCGGCGCCGAAGCCATGGGTGCATGGGAAAGTAAATGTTAATTAATAATTAGTACTACCAACGCGCGGCTGCGGCGGCACTTCGCTCGAGGCGCGGATCGGTGCAAGTGCAAGTGCAGTTGCATTTTCGAGCTTTCCAAGTGAGTCGGAGGGACTCGAGACATCGAGTCAATCCGTAAATCCACTACTCGGTCGGCGGGCGGTTATTGCGTGTGCGGGCTGCACTGTACTTCTGTGTGCGTCCTCGGGTGAGTGTGTGTGTGTGTGCGTGGGGGGTGTTTGTGTGCTGTTTGGACGTGAATTAATGCCCTCCGCCCGCGCCAAAAGGCTATCATTAGCCCACCCGCTGGGTGGAACCGACTGACAAAGGGGGAAAGGGGGTGTGGGAGAGTGCTGTCGGCTTTTATTGAAACCGGTGCCCGAGGGGGCTGCCGGTTACGGGGCGAGTGTTTAGTAGGTGAGCAATAGTTTTCCCCAATTTCGCCGTTTTCCATCTGGTTTTGGGGGAGGACGAAAAAAACGGAAACTATTACTGATCGCCCGCTAGCGCAAGCCCCGGTTCACCTTCCACTTTAATTTTGTTTTTCTGCACGCCCACCCCACCATTCAATACGCACACACTCGCGCACCCATTTCGACACGGACAATTTTCGTGCGCTTTTCCAACGGTAATTTTGAAGGCATATTTTCGGTGTGATTCGTAGGTTGAATGAAAAAGAAGGGTGAAAAAAAAACATCAGGCGAATTGGTGTGCAGTTCGTCGGTGTGTGAAAGTGTGTGTAAGTGTGCGCCCCAGTGTTGAAGGAAGCGGCCGAGAGACGCGTTTCACACCGCCAAAGTGGGAGCGAGCGGAACGGAACGCGCCGAAACTCCGCACGCGCGTAACGCAAGTAAAAGTGCATCCATTCAGCTGTCCAGGCGCGTTTCCCCGAGCCCTTCCGACCCCCACCCACACACGCTGACGACGACGGTGGTGGTGACGGTGGCGGCGGCGGCAACGATGATGATGATGATGATGATGGTGATGTTGATGATGGCCGTGATTATCTCGTAAAAGTGGGTTCTTTTCCATTGTATTAGCGTTAAGTGTCGACGGATCGTGCGGCCGGTTTCACGAGCGCGCCCGAGAGGATGCATTTCTGGCCCGAAAGAAAGTGAATGCAAATCGGCACCCACCCTCCTCCCACCCTTTGCAGCATCCATCGGTCCGTCCCGTTCCTTCCCGTAGTGTTTCGTTTTGGGGGGCCCCCGCCCCGGCCCTGGGTGCATCTTTCGGGTTCCGTTAGGTTGTCCGTGAAAAACCTACCACCTTTTTCCTGACCGCATTCCGGACCAGATCGTTAGTTCGGCTGGGATGGGGGGGGGCTCTATTGAGTGCTTGCGCTCGCCTTTACTGCAACAGTTCATTTTATTTCTACTTTATTTAGGTGTTTGTTTTGGTTTTCTTCTCCTTCTCTGGGAATCGAATGGTGCGCCTGAAATAGCGGCGGCAATAAATTGCAAATGTCAAAGCACGAACGCACGTCGCCGGGAGGGAATCGCGTGAGATTTTACACCCCGTAATGCATTCGCCACACACACACGCTCGCGCGCGCCCGCTTGAAACGGTGCGACCTTTGTTGCGGTGGATTATGTTGCCGCTCGAACGGAGCGCCACATAATGTGCGAGTGCCGTTGAACCCCGCAAGATCAACCGGTAGCACCGACAGCGGCAACCGTCCTAGGCGCCAGCGCCAAAGGTTGGAGTGCAGAAAATGTTGACCCCTCTTTGTCGGGGGGATTTATGGGGGTTCGTGTTAGGTCTTCAACCCACTTTGGGGAAGGGAAGTTGCATTGGGTAACCGACACTAAAGCAATGGGCTAACGGGAGACGAGGTGCAGCGCGGAGGAGAATTATGAGTTTTTCTTCTCGCCAAAGACGAAACGACCTTGCGACCGTTGGGAGAAAAAGACCGCCAAAGACCGACCTGTTGGTGGTGGTGGTGGTGGTGTTGCTGGAGGCCGAGGTGCCCTCAGACACGTCGAAGGTAAACTCTGGGAGCGGGTTCTCTTTTCATGAATCAACATTCCAACCATTCGCTGTGCGGGGTCTGCGCGATCGTTGCTAATTCAGCTTGGCATACAAAAAAAAAAAAAAAAAAACGATTCAAAAATGCAACCGAAGGCGCCACCAAAGCTCACCCAACAAAACCCATTCATTCTGTGCCACACCGCGAATGCACATTTGCAACCGAATGCAAATTTTGTTTTCGATCGTTCGCGTAGCCGGGTACGTGGCCGGGAAAAAAAACCCTAATGTAAAAAAAAGGAAATCAAAGCCAATACCGCCCGTCAGCTTAAACGAAGGAACGCAACAACAGCAACAGCGAAAAGGGGTTGCAAAAACTTCCGGCGATGGTTCTTTCCCCACCGGTTTTCTGCGTGGAGTTTAGAGGCGAACCAAGTTGGGCAAGAGTGTGGCATTTGCAGGACCGGAGGAGGTACACTGATTCGCTAAGCGGAAAGTTATGGTGCTTTTGTCCCTGCTCCGTCTTATACGCTTCGCCCCTGCCTTCGGAAGGAGGTTTATTTTTTTAATGTAACGTAGCCTCCACCCATTTTCGATCCCTTCAAAATCCGACTGACCAATCGATCGGTGGTGGACGGAACAGCTGACCGGAGCCTTCGGAAGCACGGTCACACTGCCCGGCTGGCTCTCGTTGCTGGGGCGGGCGGAGGGCCCATGTAAATGAGCTGACGTCCACAAGGCGAAACCTTCTCGCGGCAAAACAGAAACCTCTTACTAATAGGTTGATACAAACGTTTTGGTTTTTTTTTTTTTCGAAATGCCGGTTCGGACTTTTCCGTTCGTTCGTCCTCCGCACAACCGGGGCTTAGCAAAGTGGCTGGACAGTTGCATGTAAATTAGATTGACCGCTCATTTCGGGACGACCCGCCCCGCGTGCAAGCACGGTTCGTTTGTCTGTCGCGTTTACTTTGTGTAGCCACCAGCAACGCGACAAACGTTTTACATGGCGGCTACATTTGAATGGTTGCACGTTTTGGGGGAACGCCTTCAGGCATGGGAAAAATAGGGATCCCGGCGTCGGCACCGGACCCGACGACGTCATTTGAGATCAATTCATTTTTTTTTCTGCCTTCAATGACATCTGTATGGTTGATTTGCGCACATTATTGACAGACGCAAGCTGTTGGTATTAGTCCAGGTTTTGCATATTTAATGACTCTCATTTCTCCTCCACCAAACTGCTCGGTCTGATGTTGGGACTTGATGCTGTGTTTGATGTTGCAAAAATAGAGCTTTTTGTTTTTTATGTACCAAAGCAAAACATTCAAACAGACAAGAGGAAGTGGTTTTTCAACGAAACTTACTGCCATTGTTTTATTATTCAAATCTTTACGGGCGATAGTAAACATGAGGTGGTTCTATTTTAGTCGACAGAATTTACATGGTCGTAATGCTCGCAACAGAGCTGTAAAAAAGCTTTTCGTAGAACATTCGGTTTCATAAGTTTCATAACAAAAGGTATGATGCATGCAATACATTATTTCATTCCCAATGGGATTGTGCATTTTTCAGTAAATTCAATCATTCCCATAAGACCCATAAGCGTGAGACCTTCGTAAATGCTTCGTACTGTAAAAATATTGATCTTCCCACATTTACTCGTACACAAAAAAAAAACAACTCGTTTCCAAAATGGTACAATCTAACCACCATGTAACTTCATGCTACTGGTTCTCTGCCCTAACGGAAGCGGAAGACACATTGACTTAAAACCTAGCCTAGCTGGCAATGAAAGTATTTGGTTCAAACCATCACCACCACCTTCCTAGAAACACCCTTCCGAACGTCTGAAACGGGAGATAAATTCGTCGTTCCCCGCTTTTTTTCCGATGCCCTTCCGTCGCACCCGGACCCTCCGCACACAGGCGGTAAATCAGTAATATTTCAACACCTTGATGACCGAGTTCCGGTCGGCCCATTTTCGGGCCGGTTTCGGAAGACCATATTACTTGCCGGGGCTGGCAGTTTGCTTCCGTGTGGTGCTTTGCGTAGGCCACACGAGTGGAGGCTAACGTGCAGGGCAAGTGGGCGAAATAGTGGGCCATGTGTACTTTTTAGTACTCCTTCGTCGCCGTTGGACTTGCTGACAGAATCTTCTGTTGGTCGGTTTTTGGGAACGGAACGGAAAGGGCGCCCACTGGAGTTTGTGCAAAGTAGCATGTCGACGGTTTCCAGCACCGTCCGGAACTGGACCAGTTTTCCCTTCCGTCAACATAGGGTTCGGTTGTAACGGGTTGTCCTTGCCAACAACGGTACCGATAAGGTGAGCGAACGTCAACGGTTGCTAGAATAACACCGGAGAAAACGGGCGCACACCAAAGTCATTGAAGTGGCCCACTTTTAGCCAGTATTTGTCCCCATCCACCTACGATGCCTCCGTCCTACCTCCGGAAGAGTGCTGTGTGAAAACACCTAGTTCTAAAACTCGATGCTCCTCATCGTGCAGTCCAGCTAGGGTTGCAGCGCAACATCACAGACCGACCGAGAAGTGGTGCACCTGAGTTCGTTCGTTTCGCTCCCTTCGAGAGTCGCCAAAACTTACCGGGGGCACACTTCACCCGAACGATGGCTGACCACACCGTATTCGTCGTGCTCGCCATTGTGCTTGCCGTCGTCGTTGAACGATTTTTGCATTTTCCCCTAATTTAATTGGATTTTTCCTCCGGGAACAGAAGCGGACGAAAACGAATTGCGCAAGGAAATGGGAAATTTAGTTTTATGCCCCACCAGCGACGACCGGCCGGCCCTTTCGCCCTCTAAGCAAGCACGAACTGAAAGGGGACGTAAAAGCGATCCCGGACCATCGTCCACGGTGCGCTAATAAATATTTTATTGAAATTGAGCACACGATGCAGAATACGCTGCACTTTCCGACTACGGCGACGACGACGGCATCGTTAGCATTGAGACGTGACCGGGCAGTGTTTGCAGAAGTATTGAGGACACACTGGCACTCACCGGAGAGGTCCAACGGCTTGCAAAGCTTTTTCGCGGTGGTACGAGTATCTTCTGGAAGAAGGGCTATAGCAGGGAGTTTTTTTTTAGAAAAGCGTTATTTCTGGAATGTAAAATTGAGTAACAGTGAAGAAAAATATTATTGCATGCCTTTTACTTTGTACTTGAAAAGCACTACTAATATGAGGTGACTTTAATTAAAACCCACTTTCATTGTGAAAGCTCAACATTTCTAAATAAGAAGAATGGAAAACTTTTATTCCCTTTGTTTTGTTGACTTTCCTGGAGTGATTGCCCTAACGCTGATTTTCCAGGCCAATGAAAGAAAATATATTACCTCATTTGGTAAACAAATTGTATTAGCCGGTTCCAAAATCAATTGATACCCACCCAAAATTCAATCTGGCCTGACTGTAAACGCGATAATCGACCCTACATCACCAAACCGATCCCTAAACAAGCGCTTTGATTTTCCGTTCTGCGAGGAACACCGCCGTTTTGCGATTTCACAGCTCATTTGCCATTTGGGGGCGCTTTTCCCCTGGCCACGGCTCTTCGCATCCCGGTAGAGCGTAATATTGACCGACGTTAATGGTTTCGACGGATTCGGCCACACCACAGCCTTTCGGCAAACATTTCAAACACCAGAGTGCACCACCCACCCAACCACCCAGCTGCAGGACGCAGGCCCGAGCGGTCGAATCAAACCCATCGATCGTCGCTTGACCGACGTTAATCTGCTTGCATAGATACCTCACTCCAGGCGGTGAAGGAATTTCCCTGCCGCTTTTCCCACATTAATCATAGCATTATTCACGTAACCCAGTTGTTCGTCGCTCGATCGTCGTCTCATCAAACAACGGGCAGCGCAGCCTTGAGTGAGAGCACTTCTCGTAACAACACTGCAGCTGGCTGCTGGAGTCCGAGTAGATAGCGATACGCGTTCCCCCGTAGGTGTCGGTGTATTTGTTTACATAAAAGTTTCCCACCAGAACGCCTGGGTATTCCACGCTGTTTGATGTTGTTTTATCGAGAACTGCGGGTGAGTTTGATTTCCAAAGCATATCATTACGCCGCTAATGGGGCAGACGGTACAATGTTGTAACACACGCACCGGAGGAATGCGTCACGTTCCGATACGTCAGGAAAACTCCCCATTCGATAGGGAAAACTGATGCCAATGGAAAATGTTGTACCTTTTCGTGATGACATTTCGCGTAGGTTTTTATTTTTTCTTCATGCCCTTTTGAGCGTAGTTTTCCCCAACGTTTAAACCGGTTCCGGTTCAAACGATCCAGTTTTTCTTTGCATGAAAAACAAGGGCCCATAAACTCGTTGGTTTGAAGCATGAAACGAGAATCGATCGAAGGGGGCCACTAAAACTACGACACCACCAAACCTAAACGACGACGTCAATGGCAACGGAGTTGAACTTGGCAGTGAAATGAAGCCGATTGAGAAAAACAAAAAAGCGATGGTAAACAAAAGCACCGTAAGGTAGGAAGTACGACGGCTAGAGGAGGGAAAGTGGGAACAAGGGCACCAACGTCTAACACCGCTCCGGTACAGGCCTTAGACTGTGGCCCGAGAGAAGACAGTAACTACAAACAACTGGAACGGAGTGAGCCGTTGCCGAAACCGAAACTTCACGTGAAAGGAGAGCAAGTTTCGCGAAACTATCTTTCTCCAGGGGAAAATAAAATTAAAAAGGCGCCTCCCAGTGGTCGTTAATGTCGGGAAGGGAGAGGGCGGGAAGGGGGTTGCCAGCACCACTCAAAACGCCGGCCTATGCCGTGCTAGCAGGCGCTGTGTTGTCTTCGGCGATCTTTGAGGTCCCGCGACCCGATCCGAATGGGGTCCGACTTTCTTCGCAGCAGCAGCATCAGCGGAGACTTACGCGGCTTTTCTTTCTTTTCGCACCGGAGCATTCACGCTCGGGCCGATACGCCGATGGTTATCTGCGGGTTCTACCCGGCTGGGCGAAAGGAAGTGATCGTTCGTGGGGTGTGGTGGGTTTCGAAAAAGGGAAAGGCCAGCGCCAAAGGTGGCGGGCGGTTTGTGTGGCTGGCTGTCCAAGGGCTCCACCGTGGTCCACACTTACACCATGGTGTAAGCCCTCCACGAAGGCTGAGCGGGCGGGAGAGCAAAAAGAGTAAATAAATAACTGCGTTAGTGCGAGAGTCGTCCACGTGAGGAAAAGTTTCGGTCCGCATGGGATGGAAAAAAAAGGTAGGTATCGTGAAAAAAGAGGCCAATCACACACATAAGGAAGAATCATACACACCGGGCGGAGGCAGGCAAGTGTGATGTGTTAAATTTAAGGTCACGGATCGTGACGAATTCCGGACGAAGTGACTCCGATGTTCGTTTCGTCTGCTACGATGAGCAGAGACACACACAGGGCTGCCGCGGGATGCGTTTGCTTGAAAGTGGGATTTGGTTTAATAATAATTTATTTTATTTCTTCCGTTATGGCAGTCTTGACAATTTTCGTCTGCATGATGGAGTGCGGTATTATGCAGCGCTTTCCACTCCAGTGATGGAAGATTAAAAAGATGCTAGGATTGCCTAAGAAGAAAGTGGAACATTGCACAAGTTTGAAGGTTGAAAAAAGCAACTTACCTTAATGAAACTACCTGCAAAATATACAAATGAGATTTCAAATGGCAAAAAAGTTTCGTCTGCAAGAAAAACGCACTAGAATAAAAACAAAGACAACAACCCATTTGTCTAATTTGCATCAGTTTTCCAGCTTCTTCGCTGCGTTCTGAATAAACTGCTGGGAATGACGGGTAAGCGAGAAAAAAAAAACCAACCGAAAGATAAACGAAACTAAAGAAATCTTCTATTAGAAGCAATTTTGGTCCAGTAGCCGTGAAGGAGGCGTTCAGCTGGGAATGATTAAGCCTCACGTTTAGGAAAAACGGATCACACAAAAAACATCACTCCCGTTAGGTGGGAGTGAACTGCGCTCTTTCCAACAATGAGTGGGCCCTCCTTCGTAATCCAATTTGTTTTGGGAAGGTTCTATGCGTGAACTAACGCCTGCTCGTTACGCGGTTGCGGTTTACGTTTCGGTGTTTTTTTTTTGTTTGCCCAAGAAATTTGCATGCCAAAAGTGGTAAGTGGAGAACCGTTAGTCGGGCGGAAAAGGTTTACAAAAATGGGGTTTCCCTGTTTAATACAGTTACCATATGTGCTACTTTGCATGCAAAACCTATTTCATTGGTGGAAGTAAAATTTCATTCAAATGATTAACATTAAGTTTCCGAAATATCCTTGAATTCTTGTTTTCTGTGCACATTTTCAATTGCAATTGTGCAACTCCAAGTGCCTCATGCAAAGCGTTTGACTCATCCATTCCCGAGAAAAAAAAAACATGCCAATTTTCTTTTCCGCCAAACAAGTGCATCTTTGAGCGAGAAACGGGAAAAAACGACGACAGCTCGCGGAATGCACTGCAACTGGGCGCAAACAAAGGGACCCCCTTTGTGCGATCGTAACAGCCAACCCAAGGGCGTCTCGTCCGCGTGTCCCTCTCACTTGCTCGTATTGTGCCTTGTGTAGTTCCATCGATCGTCCGCTGTTCATCGGGCCTGGGAGATGAGAATGCCAATCCATTAGTTTTTATGTACTTCCAGAAGGCGCATCTTCCACATCGAAGTGTGCAGTTGCGCGAGTGAAGGTGTGTTTGTGTGTGGGTAGGCGGAGTGCAGCCGGGTGTGGACAGTCCATGTTCGGCAACACTCTCCGCACCATCCGGTAGCAGTGGCCGCGTCCGATGACTGCTGCTAGTGATTTTTCCTGTAATCATAACAAACGGCGCATTCCCGAGAGTCGTCGTGCCGCGGCTTGCAGCAGGCGCTAGTGCGCGCCTCGGACATTCCACCGGTGGTCCGGCAACCAACCAGTGCCAGACCAATACACTCAGACTCCAAAGCCTGTTTTTTGGCAGAGCAGCATGGGGGGTGGGAGAACGCAAACCTAATGGGGCATTCTTTCCCATCCGAAGCCGGTCTTAGTCTTGGTGAGGCTGCCGATTTTCTGCAGCCGCCCGTTTCCGCACACTGACCTGGTCGGGTCTGAGGTCGAGCCGCGCTCAGTCGTCGGAGTTGCGAGATTACCGAGGCCAGCGAGCAGCCAGCAGAATCCCGCGCGCGCGATGACAGACAACCGGTTTTTGGCTTTCCGCCGGCGGGCCCCCCTTACAGCCCCGGTCCATTCCGGGCGAGCGAACCCGTACCCGCACGTCACACGTCACCCGCGTCCATCTCGCAAGACGAAGGTTCGATTGTGCGAATCTGTGCGCGAACCAGGCCGGGCCGTAGTGGTGGACGCGATGCTCATTCCTAGGAGTTTGTCGGGCGACACAAACAACGACACACCCCGGGGCACCGAGCGCCCAATCTAGTCCCCAGAAGGGGGTTACGGTGACGGAATATAGATTCTAGCGAGAACGCTAGAACGCGGAGGTACTTGCTAGAACTTTGGGCGAGAAATCGCGCGTCATGTGGGGACAGAATGGTTCAACCGTCAACCTGGGAGGTACGGTCACAGTCGCACTCATGTAAGGCTGCTGGTGGCGCAACAAAGGGATTGTGGGGAAGAGGAAGTTGATTGTTGCTGATGACCAGGTATGGTCATCAGACGCCCAAGTGCGCCGTTCGGGTCTGTTCAAGCCGGGAACCAGTACATGTCGTACGTCAAGCAACGTTGGCGAGCTCCCCCGGACATTGGTTACCGGCTGGCGTGGTGGATATGTTGCAAATAATAGTGGTTATTCCTAGGTGCTGATGAAAAGGAGAGTGGACTCCTACACGCCACATGCGTACACACACACACACACACACACACACACATCTCGAATGCAGACGATCGGAGCCGGTATATCAGGTTCTTCGGATGCCGATGGAGGTGATGATGAAGGTGATGTTTCGTTTGCCATTTTGCCAACGGAACGCCTCGGACGGTGGGTTGTTGTGCGTACGCCAGAACGTACCATGCATGGCGTTGCGACCGTTTGCTGTAACCGGTCAGCTGAACTGAGGAGAGTGAGATGTTTTAATTGAACCAGTCCTGGGAAAACGCAGAACGCACCCCAGCCGACGTGCAACCTTTCCAAACGGTTCCGCAGCACCAGGTAATCAAATATCAGACGGCTAGAACAAGCGAACCGGATTCTAGTACGTGTGACGAGCTTTGCGTAGTTCGCTCATGTCAATCTCGCGCCTCCTCTTGGGTAAACTGAACTGATTTTACTGGAAATATTATTACCATTTGTTGTCGTTTCATTTTCACTTTCGTAGTGTTAACAAACAATTATTGAATTAAACACATGAGTATCATTAACTTGGGGATGCTGTATTACAAATGTTCTGTTTGAGATAGTGAGCAATTAATTTATGTTATCAGTGAGAAGCTTTCATATACTTTACATATTAATGTTGAAAGTTGAGGTGATGAATGTTATAGTCCCGAAGAGGTTGACCTGTTTCATGGTACAATCATGCATTCAAAGCTAATCATTTGCTTTTCATTTGTGTTCCTTTATCTGCCTTTATGAGATAGTTTGGATTAGGCCACGCAGGCAGGTTATCTGAAAAGCCGAGTGAA
>JAOEFI010000007.1:13699924-13719980 GCA_034621735.1 Anopheles plumbeus | reverse complement strand
ATTTTCCATTGCCTCCCCACGGTCCATCTCCGTTTTCTCTGTCTCTCTCTCTACATTACCTGTGCATTCTCCGCACCAGTATTGAAGTGAACTCGTCGTGGCTTTTTTTTTTTTGCAGCTCGTGAATTTTATTCCACGTTGCGTTGGCGAGTTGTTGGCGAGAAGGCTGCAGAAGAAATTCCGCATGCAAATGAAGTGGACCGCGCGCGCTCAGGAGTAACACTTTTCATTGTGAAAAATGGCTCTCCATCAAACACCGTAATGGGGGGTTCGTGGGGTTGTGGTTTTCCATTTACCGCCAGCGGTTCCATTCCTTCCATTTTTCCGCCATCCCGAATAAAGTTCTTTCCTGGCTGGGGGGGAAACCTGAATCGTGTGGATCTGCTGCTGTTTCTGCTATTTGCCGTGGCCATTCTTCACTCGCAGATGAACGCTCGCCGGTTCGCGCGGTGAAAATTATGAATTTGCATACGGAACATAAAACCGAACATAAAACCGTACCGAAAAGAGTGACCGGATTTTGCATCAGTGGAATTGTGGTCAAAGGTACCAGGAGCGGCTTCCCTGCGGTGGGGTGTGCCTGGTATTCATCCGGTTCCAGGTAATCGGACAAGATCGAGCCCTGGTGGGTGTGTGTGCCTGAGTAAACCCACCCGTTCACCTGATGTTTCGCCCACCGCGAGAGGTGAAGGGTTTGTCGGCACAAAATCTGCAAGCTTTTCCGTTCTCCAGTATCGCCCTAATGGATGTCGGCCTTGAGGGACCGGTGTACTCCCCTTCTGGTGCGTGCACGTTGCATGCGATTGGCTGCGGCCCGAGACGGCCATGGAACGAGTCGAGGAAGAGGGAAAGGGTGCAAAAAGCTTTTTTTTCCCCCCGAAGCCGGTTTGTAGAGTGCGGCAATCAGAAGTCCTTCCTGTTACACCCACCGGGCCGGGCTTGCCTGGGAAGGTTCCTACCGTAGCGCATAGTTGAACCCCTCGACAGACCATTTAGTAAAATAAAAGTATTTATACGCAAGTTTGCAGCCTCTTGGGATGAAATTTGACTTCCCATATTATTTGCAAATCCCCGCCCAAAAGGGTATGAAAAGGGAAGCCTCCATTAACCTACAGTTCTCGGTATTCGTGAACAAACTATAGAATTAAATCCAGGTCTCCTCAGTTTCCTCAGTTCATTGGACAGTGAGAGGTAGTTCTGGCCCGTGTTCGAATTACTTGCATCCATGTGCTGAACATTTTCTCCTAAACATCAGAACTAAAAAGAGCTCAATTGCATCGGAGCTGCACCCTGTGCGAGGACGGTATCGAAAGAATGTCTGCATGCACTCGGGAGGAGATGCGCACATACTCCAGAATGCAGTGTTTATCTTTGCATCTATAACGAGACGATAGGAAAACAGGAACGAACTCTGATTTAAATTAATTAAATTCACCCCGTGCAAGCAGAAGCTTGTTCATGTGTGTGTGTGCCATGGGTACGATGGCTGCATAACACCAATCATCACCCCTGGGGCAATCCTCGGAGTGCATCTCGCGCGCATCACTGATGTAGGATTTTTCGATTCCATCACCAACAACCAATGCATAACTGTTCCCCAAACACTCGCTTTCTATCAAAACGGCCAACTTTATGGATTTCAAAAGTCGACTAAAACTAGACGCTAGGAGGGTGAAAAATTCGCCTCGTGGAAAATGGCAAGCATACCAACTTGCATGGTGTCGGTAGAAATTGTTTTGTTGCATAAAATGGGGGCCTGACTGAGACATGCCATGGGGTTGGCAGAAGGAGCGTGTTCAACACACACTCGCCCATAAAAAAAACCCGAGTTGCCAATATTACTTTGCTTACTTTGCCAAAGCGACTCCGATCGCCATCTGCTGCGGCTGCTTCTGCATCGACAGGCTCCCCGCCAGGGTTTGTCTCTAATTCATCTCAACAATTGCCTTATGCTTCGCTGGACTGTTTTTCGCCCTGTTCGCCCTGGATTTACGGCCCACCACACTCAGGCTCAGGTTGGGGTTTTCCCCCCCATCTTTTGTTTTGCCTTTCGGGCGGCGCTAGTTGGGAAACTGGGCACTTGTCAAACGCGGCGAGATCGCATCTCGGGGTGGTTTTGTGATGATGAAGTGTTAGTTTCCTCTAGCCTTCTCTCTCCCTTTCTCTTTCTCTTTCTATTTTTGTTTCTATCTCTCTCTCTCGTTTCGTACATTCTCCACCATTCGCTGCACTTTGTTTATTTGTTTGTATTTCATGCTGGTCATTCATTTTCACGTTATCTGGAGCATGTTGAAAGCCAGCCTTCAGCTGACCTTGAAAGGAATTTCACCAAAGCTTGTGTGTGAGAGAGAGAGAGAGAGAGAGAGAAAGAGAGAGAGAGAGAGAGAAGACGGAATCCCCCCCAACTTTCGTTCAGGGCTCATCCAACGATTTTGGGGCTATTTTTCCATTGGTCTATCCGTTTGCTTCAGTGTGTGCGATGGGTGCGATCGTATTTTTCCAAAGGTTTCTATTTTTTTTTTATCTTTTTTTTCCCCCATTTCAAAACCACCCGAGGGATGCCTTTCCCTTTGGGACGATTTTGTTTTCTGTTTGTGTGTTGAAGGTGACCGGGAGCCCCATATCTGTTGTAAAGCTCGTGCGCCACAAAGCAGTTTTGGGAGTGTTTTAATTTGACTGCAATAAATTTACACCCTATTGATGAAAGGGCTCGCCCGCTGTTGCCAGTTGGTGGGTTTCGACGATCCCGCACAAAAGAGGGGACACCCGGTCCAAACACTAGGCATCCTTCATGCGCCCCAAGGAAAAAGATAAACCACCACCGTTTCGGGAAGGATTAGGAAAAACTTATATTTTTAAATACTTGCTGCGAAACGAGGGGAAAAAAAAGCAACAGTACGGCAGGAAAAATCCCACGTGGAAAACGGTTTGGTCAAGAATTTATGTTGCGCTTTGTGTTTTCTTGCCTGGTTGTTTTTTGGTTGTAGTATTGCCCCTAACCCATCTACCTTCCGCACCCTCCCGGGAGAGGATTAAACTTTGTTCCGTTTCGGTTTCGTTTCGTCCGACCAAACGCATTCAATTCCGGTCCGGCGTCGTCCCTGCGGGGGCCCGCGGTTTGTCCGCTGTTGTGCTCGTTTTCGTTCGGTCATCCGTTTTGTGTTATATTCAGCACCTTTCGCACAAGGAAGTAATAAATTGCATCCCATTTCGGTGCTGTGCATTGAAGTTGAGCTTTGTGTAAACTTTTGCTTTTTTGTGGCGTTTTGTTGCGCTTTCGGTTTGCCCCTGGCCCTTCCGTTTTCTGGAAAGTTATATCGGTGTGTTTTTTTGTATTGTTTATCTTTTTACCATTTTGTTTTTTTTTGTTGTTGTCTTTAACTCCGGTATCTTTTCCCGTTTGGCCAATGCCTGCAGCAGGAAGGATGTGTTGGAACAAGGATGAATCGGTTCGAGATAACTTCCTTAATACAGTTAGGTTTCGTATTGTTTGAGCGCCGTGAGGTGAAACAAAGTTATAGTTGGTGGGGTTTGTGCTTTCGGGCAACTTGCTTCTCTCGAAAAATATTGCTGATCGCTTCAGGCCGGGACAATGTTTCAAGGATATCGCTGATGTTGAGAAATGATTCATCATTTAGGCATTCATAACTTTTTGGCGGTTTCGACAGTTCTATCAATTTAATGTATTCGATTTCTACTGTGCAATTTTGGAAAACTCTAATTTAAAAAAAAATCTAACATAACATGCCCTCAGCTTAGCATCAACATTGTCCTACATCTCCGATTGGAATCGCCTTTGGAATCGGTTTATCTCCCGTCATTGTAGCGACAAGCTGACCGGAACCATCGTCGTAGATGCAGTAAACTAATCACGGCGTGGATCAAATTAAAAGAAGCAAATCTTGCCTGACTTCTGCGTAAATTGCATCCCGCCCAATTGGGAATCCGGCCGGCGTGCCGTGCTCCTCACCGTGCACGCGGTACCCGCCGTCGGTCGACGCGCGCGTTTGTGTTTGTGCATCTGCACATTGTCATCTGGGAACGATCCAATCTAAAATTAAATCTACGGGAATGTTGTAATTGAAAAGGGAACCTAGGAGCGCGCCCGCCGGCTGCTGGCGGAGAAGAACCCAAGAACCAATCCTGCTGCAAAGCCATGCCCCGGTTTTCTTACGTTTTCCTTCTACTGTTGTTGTTGTTTTTATGGTGCCGTATTTTAGCTCCACGGCGGCAGAACGGTATCATCCTCCGTTTGTCGTGTCGGGTGTTGGAATTTTGTGCCGTGGATGTTCCGCCACTGCTGGGCTGGGTGGGTACCGGCCGACATATTAGTGTGTTAGAAAATTATTGTCACTAAAGATAGCCACACGGGGGACGACGACGGGTTCGTCGCGCACGGTTGCCAGTTGGAGTGTGCGTTTTTTCTCTTTCCACCGTCGTTTCATCCGTCCCGCCAAAGAATGCGCATAGTGTGTGGTGTCGAAACGTTCTGGCCCGGTGACAGCATGTGCAGCAAACGAGCGATCCCGCTAGTCTGATGATGATGATTATGCTCGGTCTAGGGGCGGACGGACGAAGGTCCCAGGGCGGCACGGTCTGGAGAACGGGCAGTAGTTAAATACTAAACAAAAAAGAAATGTACTAGAAGAACTCAGAACCTGCCGCCGGTTTGCCGACGCGACCGTGACTAATCGCGCCGCGCACCGATCGGAACGGAGCGGGGTGGTACCGTCCGGGGGCCAACACTTTCCGGCCAACTGTCTCGGTAATTGCGAAGGTTAAATTAAAATTCTTCTGCAATAATTGTCAATTTTGCCCCGAGCCCCGCAGACGCGCAGCATCCGGTCGTTCGAGTGGCGTGGCCGTGTCACCCTGTGGTGCGCTAGAGGGACGGTCAGCACCCGTACCGGATCTGGTTCCTTGGTACCCAGGGTGCACATAGACGGTGCATCGGGTTGGGCTGGGGAGTGTCGGTTCCGCTGCAAGTGGTGCCGCTGATGAGAAAATCGGAGTCACCTGCTGCTGGCCTGCTGGCTGGTGCAATATTTGAGCGAAACACTCCGACTGTCCGGCATGGGAAACAATTCAGCAGCATAATTGCATTACCAGGCAGCGTCTGGTAGTGTGTATGGATAATTAAAACATTTAGCGTGCTTTCAATTTGTGATGCACGTAGTTTTCTGCTTCTTAACTTCCTTCTGTGGGGCGTTTGTTGTGTCCTAGTGATTTATGTTATGTTTTCAAAGTTGAAATATGTTGCAGTAGTCCTAAAACACAACATTTTTGAGGAAAATATAATAGTAAAGGCATATCTTTAGTATATCCAAAAGAAAACTTATTTGAAAAACATGTTGTACATGAATTAATAGTAAACAAGACATAGCAAATGTCTTATCGAGTCTGTCAGATACGACATTAATTCCTATTTATGTGTAAACAAAAATATATACCACAACATCGCTATGCTGTAAAAGTACTGACGCTCTACGTTCACTCTAAGCTTCGTGAACTTTTCTTGGAGTACGACATTGAATAATTGAGGATCTGACTTGATCTGGTTTAGGCTCTCTTCCCGACACGGAGTAATTGAAATTCTATATTCCTGGATCCATCCCGGCGAGCTTTGGGGACACACTCGCACATTTACTTTCCAGCACATTGCCTGCCTGATTCAAAATATCCCTTTCGCCAAAATTCGAACCGGCGAACCATTTGCAGCAATAAATCTTCAAACGCTTCCGGCGGTGGAATTGTGGATATCTTTTGCCACAACAAGGGCACGCGCGGTTGGCGGAATCGCTGGCTACGGCTGTCGAATACGTGTCGGTCCCAGCCACACTCGCTTAAACGATAATATAAACCATCAATCTAGATTTGGCCTAACTACACTTCAGACCCCACTATGTAACACGCTGCGTTGTTTGTTTGTCGGTCCATGTGTACAGTATATTCCGCCCGGTGCCCTTCTCTGGCGCTGCCTTCTGTCACATGTTGGTTTTCCGGTCCACCGATCGACGGTTGGTTCTTGCAGGTTTGTGACGCACTGGTGTGGGATAGAAGGCCAGTCGATTCCAGCGCCATTTGCGCGTTCCTCACGCGGCAATGAGCTTTCGCGTTGAGCACTTCAAAGGCATGACTTCGGCTTAAAGTTTGATTTCGCTGCTCGACAGCATTCCGACGGATGCTTAGAACACGGAACGCGGAACGACAGTTGAAGGAATTCTTCCCACGCGAACATCTTTCGCTGCAGTTTCGTCACGAGACCTTCTGCTTCTCGGTCTGCAATGCACAACGTCTGGCTCGGATGCGCACTCCGGGACCGTCTTGCGCCATTTGGATGATTTTGCTGAAGTGCTGAACTAAAGTTTTTCCCTACTTCTGCAGAGTACCCCCTGCCCCTCCCCGTCCAGCCGACGCGGTCGTCGACATCGGGCGAGGAGAATGAAATGCGTGAAATTGTTGTATCATACTCTTGTGCACATCATCTTTCCAATCGCGCCCCTGACAGCAGCGGGCGGACAGAAGCGAAGTAAATAATAAAAGTTGCATGAATGGACGGCAAAATGAGCTGCGCTGGAAAATAACGAGAAATAGCTGGCTAGCGTTTTGTTGCGCCGTTCGGAATGGAGAGGAAAAGGTTCTCGAAACATTTTCCACCCATTATTCTGGTGGGAGGAAAAGTTTCCCCAACCTGCTGCAGCAGGAATGGAACAAGCATTTTCAAGTATTGCCTGAATGCACACAACAACACACACACACACACTCTTTTCCCTTCCAATGAGATATGGGATTGGATGCGTTTTTTAGTGTACAGCACACTTCGAGTGCATAATAGGGTCGATAGAACGTTCACTATTTCCACCTTTTTTTTTTTCCTCCTGTTTTATGGTAATGGTGAAAATATTTGTTCCTCCAAAACCGTTGGAAAGGGGATTGGTCGCGCTGGGAAATAGTATTGTTATGAGCCGGCGAAAGTGGAAACTAAAGAAGGAACTGCCAAGCTTTATTACTAACACACGCAAAGAAAAATGCATAAACATTGCGCGATGTTTTTGTGTTTTTCCACGGTAAGGAAAAAATTGTTCCTTGCTGAAAATGGAAAAATAATCTTCGGAGAAAAACTATTGCAGCAACAGTCGGTGAGACAAACAGGTTCCGATCGGGAAATGCAGACGCGATGCGTTTGGTGGAATAAGAAATGGGCAAAGAAAACGGAATGAACAAAAGGACGTAAATTCCTGATTGCAAATTTTACTCTTTCGGAACCAGGCAACCGTAAGGACGCTAACGAAAGGATTCAAAAGTCCTTCAGGGGCATTTTCCCTCGAACGTACGAGTTCTAGGTTAACATTTCGCAAAGGGTGAGTTGGGGAAAAATAGGTTAACAAATGCTCGGAATTGAGAAGGTGAGTTTTTATTTTCCAGTTTTTTCCCGGAGGTTGGAAGCTCATTGCCGAGTTTCGTTTCCCGTTTTTAGTTTCATGGTCAAATAAAAAGTACATCCTTTTCCACTTCTCGTCGTGAAGTAAATCTATCATGTTTCGTAAGAAGAGGAAACATAAATTCAGTGCAAGTTATAATGTTCTTTCTGCCATTGAAAGACCTTCGTAAACTATTGCTCGATTATGTTCAAGGTCGCTGGAAACCCGCCCGGGGAAAAGCCACCGGAAAGGGCACGACCTGCGGGCACCTCCTCGATTGATGAACGCTACCTTTTCACGCTTCTCGATCGGTACGAGATAATAACCACCTTCTCTTTCTCTTTTGTATCCCAAACCCCACAACGAGTTGTTTGCTGGGGGCTCGCGAACGCTGGCGAATGATTGCGAAGCTCCTTCTCAAGTTTTTTTTGTTTTGTTTTTCCATGTTTATGCTCTCCGTATAAACACGGTCTAATGTGCGTGCGTTCGAGCCCGCGCAGAAGCGTTTAGCGAGCGTGGGAACATATCACGGATCCCTTCCCGATGATCGCGCATTTGCTCCGATCGTTCGCAGGGAACGGAAAAGATCGAGTGGAAAAAAGATACGGCGAAAATCATCACCATTCTTCATTAAATCTCAATAAATCATAAAGGCATTTACTGTTGGTGGTGTTTTGCAGCCATCGTTTCCCCCGCTTTCCGTTCCGTCCGTTGTTCACGAAACCCCTTCCATCAGCGAAGCACCCTCGCGTCTTGGGGTTTTTTTTTATCCCGTCCCCGGCGTATGGGTGTGATTTCGTTTTTCCTTCTTTTTTTTTACTTCCCGAAGCCACTGAACTTGCATGACGCTGCAGCGAGGATGTGCATCTTCGAGAACTGGAACTCGCACAGTTGCCATCGCTGTCGATCATCAACCCCTTCTCTGACGTGGCTCCATGGCAGAGGGGTCGCGAGTGGGAGAAGAAAGTTCACTGCAACGTCATTAGGCTTCAAGAAGGCGCGATAGAGGTGCAAAAACTTTTCGAGAATGAATCGCTGAGGCATCTTTCCTGTTCGCTTTTTTGCAATGAAAATCCTCCATCAGACTTAAGGTTCCTGGAGGGCAGAATGCGCACGAAGGTGCATGATGGACAGATCCCGACAGTGGAAGGTTCAGTAGTCTTCTGCATCCCTGCACCAGAGCAAGATTTTCTGTTCTTCAACATCTTTCCTTCTGCTTTTCAACAATTTCTGTACCGTCATATTCATCATCATCATCATCATCGTCGTCATTTTACCGATGATGATAGATCTTCCGGTCAAAGGAATGGTCTGAGAACACGAAGCGATAGAGGATGGTTGAAGTTTTCAATAGGAAAAAAGTCTTCATCGAGTCTTTCCGCCATCTTTTCATTGTGTGCATGCTGCTGTCCCGCTGTCGAATTTTCCTCCACACAAATGCTGTCGCGTGTCAAAGCATCGATGGGCATGGCACGTAGTGTTAAACTCATCCATCAATGGATGGAAACAATGTTGCTGGGAGAAAAAGAAGAAACATGAATAACTTTCCCATTCCCTCTCCCGCCTCGTCCGCTGCCCAGCGTTAATGTGAAAATTTGATTGATTTGAATGAAAAGTCAGATGGTGTTATGGCCCTTCCTGCGATGGAACGATACATTCTAATACTTGCTGCAAGTGTTTCCTATCGGCCATCATTCACTTTTTCCGAAAGATGGTAAATGCTCAATCCAACTAATGAATAAATTTGTTATGCATACTTATTAGTCCTACGTTCTTTGGCATTGAAATATTGAATCAAACCCGGGTGCGTTAATTAATCACAATTTCCACGAAACTGAGCATCCGATGGAATACAAAATGATTCATCAAAATCAATAAAAGATCTGTTGTCCGGGTCTCGTCTTCGACTCGCGAAGAAAGTGGGTACATTGTCCGGTACATTTTCCATCCATTTACGAACCATTTCTTTCGGTCCTTTCCGGAAACAAAAAGCCTTCAAAAAGCTAAGCTGCACTGTTCACCAGCTACTCGTGTGGTTCAAATAATGGTTCAATCGGATGGAAATGGGGGGAAAAAAAAACGAAACCTAGGAAGTCAATTCCTTCGTTTTTTCTGAGCAGCTTTTACTCTTCACATTTTTACTTTTTTGTTGTTTTCTTCTTCACCAAACAAACCGTTTCAAGAAAAATCGAAAATGCGTTAAATTTAGCCTCATCAACATTTTTTCTCCATTTTCTCCCAAACATTCTCCTGCGGGCGCTCTACTTCCCATGCTGTACACGGTGCGTTATCGCGGATCTCGCCATAACTCGGGGCGACTGTGAACCGTACCACTTCCGGTACTCTTTTTCCGCAGCGTTCCATTCCGGTTTCTCTTTCGCCATCGATATATTGCGGAAATTGAGAAATGGCAGCATGCTTAAACCGATGAAAACATATCCATAAAAAAATCGCGCTAAAAATGGCTTGAATGCAACATGGCCGAGATAAGTGCAGACTGTGCCTGAAGAAATTTTGAAGAGTCTTATGCAAAGTATGTGCACTCCTTTTAGCCCCACCTCAGTAAGAGCTTTCCCCTTTCGTCTAACATCTTGTCTAACAGATTTGCAAATGTGCTCTGCGTATGAAAAAATTACCATAAATTTATCTTATTTCATTCTCGGTGGTAAAAGGGGTGAAAAACTTTAAATTGCTTCTCCTACATATAGCAATACTTTTATAAACTTTTTATAATTATTCGGGTAAATCTTTATACCTCAACGGTTTCCGGCGCCAACGAGTGGCCATTGGCAAATTAAACTTTTTCGTTTGCCTCCCCAAAGGCGGTTGGGTCATCTTTTCTCATAAACAACATTTCATCTGCCGAGCCGAGCCACGCTTCTTTGACCTTCTTTGGTGCTGCTGTTGCAAAGTGCGCGAAAGTCTTCACAACCTGAAGCGCGAGAAAGAGGGTGTTCCATTTCCGTGGTGGATTTCTATTTTGACAGGCTGCCGTTTTTACACGCCGCAAAAACGGTATTTTGGCGATAGAATTCGCGCAACCCACCCTCGGACGGCTTGAAAAAAAACATAAACGAAGCGGAATAGATCCGCAGCGCATTAAAGGTCAACTTCGTGAAATCGCAAGCGATCCATCCCGTTCCGGGTTTGACCGGAGGTAGGGCAGCGACCAGGGAACGCCCGCTGCAGTAGTATCCCTTCGCCGACTAACGGTGGTCAATGCGATTGCGGTTGGCAGACCGCTGAGCAACGGTTCCGGTCGCCGGTTTCGTCTTGCCGTTCCATGCCTACTCTTGAAACCCCAATACTCCGTCCCTTTGGATGGCGCATCGGGCCAATACACTGGGAAGACGCAGATAGAGCTTGAATCTATCTCTCCCAACTGGTGACTCCGTACTCCGCTAGGAGGAAATTCGAACTGTTCTGTTCGCGGCAGCTGCCAGTAAACATATAGGTTCTCCCAGTTTTCCAGCAACGCGGGAGTGTTGGCAATCAACCCCATTAGCACCGCTCGAATGGGGCCAGATGGAGAAATGACAGATGAAATCAATAGTCATCCCGCAGTGGGGATGCCGGCTCGTACGGCTACTACCGAGCCGGCTAGCTGCGCCAGCCTCGTCCATCACCCCTGGCCTGCCCTTCCCTAACAGATCAAGAGAGAGCATAAATTTATGTAAATATACTCACCCGTCCCGAATCAATGCGCGACATCCCTGATGCTTTCTTCCACTGCAGCTGGACAGACCTACGAGCCGGGAACAGCCACAAGCACCAACCTAACGGATCAGTTAAACAGAACGAGCCGCAGTGGCAGACAATCGCAGCTTTTGGATCGATCCCGCAGGATCGATGGGCAGCGAAGAATGAAAGCGGTCACGAGAAGCAGAAAAGCAGCCACGAAGAAATGCTTTAAAACCGCTTTGGCGGACGAGAACCGCTGTACAGTTGTGTAACCTAGGCAAAAGTGCAGTTCTCCGGGTCGACCTTTCCGCCACCGGAATCTTTCACACATATATCTGATTGATGCGAGAACATCCTACTACTCGTCGTAGCAGTAGCTCGCGTTCCACCTTCTCGGTGCACCGACCCGTGGGGGGCAATGGTGGTCTTGCTATCTTCAGCTCCTGTACGATTTATTCCAAACCAAGTTCTTCTCCTGCAGCAGGAAAGATCAGCTCCTATTCTCCCGGTGGACAATGGGGTCGCCGCCTGCAGTCTGTGCGTCTTAGCGGCACGGATTCTCCGGCCGAAGATGCAAGGCATGGTGGATTAATTTATGCACGAACCTGCAGGAATTAATTGCGCCGGCTGTAGTTGCACTGCCCCACTCAGAGACCGGTGTACGGAGCGTCCCGGATGTGTGTCGGGTTTAGAGTAGATTCCGAACGGAAAAATCTAACCGAACTGAATAAATAAGAAAAAGCAAGCTGAAGAGTAATGTTTGTACCTTGAGCCGGGCTTAGGTTTCCTTCTGGGGATCGCACCGAAATGCAGATCGATCTTGTTTGCTTCGAACATTCTTTATCAACCAGGAATAATTGCATCGGAAACTACGAACAAATGCGATTTGCATAGAATAATACTGTTATCATTTCGTGCTAGTGTGCCATGCAAACGCCAAATGGTGTGCTGGTGTAATGAAAGCTTGTAACGATTGTTGGTTCATTATCGAAGTGTACCGATGATGTTGGACTTGGAACCACTTCTTTTTCCATGAACTGTCCCACGGGGTCGAGTAATGAAAGAGGTTAAGTGAAGCCCGCTAAAAAGTACATGTAGAAACGGAATGCAGGTAAAAGGTCATAGTGTATTGTTTCACTCCAAATGGTGTAATCAATCTTCCATTGGTACACACGTGTCCTGCGCTGATTTGGACGCGCTCCCCGGTGTTCGTGGATTTATTGGACCAATTCGCAGATATTTATCATGCGACAACACGGTGCGGTAATGTTTGCGCTCCCTTACCGAAGCCACATGACCCCAATTGGAAGTTCGCCCGGTGTGTGTTACAGCGTCCGATCGATAAGTGTCCATAACGAGATGCACAAATGCCGCGTGAGACATAATTCCCCCGAAAAATCACGTCAAAAGTGGGAAAATGCTTCGCGAAGGTCCCGCGATTGAGTTTCATATGAGTTTAAATCTGAACCCGTTTTCATCAGTCCTCAGCCAGTGCTGGTGATATCGAATTACGTAGTCGCGCCCTCCCCACACTTAGGGTAGAAGGTCAGAGGAGCACAGCGATGTTTTGAGGGCACGTGTTTATTAAAATGGCCGAGTAGTGGACGTCACACACAGTCCAGTCCGCGTTGCATAACGTTTGACATTCGTCTGTGCTACATCCATACATTGTCAGGAAAAATTGGCGTCATGCAATTGGGGCCGGAGAACGGCATCGCGCCCCGGTCCCCGGGTGTCCAGTGAACTAAGTGCTCGATGAGTCAATGGCTCCGTTCGCACGAAAATGCTAATTATTTCCTACCAGTCACGAGCGCCCAAGCCTCGTCGGCCCTGGAGGGTGCACCAACACGTTGACTAATCGGATTAGTTCTTGGCGGAGAAGACAATGTCTGCCGGTTGGGGTGGTGTTCTTGGAAGAAAAACTAAATTTCACAACCACTGGGGGAGGAGTAGCAGGCCCGCAACGCGGCGGTACTTTACGGTCACTTCAAACTCGCGCACGTCCGGCCAGCGAGGGGCACGAGGGTTAATATCTTCCGGAGCGCGGTCCGGCGCGGGCTGAGACTTCGAATTCGCTCGGCCGTTCGGTTGGCGAGCAATTTTCAAGCATATTTTAATTAATGGTAGGTCATTTGGCTCAATTTTCCACCGTTTTTTTCCATCCTTTCATGACACCTGTCCTCGCGCCTAAACGCGTTTCTGTTTTCTTCACGGTCGTCAGGGAGTGGTTCAGGTCAGTTCCACCGCCGCACACTTCAACTCGCCCGTTCTTCTCGCCCAAATGGTGCGGGTCGCGTCGCGTGCCACGCGGCTGGGAGCGTCTCCTCTCCGCCACCCGGTGACACCAAGATCTTGGCCTGCGGTGTATGCGGTGCTACCGTGCGCGAGATCACCGTAAAATTTACTGTTATCTAAGGGTTACGGTCAATTACGCATTCGCGCCGTACCCGCGGTAGTTGCGCCAGAGAGACGAAGACAATCATTGCCGCCGATACAATCATCATTTTCATGCCAAATTAAGTTCAAGCTAATCAACTCCGAATAACCTTCCGCGCGGGGTGGTGGTGGTGGAGTGGGGCGAGTCTGCGGTAGAACGTGGTTAAGTTTCCGAATTAGCCAGGTCGCAACGAAACTTCCATGTTTAAATTATGTTTTCTTGATTTCAACACGCAAAAAAGTTGAACAGTAAGAAATTATTGAGTCAGATTGCCGTCTTGATGTCTAATACACTTGTATCCAGTTGAAATTGTTCACAAACAACAAATAGAATACATACCCGTATTCTATCAAGTCAAAGCTACCGTTCTTCATGTTGATAGATGCTTCAGGCTGCTTTCAAGAAAAGCAAATTGAGAAACAATCACAGTGTGCAGTGGAAAATTTGATCACACTTCACCTTTGGAGTTGTCAGTTTTTTCAACCTTTTTGTTTCTTGGAATTCGACCACAAAGTAGAATACGAATTGTGGTCCTTCTATTTGCTTCTTTGTCGTAAAAACGGCAGGCGAACGAAGCAACGAGAATTAAGGCATCCCAGTATCGTAAAATTGTAACGACCAACACCACAATGGTGTAGGGCCATTCTGTTGATTGGAGGTGGACCGAGCGGAACAAAACGAAACACTACAGCGAAGGGTGCGCTCGTCAACTCGCCACATGTCTCTCGCGGCAGCATCCCGGCGTAAATTAATCGAAACTACTTGTTACACATTTTAGGCACGGTTCGTAAAACCCCCCCCTGCTCGGCGGCGCATTTCCTGCCCTTCTCGATGAAACGATTTTCAAAGTGACGAGAAGCTTGCCCGTTTCTTCCCGCCGACGCCCGTCACCGAAACCAACGCATTGCCGAGTGTCAACGCCTGCTTCGTCGCTTAGCAACGCTGGCAACGCTGGCGCGAACAATCAGTGATGAAAAACGGCGAAACTTCCGAAACTTCCTAGAATCGCACTCCGAGTGGTGTGAGACCACGACGGAACTCGAGCTGCCCCGTATCGCGGAGGTACGATCTTGGAAAGTTAACGAAAACCGACCGCCTGTAACAAGAATCCACCCAAGTCCACCCCGGGGCGGAGAGCAGTGACTTTTTGCATTGCCATCACCACCGTACCGCAGGGGAGCGCTGCTCGGGGAGTCACTTCAAGGTAGTCCGCTGAGGCAGAGCGTAGGATAGCTTTTCACATGATTTAAGATGAAACCAAAAGTGTTGACATAGAAGAATTCAGAAGTAACTGAAACCTTGTTAAGCCGGTGGTCACGGAGCGTTTGATGCAAGAGCAAGACATAAGAATGGAGCATGGGGTTTCTTGTCTGCCAACAGTCCTCCCAATAGGGCTACACAATTGACAGTTTGACATTTCGGACACTAGGTGGAGCAGCACCGTGCAGGTAGTGCCATACCCCACTCGAAGGCCAACGGCGAAACGGTGCATGTAAACGTGCCCAAGTTTTCAGTTTTGAATTACCAGTGCAGCATACCCCTCCCACAGGTATCTGACGAGCACGCCCAGAGATAGAAGTATCTGAATTCCGAAGATATCGGAGCCGAACTGGTTAGCTTTTAGCAAGCAGAAGCGTTTTAGAAGTGATAAACGAACACTTTTCTGAACGTGATACGCCTCGCTCGAGGTTCTTTTGGCCGTTCTGTTTCAAAATCCCTCGAAGTTCTGTCCGTGCCGTGGTGTATTGACGGTCGGTTTAGCGTAGAAGTGATCTAGCGTCGTCGTTACCTTCACCTTCGGCTCACTCCCGGTGGGCGATAGAACATGCCCGCTATGGAGCCGAGAGTGATAGCCCTCAAGCCGAAGCACGCTAGCGTAGGAGCAGCAGGTAAATTGGAACGAAGATGAATTGGCTTGATGGAGACCTCCATGTGCACTTTATGATCCTCTCACCGCAACTCACAGCTCACCGCGCATTGCACATCTGCTTGGTTTTTCCCTAATTTTTTTTTGTTTCTGCACAACACAAACTACTTGCAACCTGCACGGGAGCCAAACCATTTTACACCTCTCCCCCACATCGCCTTCGTTTTCTATGCCCCCGGGGCTGTCGGAGAAGGAGAAAGGCATATAAAAACTGAACAGAAGTTACACTGCACAACATGCTTTAGTTTTTGAAGCAGTTACTAAGGGTTCATCTCGCTCGGTCATGGCTGAACATTGGAAGCATGGGTTTCACCGGTCTACATGGATGCATGTGCTAACAAATGGAACAGTTCGTACTAAGACCATATAATACTATAACTCGCCTTAAGTCCACTTAATCCAACAGCCATAAGTATAAGAACATGTAAAACACACACACACATTCAGACAGTATGGCATGACACGCGCCAAACGGTGGATATGACGGTTCGTTACACCTTTCCGTCCGGTTTACAATGTTTTTGTGATGCTGGGTTCACGGCAAGGACCGCACGCCTAATTAATCGCTCCGCACCATTCCCCCTGCAACATGCTTAGGAGAAACAATTACCTCCACCGCAACCGTTTTCTGTGTACAATACAATATTTACCACGTGACTACCATTTCGATCGCACATTTCCAACAGCAAACTTCAACGTTGTCGACAAAAGTTGTCGGTACGATAAATCGTCATGGTGCCAACATTGGAAGTGAAATAAACAAGATGCTTGAGGGAAACAACAGTGAGAGGGCGAACGGTTGCAAAAAATTAAACATAAAACACCCCGGCAACCATATTTCACTCGGCGCACTTGATATTGTTTACTCCACCTTAAATGAATGGAAGGAACTTTAACAACGGCAGAACGGAAAAATATGCATTCTAAATTGCTTCAATTTAATGGCAGGAATGTTTATAGTTTGTTCACTGCTTAAAAACATGTTGACTAACAATTTCTTTCTGTATCCTTTCGTTTTATTTGCAGGTGAGTAAACGTTTGGTATTCAAAAGGCGCACACATACCCAGCTGTACACCCCATGCAGTTTGCTCGGCCACGATCGTCCATGACCCGTTTCCGGTTTGGTAACATTCAAAAGTCCTTTTTAAAACGCTCAATGGAATTTGGCACATGGCACTACGGGAGTAATTATTTGACCACAAAATTGGCTGTGCCGTTCAGAAGAACTGTGCAATAGAAAGACACTCACTGGATTCGCAACTAAGGTTTCGCAATTCACTCATGGCCCCCGACATTGGATCAATTTACTTCAACGTTGGTCCTATTGACTGAAGACGTTGCGCCCAGAGTCCTATTGGTCTTGGTAGGACTAAATTTGGTCATGTTCCAAAGACACACTTCAACGCTGGAGTTCGGGTGGAGGTTGTTTGTGCTGTTATGAATGCAGAAAGGCGAGCACTGGGCGAAATCTGCTCGAAGCCGCCGGAGGAGACACACTCGAACGCATGTTCCGAGACCAATTGATCTGTTTTTTTTTTCTAGCTCCATCTACAGCTTAAATCCGGTGGACCAAAACTGGGTGCTCAATCGTTTGGTCCGCTTGTGAATGACTCTCCTAGCTCTAACGAATGGACAACAGAAGCTGACCATGTTTGGCATGACTTAATCGGCTGTCATTCGCACAACACTCTCTCTCTCTCTCTCTCTCTCTCTCTCTCTCTCTCTCTCTCTCTCTCTCTCTCTCTGTCTCTCTTTGACTTCTTGCCTCTGCTTCCTCCACCTGAAATTGCCATCCATCGTGTCTAGCTTTGTTGGAACTCGCCGGGTTTGCATCGAAACCGCTGACCTTCCCGAATGCACCGCCGCTGGGACCCTTTTCTTGGATTTGCTCAGACTCCGGCCATCGTCCGCAGATGAAAAGATTGTCTTAATGGCGGCCGTATATTTATTTCGTCATCTTTATTTAAGAATATAGTGAATCCATTCTGCCATACAAAACCATTTTGTAGCAGTGTCGGGCGTTATTCCCTTGCCTGTAGTTCGGTCAGTCCTGGAGACGGGTTCGCTGCGTGTCGATTCCCCTCGGGGACGGGAATTTGATACCCGGTAGAGCACGTCCCCGGCGCCATTCTGCGCCCGGAAAGAGGAGCCTCTCGTGCAACTATGTGTATCGTCCGCTGCATTCGCACCAGTTGGACAATCACTTTTGGCCAATCTCTTACCGTTACGATGGGAAATGTCATCATTGAAAAGGAACCGAAAAGGGAAAAAAACCCCAACTGGAATACATTCGCCAGGCCGGGGCGACTTTTGCAAAGCCGCGATGGATACAGCGATGCATACAAATCTGGTCGACGGCATGCACAATTGCATCTCGACGGAACGAGACGACCGGGTGGAGTGAGGTCTGAGGAGTCTGAGATCAAAATGATGGGTAACTGTAGCCGTTTTTTGGTTGCGTTCTATCTCTCCCTCTCTCTCTCTCTCCTTCTGCCACTGTTGAAGGTGATTGTAATTAATTCTGTCAAAATTTTATCGCGTACAGCAAATTTTGGGACCGCAGTATCGTCGAACGGGAAGCCGATGCCTTCGTTCTGTTTGAGGTCGCCAGTGTCGACTACAAAGTATATGATTCTCCGTTGAGATTCCGCACGGAATGGAAGATGCATTTTCGTGGTTCTCATTTTAATTCTGTCCCGTTTTTTTTTTCGGGTTAGTTCTGCGGAAAATTGCGACCCGTGAAGGGGGGCAGTTGCAGAGGTGAATGAAAACTTATCAAAAAAAAAAAATACTTTCGGAAACGCAATACTGTGTGAAGTGGAGCTTTACCATGAATGTGACCCGGTTGGCGGTTATGGAGCTCTTTTCCATTTTCTGATGAAGCTGAATGTGGAAGTGCATCCTTCTGGTTGGCAGACTCCGTTTTTCTACCTCTTCGTCGCGTTTTCTCTCACGCTAGTCGCCGCCGTAATGGTGTCGCGCGCGATTTTGGTTCATTTGGCCGGATTTTATTTTCTTCTTTTTCGTCGGCCATTACCATGCGTTACCTTTGGCCGGCACAGTCAATGGCAGATGGAGAGGCAAACACTGGTGGTGGTGGAGGTGTGTAGGGCAACAGCTGCAAAGACTGGCTGGTGAGATAAAAAAAAAAAAACACCATGAGGTGGAGAAAAAAAAACACGAAAACTACGCCACCAGCCTGCCAGAAGTGAAAGGTTGGGCTTAAGCTGCAAAATAAGGTGAATATTTATGGTCGGTAAACTTTTAATGCAACTGTGCGTACTTACGCTGCGCTACCAGCGAGGAGGAGGCCACCCGAGAGGTGAGAAAACGGCGGGAGTTCCCCGTGACGAGGACAAGGGTGGAGGGGCAGCGGGGGGCCACGCACATTCGACCGAGATGGACCCACCGTACCGACGGATCCATTTTCAGCCGTTTGCGACTCACTTCGGAGAGTCATCGAACTTCATTTTCCACCGTTCCCCGGTGCGCCGTTTTAAAACGACGATCGTCACGGTTTACGATCGTTTTACAATATTTTTCTGAAAGTGCTAGAACGGGGGTTTTGCTTAATTTTTTTCTCGCTCGTTGTGAGGACAACATTTCCATATGTATTTAGGTCAACAAGGAGAGAGAGAGAAAAAATGTTACGACAGATAGTAAGCACAAAGATTGCATTGGATCAAATTGGTGTGCAATTTTCTTAACGCTACGTTTGCGAACTGCTTTATTTTTTTTTTCTTTGAACGATGTTGTGCGTCGGCCGCGATTGAGCCATCGGTGCAATTGATGTTTCTGTTTCCCACGGGATTAACCTTTGCCGTTGCAGGCAGCCATGGTCTCCTGCGAAACATTTTTTTACGGTTGGTTTGTGCACTCGAAACCTTAATCTTACATTTTACTTCGCTTTCCAATGAAATTTGCAAGCCGAATTGCTTTCTACAATTTATTGGAAATCACTTGACTTATCTCACGCACTTTGGAAATGTTTGTGCAGCTTAATCCATAACGTACAAACATTTGGTTTTTTTTTTTTTTCAAAGCAACGCACCCAAATGATGTTAATTATGTTCAACCAACAAACCGTTTTCATTCACGGGGCACGAACTTTCAACGTCCATTGACCTTCCCGCGGGGGACCGGTTCCGCAAGCCTGATGACCAACACGATGTTGAGCGGAAAGAAAAGATCAAATCAAACAACAACATAAAATAAAAACATTAACGACTTTAAAAGCCCACCAATGTTCGGATCCTTCCACGGGACGTGGCGGCCGCTTTCATCCATTTATTCATTCACGAGCCATTCTGGAGTCTCTAGTGTTTGCCACCGTTTTATTGGTTCATGGGTTTTATCTCGGCGAATTTGCGGCGTTCGATCGATGATCATATCCCTTGATTGATAATTAATTACAAACTTCCGTTATCGCTGTGAAGTGGAGTGGAGGAAGGTTAGAGTAGGAAGAGGCGTTCGACTGGTCTAGTGGCGGCCTGCGTCCCGCAAAATCAACATAATTATGTCGAGTCGATGTCGCAAATGCCAACTGAACATGCACCGAAAATACAGTTACGTCTATTTCGCACCTTCGT
>JAOEFI010000007.1:13684471-13699824 GCA_034621735.1 Anopheles plumbeus | reverse complement strand
AATTATGTCGAGTCGATGTCGCAAATGCCAACTGAACATGCACCGAAAATACAGTTACGTCTATTTCGCACCTTCGTGCGGATTGGATCGTAGGAAAATAAAACATCCTTCTGCTCCGAGGTCATCGGAGGGTCGGGAAGGAATGTCGGTATGCTAACAATGTTGCTGGCAGCTGGCCGAATGTGACGGATCGAACTCGGTGGTGCGATGTCACCGTTATCAGCGATAAAACATGAACACCATTCGCCGTTTGGCACTTCAACGGGCGCGCATCTAAACAACCCGCAAGCCCCCCGGGAACTTCCGGTTTGTACCGGTTCACTCTCACCTTTGGCCGTTCACTGCGGTGGTCGCCAGTGACTCTCAATCCGATTACGAGGGACAATTATTGGGAGAGTGACCTCCGGCCGGTTGCGTGAGATAAGAACTATCCGTTAATAGGATTAATTATGCAAATCGACATCGATATCACATTTTGCCATCCATCCGTGAAACCGGCCGGAACCGAACGCAGGCCGGCCTAATCCCGAGGACGACCTAAGCTAGAAGATTTTCGATGTTTATTCGATTTGTGTTTTTTTTATTATCATAAGCGTTCCGTTTAGGTCGTTTATGGTGATTGTGAACTCGGCATGAGGTGATTCTTTTTTGCACACTTCTCATGCTAAGCAGTGCTGAGGATAAAGGACCATAAGGCCACCGTGCCTGTTCGACCTACCTTCGGGCAATACTTCTCCTTCCTCGCCTACAGTTGTATTAGAACCAGCGGCAGAAAACCGATTGATGTCCTTTTTTTTTTTTGGTGAAATTTATCCTCTTGCGTACTCGGTAATGCCGCCCGGTGTGGAAATCGGTTCAGAGGATGAACGAACCTTGCTAGCGCCCGCCGATGGCTACCGTATTCTCTCAGGTGTGCACTATGTTACCGGTTTCCTCTGTTTCTCGATTTCCACGAACCACGGGCTCGGGCTCTAGCCGTGGTTCAGAGAGATCGCTGTTTCATATGCCAGATCGGATCTAGAGATTCTAGAAACAGGAGAAACGAATGTGTGCCCGAAATGTTGTCCGCCCTGGTGTGTGAGAACAGCAGTGCAGACATCGCATTTCCCACCGAAGGAAATCCGGAGAAAAGACAAACGATTTCGGGCTACCGATAATTAAGCAAAGATTCAAGATTTTGCACCGCAAAAACGACACGGGAAATCACCTCATTAATCGCTCCACCTCGGACACCATGGCCTTTGCGTGGCTATGTGTGTGGGTACGCGTTTGTAGGGTGGGTTTTTTTTCGCTTGGGTAAAAGGTTTTGATCGTGCCTGCGAGGCCCTATGTCTTCGGCTATGCGTCGTTAGATCGAGAGGCTCGAAAAAACGGTCTATCTCACCCTCTCTTTCGTTTGGCCAAAGAAAGCCTAATGTTTTCGTCACGTGGACACTTTGCCATGCGTGCACAGCATCCGAGCACAGCCGGGGCCGGGTGGGGTGCTACAACAAGTACAAATTAGTTCCAACTTTTTATGGCCATCGACTGTTTTATTTATTTCTTTTCGCCCGGTCCGAGCGGCGAAAGGGAACGAAAAAGTTTCTATGCGTTCCTAGAATCGTTGCGTGCGAAAGGCGTCTTTTGGGGGCTTATGCTGGCATCTCAGAACTTATCACATCTAACCGCACGCGGACACACACACACGCACACACACGTGCGCGCACGAACGCGGCAGGGAGCTGGAAACGCGGAATCCACACCCGTTCGGTGATATATGACGAAATAAAGAACCCCAGAAGAACTTTATTTTCACGAATGTGGAAAAAGAGGTCTTAATTAATTTATTGGTGTTCAACCGTGTTCGCGCAGCGTACTAATAGCTCCGGACAATGGGATTATTTATGTGCGGCGGGAAAAGGAATCTCTGAATCGCATCTTTGGGCACCCGGTCCCAATCTTGAGACGGGCCAGCATCTTCGTTCCACTGCCGAAGGAGGTGCGCTTGAGAGAAGGTAGCTTAACTATTTTTCCATTTTGTTTATGACCACACAAACGCAAAATAGAGTCGTTCGCTAGTCCGTCGTTACGTCGTTCTAGGATCTAGGTTTGCTATTTCTTTCGTTAGTTTAGTATTCTACAAATAATTTGTAGAAGATTATAGGTTTTACAGTCGGAACCCTCCGACTGGCAGACCCAAATGGACGTGTGATTGGGCGCGTTGTCGGATGTTTTAGACAGCAGAACAGAAAAGAAGTTTTTCGGTTAAATGGTTCGGTCGGTGTTCGATGAACGGAAAGGTAAAGGAGCGAAACCCCAAAGAAAAAAAAAACTTTTAGCCGCGCCGAAAAGGTTTAAAGATTTCTGATAAACGCACAAAATGATGGGTTCATTAGTGCCGGTTGAAAAACGGTTCAGCAGGATATGAGTTCATTCACCGATGGTGTTGAGCAAATGAGTTATTTGCTCCTCTAAGGGCATTAAACTGAGCAGAGGCACAATACGTACCTACTTTTCTTGCGGTAAGTGCCGAATGTTGTTTCGATGATTATTTTCTAGAGGAAAACAAGTAAACAATGAAAATTGTTTAATTAAATGTCCTGTACATAAACTTTAACTCACACAGGATCCTCCTTTGGGGTGAAAAACGCTAGTGTGTTATATCCAACTAGTATTTGAAACATAAAAGAATCAATCAACAAAGTTTAAATTTCGCTAGTGTTGAGCCAATTTAATAAATTTTCCTAACGCCTTTTCTACATAGATTGTAATACATCATATCAAAGTTTTCTCAGGATCTTGAAATGTATGTTGAATGTTACTACTTATTGAATCAACATTAAAGTATGTTATTTTGATGATGTTAAGCAGAGTCTTTAAAAGGAGTTTAAATGCAATCAATCAATTTTCATTCGCCCCTTTGCCTACCAAACAATTGCTCAGATAACTTCCCTGCGACACTTTCTAAAACACCAATCTGTAGTAAGCCCACAACCGGGGTGATCAGAAAACGCAGTGACCCAATGTTAACAAGAGGGAAACACCGCGTGAAATAAGCATTACGCTTCCTTTCGCTTCTGATTGAAGCAATGGCAAAACTATTTATGGGTCCTCCATTGAACACCAGAGTGCGATAAAAGGGACCCAGAAGCTTATAAAAGGTAACTAGTTACCCGAAGGGAGTTTGGCGAAATCCAGCAAACCCACCGTTTCCCGCCCGCGCCATTAGCCATTCCTTCCCGCTCTGGAACACTTTGGCCCGCCTAATTCCGGAACCGGCGACCGACCGGGGCCGGCAAACGGTGGTGGCGACCTAGAAAATCGATGCAAAGTTACACACTCATTTAATTTAATTTAACACACATCTTCGTTATCTTCGTCCGATTTCTTAATCCATTTGTTTTCGCTCCTACGTTTCGGGCCCTTTCACCACGTCGAAAGGAGGAGGAGGAGCCCGCGACGGTTGCTACTGTATGCTACTGCGAATTCCTCGAAGAACGTTATCTAGCACCGAATCGGACTCAGATCGTCTCACCTCGCGGTTCCGTCGTGACCGTCGATCCGGTGGAGGTCGATCCCTGGGTCTCGCCGCGGTACACGGACAGGATCGTCCGTGGAGGGGCGGAGAAAATTTATCACATTAAAATATAGGTCAGCCCTTGTGAGTCAACACAGGCAGTAGCAGCAGCAGCAGCAGCAGCAGTGTTGCAAGAAAACGGGCGGCCACTAGAAGGTCCACTAGATCTACGAAGAACTAAACGCTTCTGACTTGACTGGCTGACTTCCCTCACCTAGACTTCACTGCTAGTCTATCGATCGGCCTCATCGGCGGAACCATTAGCATTTACCGACGAAGTCAGTGCGTCGGTGGCCCCGCTCGCTCGCTCGCTCGCTCTCCCGTCCTCTGCTCCCTAACGATCGATTCAATCAGTCGATAATCAATTTTAATCAAATTGATAGTCACCCACTTTGGACGAGCGCACCAGTGCTACCCGCTAGTGCCTGCATAATGACGGCGGAACCATTTTCTACGATGTTCCAGTGCGCGCGAGTACAGTGAGCGAGCGCTTTGTCTCCCCCCCTCCCCCTTCCCTCCGCAAAAGGCAACCGTTAAGGTGCTGCTGGGCCGCCGCGTCGCTAGGGCACGTGAACACATTTGGGGCCGTTCCCAATTTTGCATCCAATCTCGGGAGCCTCCAAAGTACCTGGTCCAGGGGTTGGCTAGGGGTGGAAAAAGAAGTAGAACAGGATAGATAAAGAAGCGGCGATTGAGGCAACGATGCGAAGCAGCAGCGGCAGGCCTTGAGGAAGGTCCACTCCAGAGTGCTGCCTGCTACTCTGGGGTCGTTTTGAGAGCTGAAACAATTTAAATTACCATTTTCCTGCAAATAACAGCGCACAAAAGGGAGAAGGTCTGTGAATGGCCTCCGAGTGGTGACGGGCGAAGTGGAGTGGCGGTTGCTCGGGAGGGACTAATTTTCTCCACTATCCAATACTAGCGGGCACCCTGCCGTGGCGGACTTTCATTTCGTTATCTCGGTTTTATCGTGTCACAATCGCGCCGGCTACGTGTGGAAGCGGAGGGAAACAAACAAAAAAATACAATATAAAGGCAGCATAACCTTCAGGAGACTCTGCCTATCCCGGCCCGGGTGGAAGAGAACGATAGTCCTCCCTTCCCCTTATGGCTTTCCTCCGGTCCCAAGAAGCCCCTGATAGCCACACGACAATGTTGGCCGAATGTCGCTTCGCGCCGATGCCGTGCGTTTGGAGCATGCAATTTTTATGCCACCTCATGCTGGGATTCTTCCAGACCATCTCGGGAATGAGTGGACAGCTCGGACCCGGGAAACACGTCCCCCACCCCCATCCATTCGCTGATCTTTGCGTGAAGCCTTCCGGCGGCTACCGGAGGCTGGTTGGGAGGCTGGGTGGCGAGGAGGGGATGGCTCTAACACGCTTTACCAGAGTTGCTGATGGTGCCACTTTTTGGCCCCGAATGAGGCTTGCTTTTGCTTTGCCCACTTCCGGTACCGAAATAGCGAGCTACATTCAACGGTGTGCGATGGACGGGCCCTACTTCGTTCGGCCAGATGCCCTTTCCCTGGTGTCTTGTTTTTCCGTCTCCCTTTTCTCAATCCCAGAATTCATTCGAGTGGGAGTGGAAAATGTTGGCCCGTTGACGCGTTTGGCATCATCACCGGCAAATACAGAACCGGCAGCAGCAGTAGCAGTAAACGTTGCCAATAATAACCACCCCCGACCAGTTCCCAGACGCTTGGAGAGTCCACTTGGCCGGTGGTGAGATGTTGGACAACTGTTTCCAGCAGCAATTATCAGACGAAGCCCAGTTTTAATGTCTTTTAAAGTAGCGCAAGCAGCCTGCTTCCTATCTCTTCTTGTTTCTGGGCATGCATCTAGCAACCTCCGTTTCCCCGCCCTGTGTGTGTGTGTGTGTGTGGGTGATATTGGGTGGGTGTATGTGGAGCACGTCCTTGCACATGTCCTGTATAGCCTCTATACCGTATTGCACCACTTGCCGGGGGGTGAAGAATCGAAGTGGAACTCTGGCTGCCACGACGGTCCTTTCGAAAGTTTCGGGGAACTTTCCCTTCCGGGGTCCGACCAGACCGAAGATTCATGAAGGAAAAAGAATACGACCAAGCAGTCAGCCACAGCCACACTCCGAAATACAGGCACCCTAGTCTTAAATGGGTAAAGTTTGGCCATCCCATTCAAAGATACACACTACTGCTCTTGAAGCGTAACGACGGTTTCAACGGGATGGAATCGACCCAACGTACTTGAATCCTGCACAGACGTTTAACGCCGGCGTTAAAACGGGGACAGACATTCCGCAGGACTCGCCCGTACTGATAGATTTAAAATACTTTAACACAGGGATCCAATTTTCATTGGAGAAAAAAACAGTTCCCGTCCCTGTTCGTCTGTTCTGATTGTTTTGTAACGATCGTTATCGCTGCCGGCACCAACTTTTCGGATTTATTTCATTTACCAAACCCACTGGAGAGGAATCGGGTGTGTGTGGCAGGGAAGCAATGGGAAAGACAAACATAGAATGTATCAGCGCATACCAGGCGATTGAAAGTTTCATTTTGGCGGTTGATTTATGTTCGGGACGTGCTACGCGAGCGGTCGTTGGCTGCAGATTCTTTCTTTTTTCCTCGATCGTGGTTCAACAATTTCAAGCCTCGGTTGCTTTTGGGAATTCCAGGCAGAGGGAGCAAGAGAGGGAGGAAAACGGCTTCAATTAGCACCAGCGTTATTCGGTCAATCATTCTTAAAGGGGGACAGTTTGACATTTTATGCTGAGCCCATTCGAATGCGGAGTGCATAATTCAGAATGCATAGCAGCGCCATATGACATAGATAATTCGTCGGCAATTTATGGTAATTTGTTTCATTGCGGTTGACGCATGCTGAAAACGTTTAGAAGATAATAAATGGCATATGAATGCAGCATTTGCATGATGTAAATATATGAAAAATAGTTTGTTTTTTTCATATGAAAAACCGGACTATAAATTATGTTACAAAACAGTCGAAAGCTTGTCCATTAATTATTTGACCAAATTTTTATTAGACAAATCAGATTAGTCGACCGGTTCACATTTGCCATCGAGTGAAGCCTGCCAGGAAACCCTAGGCGTGTACAAATTTTCCTTATTTTTCATCTAATGCCGTACTCATTAATCCTTCTTCGGGTCTTTCGAACTGCTGCTTCATAGAAGTGGCTGGCTACCAGCTTCGTTCACGAGCTTTCCACGCCGGGTGCTAGAACTTGAACATGAACGTGTGAAGAAAACGTTGGCCAGCTTGTTCGCCTTTCGTACGTTGATCGTACTTCGCTTAGCTAGACCGGGCAACTAATCAAATAAACCTAGCATGCTGGTGCGAAGGATCGGCAATCATCTGTTTGATTAATTTGCATCCCATCCGTTCTATTTGGACCTTCCATTTGTTTCGGGTCTTCTTTCGGTTGTTTCGACAAATTGGAACAAAGTGTAAGTACGGCAAATCGGCACTCGTTTTGTATATTTGATTAATGCTTCTTCCTGCCTGCCCCAAACACCACGGCGTCTGCCGTTGCCTTCGTCCCTCTGAAATGCGTGGGAAAAGGATTACTCTTGAGTTGAGGCCTCTTCAAAGCTTTGAAGGAGGGCGAAGGTTTATTGATTTATAAACTTACACCAATTGAAGAGTGAGCTGCAGTGTGGAGTGTGTCTTTCCAAGCACCAGTTTAGTGCGATACCTAATTTAGGGGTAAATAAAAGGGAGCTTCCTTGGACTGGTCATGATTTTTCCATCAAATATCCTTTCGGGCTTTGATTGTGGTGCCTAATGTGGAACGATTGCCGATCATCATGCGCCGCCGCTTCCTCGTTGGAACTGGATGCTTTCAATTTTTCCCTCCATCCACTCAACTCCCCTTTCGTCCGCCACATACCGATACCGGCCGGCCATGCCACCGGTTGCCGATTTTTCGATTGGTGAAAGCCCAAAACTATACCCAGGAAAGGGTAGGTTCGGTTGCCGGAGCTTTTCCAACTAATTGGACCCATGCAGCATAGTTCGAATTAGCACGAATCTTCCGCCATCGCAGGAAGCCTCCGGGCCGGGTGCTTCCCCATCGCTGGCGGGGCTAGTTGGGGCGGGATGGGTAGTAAATTCCGTGCAAAATTTCCCCCCGTAGCACTAGAATGTGCCTCTCCATCTGCCGGGCTTTAGCGGAATACAGCGACTCATCGCTAAAGTTATCCCTTGAATGAAACTGAAATGAGCAATCTGTCCGCATGGGTTTCTTCGCTATTCGCTAAATATTCACTCTTTTAACGTTAATTAGCCTTTTGTGCATACTAAACAATTTATCGAATAAATATGGAATAAATAATATTTGCATTCAAAAAAACTTCATACAATTTGCTCGCAGAAAGCATAATCCATCCAAGGGTTAACTACGGCGCAGCTAGGAAATCCATTGCTTGTTCCCACCACCCCTGACCGACTCTCTCGACCGTGGCTCATAATGCCCCGCTAATCCGAGCCCAACGTAGGAACCATCTTTTGCAACAAAAAAAGAAGGAGAAAAAAATGAATGCAAACCTCAAACCGGATGGAATGGAGGAAATTTGTAATTTCCATTCAGCTATGCGCATCTGGCCTGGTGGCACACGGCCATATAGGTGCGGACCAGCCAGCCAGCGTACGCTGCCGCACGCCAGGTGAATGGATGATAAAAATATTTGGAAAATTTGCTGCCCAATTAGGGGGAGCCTTCCGAGGCTAATCAGGCCACTAATAAACACGTTCGGGTTCGACGTGCGGTGTGGGGCCGGAGCGAGCTTCCGAGGCCGAAGGCAGGTGCTGCCAGCTGCAAGTTCAAGGGCATCCGCGACCCCCACCCCCCCCCAGGCCCCGCCGGCGGCGGCCCCGGAAAGAAAGCTTCCGATGTCGGACTAATCCATCGAAGGATCATCGATCGAACCCAAGCGTGGTCCAACCGTTGGGCTCTCGTGACCCAATCAAACCAACCCGTCGGACCGGACCCCGAACCCGGAGCGGCCGGGGAGAACCGTACAATTATCATTCCATCTCGTACACGGCGAATATTTGTGCCAAAACAATCACGATTTTGGTCCTATTCCGAGAGTTGGAGGTCCGATTATCTAAGGCGGTCGGAGGGGTGCGCGCGCGCGCGCGCTTGTGCACTCGTGCGGGAGATAAGCGGCCGGCGCGTTTGCTCACGTCTCGGCGCTTTCGACGGCTGACGCGCAAGTTGAACGTCTTGATAGATTCGCCCGGGCGGGCGTGCGCTCCGAATGACCTCCATTTGCGGCCGTTTTGGCGATGGCACTAAAATCGTCTCGATCGGTTCGCGCACCGAAGAAGAGATCGAGAGAAAACTTCACCTTTTCGCACAAACATCTTCTCCGTGGCAGGCGGCTGGCAAGATTAGCATTTCATTTTCTTTTTTTTTTTGCATTGCTACCCACACCACGGGCGCATAAAATGTTGGCCAATTTGGCGCCACGGACAGCCAGACAGATCTGTACCACTTTCGGCGTGCGCTATCATCGCGGTCAGCTGATAAGCGTCGGCTCACGAATCACGCCGCTTTCCCCGGCTCGCTTGCTCCCGTCTCGCCTAATCGCCATCATCCGGGAATGCTTTTACTCGGGTTTCTCTCGTTGCAATATTGTTGCGTCTGGGCCGAAGTGGCCCACTGTAAACAACTTGGTGGTTCGAATGGAATCCGCGATTGTTTTGCGATGGCTGTCTGTCCGGGCGTTTCTTCCAGATTCCTAGCGTCCAATCGTTTGGAATTGTTTCAGCAAATGAGTTAAACTGCGGCTAGTTCCGTACAGGAAACATGCATCAATTTGCTTCAATCTTTAATTTAAAGATGAACTGAAATTCAGTTCTGCATCATGAATCAAAAGCTTTAACGCTTTTAAATCCGTTTTCTAAATCATGACATTAGTGCACTAATTTAACAAGATTGAATGAAAGATTTTTGATACGTTATGATAAGCCGTGCCTCACTTTTTAAAGGTTACAATTTTGCATTGTTTTCTTAAAAAGCTTAACATTTACATGCGATGCGACAATCTTCATTCATCAGGAGATTATCGCGAAAATCTTTATTCATTAGTGCGGTATCTTAATTTGGAAAACGAAAAAGATAACGTAAGTAAAATGTCCGCCACGGTGCTCGAGAAAATGCTTGCTCCCACTGCGGGAAACGCCAGCAATGGGGCCCGGTCGTTTCCACACCCACTGGGGGTTTGTTAATGCTGGAAGAGTTTTGAGCAGCCAGTGTGACATCGTGGCCTCCATTCTCGTCACGTTTTTTTGCGCCCGATGTCCGAATTCCCATGGGGGCCAGAATCTGGCCCGACGGAGCGCGTACCGCACCGTAAATCAGCAGGAAAGCGAATCTTTACCCATTCGCGACCTATTTAGCCGTCTCGGAGTGCGGATCGTGGAGAGTCTAGGGGAAGGAAGCGCCCCGAAACGACTGCGTGGTGCCTCCAAATAACGCCCCTACTTTTTCCCGGCTTTTTGCTACCGATCGAAAGGCATTCCCATCCATTTGCACCGTTTCCTGGTGCTGATTTGGCAATCTCCTTCGCCGGCGGACGATCTGGGGAGAGTGTGTGTCAGGCAGTGCCTCAAATGTGCCCATTAGTAAACCTACCGGGCGGGCCCACACTGAGTATGTTACATCATCGCATTTTGAGGGCCGAACTTTCCGTTGTCCGCAAATTGTATGAAGCTTCCACGTGCAATCAATGAGCTGCATCGTCGGTTCTTCAGTGAGGTTTTTTTCTCCATATTTTGACTGACTAGTTCCGGTGAGGATCGTGACTGTGGTTTCGACGGAAAATCGATTCCAACGTTCGTTCCAATACTTTCCGAATGGCCGAGTTTGGTGTTGGTATGATTTAAACATTTAAGGGTTGAAATAGCTGCTCTAGAGATGGAAGTTTTTAGTCGTTTGACGAGGAACTAATCTGTTCGCTCCGTTTCTCGGTTCACGTGAGTTGCATAACATATACTTAAATATATATTTCTATGCAAAGCGTATTTGACAAAATATTGAGGAAAAACGGTCCTTCATGCTCACGAATGTTGCACCATTGATCTCGAAAAACATAAAATCTTTTGGCTTGTAAAGTCCTACGGGATGATCGAACAAAACAAAACGATTTACTCACCATTGAAAAGCGAAAACCAAACATCAGTTTTTCAATTGAAGGTTGTCGCTTTTCTTACATTTTCTTTTATATCCCTATGCTGCACATTCAAAATTTATTTTTGAGTACTTTACATCGCAAATTCAATTTGAATGTGTTGAAATTAATATGTGTCGAGGGAGATTTGAAGGGAGAAAATTGAATTATACGAAAGTTGTGCGATGATGCGCCGTTTCCAGTTATTAACGTTGTAACAGATTGCTATGTAATGAAATGTAATGGAGTACATAATAGCAAATGGGGGACGAAGGAAAGTGGGAAAAGGGTGGCAACGGATACCACAATTGAACCTTTCTTTTTCGTCCAAATGAAAATCGTGGTACCTTCAAATGTATAGCTTACATCCAATGCTTTCTGTTTGTCAGACAATTAAATAATGAGAAAAAGATGGCCAATGTTGTTGATAGATCCACAAAACAATTAAAAATTACGATGATATTTTAAACTCAGCATATTGCCAACAGTTTGAAGCCACTAATTGGTCAGGGAAGGGACAAAAATTTCCATAGCGGGATCCGGTGACAAATCGTTGGCTGCTAGATCCGGGGATAGTAAAAAAACAAAACAATGCCAACCATTCACTGCTAAAACTATTAATCGCAAACAAATTGCTTCAAGCATGGACGATGGTCACAAACTTTCTTGCCATGGAAGAGAAAGTAGGAAATCACATCGATGCCCCAACGGCTTTGGGGCCCGGCCAAGCAAGTCAATGAACTCGCTCGTCTTTCATTCCTATTCGTTCTTGCTGTTTCATTTTTTTTTTTTTTCAAATTTCTCAACCTGATCTCTGATCCACCGTTTCACCCCCTAACCTACCCCCCGCCCTTTGTGCGCAGCGTGCGCAGAAGAGATTCTTGCAGAAATCTTAGGCCCATTGGCATCCCACAACCACAACACCCCCCGGTGATGGAACACCCCAGCGGTCCGAGATCGAACGATCGCACAACGTTCTTTCGCTCGTTCGTTCCTCTCCGGGGTCCGGATTCGCTCGTTCTCAAGCTGAGCCGAGCCGAGCCGAGCCAGGCACGCCGGCGGGGTCGAAGGAATCCGCGCAAAACACGCACACGGTGCAGTTCACGTTTTGCCGCATGTTCTAGATTAAAAATAACAGAACCTCGGCCCGGGCCAAACGCGGAGCGCAAGTAGAAAGGGCATCGACGAATGGCACAGGAAAGCAAATAATGCTCGAGGGGGGCGAAAATCGGACCGGGGCGGATACTCGGGAAATGGAGAAAAATCGGTTCAGTAAAAATGGGATACGGCTCTGGCAGCTAGGTTAGACTCCGCGCTGGACTACGACCAGCGAAATGGCGACGCACACAAACGACGCGTGTGTGTGCGCACCTTTTTAGCAGTGTCCACCCTCCCACGTACACCCACTCCTAACAAACACCACATAAAAGGAGGCAGAATACATAAATAATAAATATTCGTAGTATATAAGATCAGTATTTCCACTGTTTCTGCTAACGAGACCCAACCAACCCGAGATGGCTTGAAGACCCCAAGACCCCAAGTCAGTCGGATGGTTCTGCTTTGCCCGCCGGGGTTAGAAGCTGTGCTGACCACCCCAGCTGCTCCAACGGGAGAGGCATCAGCCTGTGTTTTTTTATCCCTTACCCTGCAGTCCTCAAACTACCCCACCGAACACTGGGCCCTTGGTTACATGTTGTCCATTGCGACAGGAACACACAAAATGTCCAGATGAAAAAAAAAAACAAAAAAAACGACAAGAACATTGCCCGCTTTTGAATCCCCGGTGGAGTTTCGTGCCGGGAGCGTATGTAGCGGAACCGCCGCTAAAGCCGTGTGGACAACGCTCGTCGAAGATAAGGGCGGATGCTGGTGAAAGCGGACGGAATGGCGACCATGTTTGGTGTGGGGCACCGCAGGTCGGAACAGCGGCCGAGCGAGCGAGAGAAACTTCTGGCTCGGCAGAACACGAACCAGATTACGTAAGTCATTGAAAAGCTATCGAGCTACGGCCTGCTGGAGGGGAGAACGAGAGAGGGAGTTGGTTGGACACGCAGGACAGTTGGTTGTTGCGTCGGCAAGATGCTAGAGCCTGCGACGTAGGGAACTTGAATGTGAATGCGGCGTTCGAAAAACTCAATTGTCCAGCAGGAGAAGTTTAGTCGAAGCGTCCAACAACACTCCCCCTTGTTGACGTGTCTCCCCCGCTCGCACCAACTCCAAACCAACCTTCCTAGAGCTTCCGTCCTGCGCTACGCCAATCGTAGACAAAAGTGTTGGCGAGGTGACGCGAAGGGAACGCAGGGACGAACGGTTGTGTCTCTTTTCGAGGTGAGAAAGAGCTGGCAAGAAATTAGATATATTTCCACAAATGGCTATCGTGGCGTCGCCATCGGCGTAGAACCAACCGCGGGCCTGTTGGCGAAGGTGTCCCCCCAGGTGCGCGGAACCAGCGCCGAAAGCCACATCAGAAGGGCGGAAGCCCCCAGAGAAGGGATAAAGGGAGGACGAGCAAACAGGCAGGCGTGCAAACAGTGCAACGCTGTATCATTACATTTTCAGCTACGTCCGACTGCGCGATAGCAGGGGAGAAGTTCAACTGCCGGCACCGGCCTTCGCCACCCGGTCACCCGCGAGATACGGGCGAGACACTGTCGCCAAAGACAAGCTCGGTGGCACGGAGACTGCAGCGGGGGAAGCTGCGTGGAGACAGAGACGATCACCAGGTCGCAACTGTCGCGACATTTATCTTTTTCGTACCCCAACGCTGCTGCTGACACCGCCCGACCCTACCAACCGCACCAGCGCCCTTCCCCGAGGACCCTTTGGATGCGCCAGGATCCTGGGTGATGCTGGCTTAATGCTTGGCGGAAACCGTGGATGGCATGTGGATGTACGGGTCAATCTTTTTTACCGTTTCGGATTTGGAGTTTTTCTCCCGGTCCGTGTTTTTTTTTTGCCATTTCGGGCTTGTGGACTGTGGGCTTTCTTACCGCCCGCCGAAACCTTCCCCACGCTCGTGGGCTCAACAGAACCCCGGTGCGACCGGACCCGAACCGGATCCAGTGAGGCTCGGGCCGGGGCCGGAAGAACCAGTTTGAATATCTAGCAGTTGTAAATCATGTTCTCGCGTTGCCAAAAACTGTTTCCCCTTTGGGACGCACCCGTGGGTAGGGGGCGGCGAAGGCAGGTGGTACATGCAGCAGGGAAGAAGTTACCCACATCGTCGTCGTCGTCGACGGGGTAGAAATTTGCAAAAGGGGTCATTGGATTTTTGGTATCGCTGGCTGGCTGGACGCTGGTAGCTTCCATTAAGCACACACACACACACACGACCCATGCGGGACATGGTCAGTTTGGTTCTCTGCCTACGATCGTCGTGCAGCTTTCCGTTTGTTAAAATTTTTGGTAGAAAAGAAAGAAAAAACTTTAAGCTCAGAAACGGAATATATTAATCTTTATGCAGATTTGCTTTTCCAAAAAGGTGTTCTGAAATAAATCTTCCGTTTTTGTTCAATTTCAGACAACTAACTAACTTGCCTAAGGCAGTAGTGATGACGTTTGATGGCTCAAAAACGGAAATTGATGTGAAGATTTATGATTCAAAATTATTACTATTCACGGACGGGAAAATCATGTTCCCCTCGTAATGATTAGCTGGAACTCAAGTTAACAAAATGTACAATTTATATCTTAGAACCGAACATTTTCCTTGACTTCAAAATAATTAAACTACTCCTACATTCTAATGACACTGTTTACCTTTAATACTGTCGTTAATAAGCTTCGTTTTCCCTTGATAGTGAGAACATCGGGTCAACCCTCATGGCTCATTTGATGTGCTGTTTTCCGGGCTTGTATGCAAATGAGCGGACACTTTGTTCTCGTTTTAATCGATGCACTCACGAACAATTAACTTGTTCAAACCCCTAAGAGGCAACCAAATGTTTAAAATGGAAAAACAAACAATGGAACACAACGGGTGGCTTAGTTGTGCTCATTAGGTCCATTCGGTGATTAGCATTATGCAACCGTTTCTGGGCTACTGGAGGGGACGTCTTGGTAACCGAGGCCACGAGATGCTGCCGCGTTTCTTCGCTCAGCTGATCTGAAGCGATGCGCTATGGTCTACGATTAACTAACGCGCTGACCCCTTCCCGGTGGGTAACGTCTCGTGTTGAAGCAACTTCTCTCCTCGGTTTCGGTGCGGACCGTTACGAGGCGTTGGCACCGGACCGTGATCGTCAAGATCGTAACCGGAAGACGATGATGACGATGATGATGGCGATGACCAAGTCCGCTTGGTCTAAAAAGTATGAGCTAAAATATTAAACGCCTAATGGAGTCGACCAGTGCAGGAAGGGTTACAGGAAGGCAGTGGGCCCTCCCTCCCAGGCCAAAGCCCACAAGTTGGAGGAGCCGGGAAAATAGTTAGTGACCGGTCGGTCCCTCACGCAGTGTAAATTTTCCGGGACAACCCAGAAACAAAGACTAAATGCTCACGATCCGGACGGGTAAAAGTCGGCTCACGACTATTCCGGGTACCCTATCGGAAAGCATATGTAACGGCATCTCACGGCATTAATGCCAACGATCTGTCCAATCGGTTCCAGTGGCCGC
>JAOEFI010000007.1:13670639-13684371 GCA_034621735.1 Anopheles plumbeus | reverse complement strand
CGTCGTCGTCGTGCCGGAAGTTGATTGAAACAATTATTGATTTATATTTATCGAAGAGGACGCAACCGCCCAAGCGGCCAGCACCATTTGCCGAAGGTTCCCAGGGAGGTCATTGCCGGGTGTGCGTCGGGTGTGGCACGCCAACAACCGGGTGCCCCCCCGAGTGAGTTCGTCGATTCCGCCCGATGAAGATCGATTGTGCCGTAGCCCTTCCATTAGATCGATAATTGATCAAAGTAAAATGGACCGAAGTCGTGAAGTCCGGCGCAAAACCGGGACGGCATGGTGGCAGAACGACGGTCGATTTCCCGGCGGTATCCGTTCCATATTTCGCTTTTCTACCGTTTTGTTTCTGCTAAGCGCCCCTCAGATCATAACAGTGGACGACAACTTTCCCGGCGACGTCGTCGGAGGTTCAACATGGTCAGGTCGCCGGTCGTTCGAGTGGTTCGCCGCTCGTAACTGGAACGGATGCGGCCTGCTATACTGCACCGTTTTGCGAACCCTCTGGACTCTCACCGCCACACGCAGAACAGACGGCCGGCAGCACACACGAAAACATAACTGTCAATGAATGATTAGCGTTTTTCTGGGTTCCGTTCCGTCTCCACCCGTCTTGCCGTCTTGTCCCCTGTACGGTCACCCTCCACCTACAGCTGGGCGGGTCGCGCCAACTCCGCTCAACCAGCCACCAGAAGATCAACTGGATCGATCAACTGTAGATTAATTTACTACCGAAAACTGACATCCGACATCGGCACAGTGCCGTGGACACGGTGGTGGTACCCGCGATCACGCTGGGTGGCGTTCTATGCTGGATGGAATTGGAAGTGGCCGGATATTCAAGGGCCTTTTTTTTTTCTTCCGTGTTTCCTACCTACTGGTTAAGGGCTGACGATTTGACGATCTTTGCCACCCAGTACAACTATGGTAGCCATAATATACGGTTGAGTTATTGACGCCGACAACGGGTTCCCTCTGTTGGAGCAAATAGTCATAGATTCCATTTTTGCGCGCCACGCGGTTCCGCCAGCAGCGTTAGATGAAAACACGCGATTCGTGGTCACCTTTGCAGGTTCTCCTTCCCTTTCGCACTCTGGGGCCGTTTTTGTTTGCCGCTTGCATGGTTGGTGGAGTGAGCGGAATGTCGTTCGCGTGCCCCATTTGACACATACCGCACACACGAGGCACAAATGGTGGACGGTTCCCTGGTGTTTGGGCCTGGCAGTGCGGGCGAAGACGGAACAATATTTGCCACACATTCCAACCGCGCTCCTCGGGTGTGTGCGGGCAAAAAGGCGGCTTGAGTCATGCATGAGAAATTTAAACGCTGTTATTACGCTGTTTGCACACGGCTACAGTGGTGCGCGCAGTTGTAGCTAGTAGCACCGCGAACTGCTTAACCTTTGGCCGGCGGAATCGAACGTGTCAATTCCGGCACGCCCTGCGGTTCCCGGTGTGATAGTAGCACCCGGTCGAGCACGTGAACGCGAAAAAATGTGATATTGATTGTTTTGTTGTTTTGAATTGTTTTGTTTTTCTTTTTTTATTGCGATGAAGCAATGGAATGGAAATGGAGACCATTGATGGGGCACTGTTTCCAATGGCAAGAATTGGGTTGGTTGTTGCTGGGAGATTTGCAACAACCAAAACTCCATCCAGGGTTAATGATAGAGTGCGCGAACTTTGTTTCGGGATGAAACCCATTCCATGAAGAACTATTTCCTACCATCTAAACCTCTGTCCTTCATATAAGTCCGTAGTCCCGTGGCAATAACTTCACTGTTGAAAGCATTAATATAAAACTTTTCCTTCTCCACAATTGGTACATGCCCATGTCACCTGTTTTAAGGGGAATCTGTCGTAATCGGTCTCTAAATAGTCTGTTTCGTTTCTTCCTTCTTCCAGAATCCCGCAACATCGCTTCGCCCGGTGGCCCCGGCGGCCCCAACGAAGGCAACGAAAGTAGCGCCTGCAAACCGCCCCACAACGCAGCACCCAACAACACCGAAAGCGAAGCCAAGAGTGCCCCGGGCGGCGTCACGAGCATGGACTCGATGAATAATGTAGTGACGACGACAACCACAGTGACCGCCATCGCCAGCACCGTGCATCAGCTCATTCCAGCGCCGTCAGCAGCAACGTCAGCGTCCGCAGCAGCAGCAGGAGCTGCGATTGGTGGCAAAGTAGCGCCACCGGCATTCTCACGGCTACCACCGGACGGGCATGAGTTCCCGCCAAACTTCAGCGAGCCTTCTTCCGCCGCCACGACGACCAACAACAGCAGCAACAGCAACGGCATCGGGGCCGTCAACGGAGGGAACGCTGCCCTCTCGGTGGCCGCGATGGCGATTATGAATGGTGGCGTTACGGCACCGGCGCCGGTTCTCGCCAAATCGAACGACAAGCATTCCAGGTAAGTGTGCCGCCGACACTTGGCGGGATTTGATTCACTTCACTTGGCGTTAATGGGCCACCACCCGGACGGACAGTTGCGTCAGTTTATTATCGTCTTTCTACTCCTGCTGAGTGGCTTTTCGTGGGTTGTTTAGAGTGGAACTAAACATAAAGGGATGTGAATTTAGTTCTGGCAGGCAGACCTGTCGGGGGACCTCTGGAAATATTTGGAAATTGAAATCCCACATCCGAGTCCGTCAGTCGTAAGAGATGTGTAACCGGTTTTTGATAATTCTTTCTTTCTTCACAGTTTCAATGACGATTTGCCCGAACTGCCAAAAAGTCATCCCCCACCGATCCCCCGCAAAGTGCTCCGGCAGGAACTGGTCCCGAAGGGCGGCACCCCGAGCAGTAATGGATCGGAGCAGTTGCAAACGACCTCAGCTGGTGACAGCTTCCGCAAACCGCCCCCCTTCCCGACACGCAGCTCCTCGATCGCGGAGTCGATGCTGAGTCGCAAGGAGCTGCCACCGGCCTACCAGTCCCTGCAGAGCGTGTTCGAGCAGCGGCGCCGCTCGGTGGACGTGCCCGACCATCACCACCAGCCCCACCATGGCAAACCACCGGCAGCACCGGCCGGTCGGATCGTGCTGGTCGGTTCCAACTGGCGGAAGGATGAGAAATCGGAAAAGAGTGTGCGCGACAAGATCGCGATGTTCTCCAGTGCCGCGGACGGGGACGGGGCGGCAGCACCGGCTCCGGGTCCGATCGCTGGGGCGAGGAAGTTTAGCAAAGATTTCACGAAAAGCTCCGAGAACCTGCTGGGCTCCTCGTCGTCCGGAGGCCGCGAAGGCGGCCCGAAGAAGACGACCGTCGAGGCGATCGAAACGTACGCCACCCTGCGCAAGAAGGCGCACAGTGTCGAACATCTGGACGAGGTGGACAAGAGTGTGCCGCTGATGATGTCGACTGCGAGCGAGTCTACCCCCTACAAGGCCAAGTTCAGCCTGGAGACGTCTAAACCGGTTGTGTTGGGGAAGGCGTACAGTGTCGAGAACTTGAACCCGCTGCATCGCGGCAATTCTGGCAAGGCGAACGGTGGAGTTGGCGCTGTGGACGATGCAAAGATATTGGCACGAACCACCAGCTTCTCGGGGTACTCGAATGGGCACAGCTTGGCCACGATCACGAGCCCCTCGGCCGGTGCTGCCGCTGGAACGGACGAACGCTGGAAGTCGTCTATCTCGAACCTGCTGGAGCAGCGCAAGAAGTCGATGTCGAAGCTGCGCGGTCTCGTCATCCCGGAGAAGGTGCCCGAGGCGGAGGTGTTGGCCGATTCCAGAATCATCGGGCTGCCAATCATCAAGAGCAAAGACTCGGAGATCATCCTGTCGTCTGGCGGCATTGCGAAGGGGCCACCAGCGGAAAGTGCACCTACACTATCGTACAGCCGAAAGACGAGCACACTTCCAATGCCGACCAAGTCGAGCGTTAACTATATGGCAACTCCCTCCGCCAAGGTGGGTCGTCCGGTCAGTCATGAGATGACGTACAAAAGTGTTGCCAGAGTGCAAACAAGCACACCGTTGGCCTCTTCCACCGGATCGTCTTCGTCCGGTGAGGGAAAACTGTCGGAATCCGAGTCGGAGATCACCTTCCGGAAGCCGCTGCCCCCGATGCCACCTGTGAAGCCACCGCGAACGTCGCTGGTGTATCCCCCGAAGAGCGGGTCGAGCGACTGTTTGCGCAGCACCGAGGACGAGAGTGACGACAGCGACTCGGTGCTGAGTTCGCGCATTTCCTCGCCGCCCGTGTCACCGGTAGCCCCGGCGCCGGCCGAGAAGTACGCCCTCACCAGGACGCTCAGCTCGGAGACGAACACGTCCATCACCAGCTCCAACTCGACGCTCACGTCCAGCTCGGGGTCGCAGGCCAGCTGCAGCTCGGTCGGCAGCACGCCGACCGTCGACATCAGCCGGAAGCTCTCGAAGTCGTCCTCGTCCGAGGCATCGATGAACCGCAAGAACGTGCTCGCCTCGGCCAAGTGTCGCAGCGGACGGGGCGATCTGAAGATCGAAGACGCCGGCTATGGGGCCGGTGGGAAGTCGAACCGCTACGAGGATGGCGACAGCACCGACGGCTACGAGGAGGAGGAACGCCGGAAGTCGAAGTCGAAACCGAGAAGCTCGCTCACGAACACATCCAGTGGCAACGGCGGCTACGAGCCGGACAGGAAGGAACCCACTCACTACAAGGTGGTGGATAAGATGGACAGCATTGTGGACAAGGTGATCAAGGTGGCGTCCTACGTGGAGGTGGTGTCCGATCTGGAGGACGGCTCGATCGTGGAGGAGCCGGTGGTGGTTGCCGCCGTGAAGCCACTGGTGGTCGCGGAGAAACCAATCGCACCCCTCACCCAACAGCAGCAGCCGAAGCTGCGCTCGGGAGGAGGACATCTCTCACACCAGCCGCAGAACAACGCCGCGATGTCGGATCTGGCCAAATGGGTCCGTCATGAGGCCGCCCGGTCCATCTCGCATAAAGAATCCGAAGGCAGCGTCGCTGTGCGGATGGAGAAGAAATTGTCCCCGCCAAGCATGACCCGAACCATCTCGGAACCGGCACGGACCCCGGCGCCGGTCCCGGTGAAGCGTGAGCTCCGTTCGTCCGTCGAAACGAAGAAACTCAATCTGGCGGAAATTCGCAAGTCATTCGAATCGAAATCCGCCAACAGCACGGTCGTTCCGTCGCCGGTCAAGCAGACACCGAAGGAGCACGTCCCCTCGCCCTCCCCTGCCACTTCGGTGGTCACGCACGGCACCACCCCCAACAACAACCACAGCAACAACAACTCCACCAACGTGCACGCCACACCAAAAAGCCACGTCAGCAACAGCCACGATCGGTTCTCGTCCTGGGATTCGCTGGCTTCCTCCTCGTCCGGTGTGTCCTCACTGCAGACCAACAGCCTCGGGCTCGGCAACAGCACCGGCGGGCCCAACTGTACCGGCTCGTCGCAAACGCTCCAGAGCACCCCGTCCGACTATGGCAGCTTTTCGTCGCTGGGCAGCAGTCACAGCCTGATCACGCCGCAGGACCTGCAGCTGATCATCGAAGAGGCGGATCCACCCCTGGCGACACCGGAGGCGTTCGTGGTCGTACTGCAGCGCGAAACACCCGAGAGCAGCATCGGCATCACGCTGGCCGGGGGTTCGGATTACGAAGCAAAGGAGATCACGGTAAGCTACAACGTAGAACCGGTAGTTGACTTGATTGAACCCCGTGCTAACCGTTATCTACCTTGAAGATCCACAAAATCCTCACCAACTCGCCCGCGGACAGGGACGGTCGGCTAAGAAAGGGCGATCGGCTACTCTCGATCAACGGCCTGAGCATGCGCGGTCTGACACATCGCGAGTCCCTTAGTGTACTTAAGGTAAGGTGTCTGGCCGACACACACCCTCTTGTGCTACTCGTACGTATCACCGCTAATGCTTGCTCTCCTTTCATTGCAGACACCGCGACCGGAGGTCGTTATGGTCATCACACGCTCGAAATCGCTCGTGCTCGACACGCTGACGAAGCTGAAGCGACCGTCGATGGGTTCACTCAGTTCGCTGGCGGAAAAGAGTGAACTGACCACCGAGTACGAGCGCAAGATGAAGATCCAGCACAAGGCGTCGCGCTCGCTCGATCTCGATCATCTGGACGTAGCGTCCAATGAAGGTATGGCAATGTTTTTTTTCTGATGGCCGAAGTTGTGGGTGTCATTCATTCTGTTTTCGTGTTATATTATAGCTGAAAGCGTATTCGATGGAACCGCCTCGGAGGATGGCCTGCTCTCGGCGGACGATGTGTCCAAATGTTCCTCTTCCAATCCCAATGAAACTGGTAAGCAATCAATCTCCCCGTTTGTCGATTGTCCTAAAGTTTAATTCCAACTTTGTCTATTCGGCTGCCGTAGCACCTTCTTCCTATTCGGTCGAACTCCCCGAAGGATGCCGGATGGTGGAAATCAACAAGGACGGGGCCGGCCTCGGCTTCTCGATCGAGGGAGGCTTCGACTCACCAACCGGCAATAAGCCGTTAATTATTAAGAAAATCTTCATGGGTAAGTACCGAAGCATAATCTCTGGAAGTTTTGCACGCTAGAACTATACCGCACGTTCCAAACGCCGCAACTCAATGCCCTGTCTATCGTCGGTTCAAGGTGGTGCCGCGGAAAAGTCCGGTCTGTTGCGTGCCGGCGAAGAGATTGTTGCCATTAACGATGCCTCGATTGCGAAGATGACGCGAATACAGGTTTGGAACATGATGAAGAAGCTCCCGAATGGCAGCGTACGTATCACGCTAAAGTGACGCCTTTGAGCCGAGACGAGCGAAAGCCATCCGACGGCGATGCATGGGAACCAGCTAGGACCGTCGGGCTGAATTAGGTTAAGCTTGTATACAGTTTTTTTCTTATCTTCTGCACGTGCTCCCGTACGTGTGAACATACATACATGCATGCATACATACAAACAAACATACATATACATCTATATTAACCTAATTTTATTTGTAAACTTAGCCGAGTTGATCTTCTTGTTATGTTTTTTAAATCCTTCACTCATCGGTACTGACCGATTGCAACTATGAGATCTAATCAAACAAGCGCGTAGTCATGAAGGCTTTTCCCGCTTCGAACGTAAATTCCGTTCTAAGCGCCAAGTGTTTTTTTTTTAGATAGAAGTTTCCATTGGCACGAAGTAAAGCACTAGAGCGAAGAAACGTGCCGCCCTTTTGGGTGTGATTTTCCGTAGACACACAACTCGAAACGTGTAGTTGATGCATTTAATCATCCGTAACTTGTTACACATTCGACCGTGTAGTCCCTGGAGAGACTAAGAAAAACCCAAATGGAACCAAATTACCTGGTGCAAAATGTATTGCATAGGAGAACATTTTGGGCGTCTTTGGCTGTAGTTAGGAGGACAGATGAACAATACCTCACTGGCAGTGCAAACTTGTGCTTCCTGTAATTTGGACTTATAAACCCTTGAACAAAGGAACATGCATTGAAGTCAATCAGACATTTAACAGTGAGGGTGTGAGATTTAGGAACGAATTCCCTGTAATATAGACAGCTTGGGCGGATCGGTACGATACGATAGGGAAAGGCTTCCTATGCACGTAATCTGTAAGCAGCACGAGGAATTTAATGCACGATAGCAACTCCCGCTGACACTACTATTATCCCCCAAGCAACCGTTCACCTGCCCTTCCGAAGGGCAAAGCTTTCGCAGCAGCGGTGTAAGCGGCAATGTTAACTTCTCTATTTGTAAATGTAAATGGAAAGGATGAAAACCGAAGGAAAAAAATACGGAAACGCGAATGGCGAACCGCAAACTAGGCACGATGATAAGTGCGAACTAAAACATCTAAAACAGTAGCATGATAATTGAGGAAACGGAAAGAACCGGCCCACTGGAGCTGGGGTCCGGATGGTTCCGAGTAACTACTGAAGTGATCACAAAAGCCACCAGGCTCGAGAGGGTGAAAAACGAGACGAAACAGTCTGCACTAGACACACCAGCATTCTTGCCTTATTAGTGTCTCCTATCCCGTTCCTGTTAAAATCGATAAAACATATTTAAATCGTTAAAATCAGAACGAAAAAGCAATTAAACAAACTTGGAAAGATGTAGGAACAGTAACGCTCCTACACTAACCGGGGACTGTGGCAAACAGCTTAATATGATGTAGGGTTAAGTTCGTTTTAATTTGCCTTTTAAACATATCAACTCCTTTAACGAAACAAAAAAAACATAGCTGAGAGAGGGTGTCCCTATTATTATTTTTATAATTATCTTATTATTATCTTTATCATTATTCTATTTGTAGATACGTACTCACTTCAATAAAGGAAAAACAGTTATAAAAACGAGCAGTTCAGATTTTTCCGTAGCAATAGTGCTTTGTTTGTAGATGTAGCTACACTTTTAACTCTAGAACAGGGTAATAATATATCCAACCAGACGTAGTTTTTCATATATGAGATCAAGCCCAACCGTTCTAATGTTCCATCAATGAAATCAGTGACATAATCCTGCGGAGATAATGCATCTGAAGGACATTGTTCCACTGTTCAATGGCACATGTTCAGAGCATTTACAATTACATTCAGATCCTTCACGCAAATCACGGTCAGTGTCGGAAAAGATTTATTATTTATGCTTGCTACCGATACGTTGACTGATGACAAACCACACTGATACACTCGGACAATCGGTGGAACTAACAAACAGTTTATTTATTTCAATTCGCTTTCCTTTGTTTCATTCTGACTTCCGGGAAAAAATATGTTCCAACCAGAAAAACATATCAATCATCTGCTCGGCAAGCGACAGCTGTTGAAGTGCGCTAGAATGTCAATAATATCCAGCGTTGTACTGATATGCTTCAGTGAATATTTGTCTTGTTTTCCACTCGACACACATTGAGTACCACATTTAATACACAACGCACAACACAAGGAAACGGTTCACGGCGGAAGATTAAATGTGCTCGTCGATTTCAGTTAAATGCTGACATTTTGATATTATAAACAGTCGTGATCACTCCATTCCACTGTTGGCTTCCGGTCGATCAACATTTAATTTCCCAGTAAGCTGCATCATATTCTTCCATTAGTTATTTCTCTGAAAGCATTGGCAACATTTATGCTGGCTTTGTTATTTAAACAAGTATAGTAATTCAATACTGCAATAAAAGTTGCCCAGCTTGTTTTCGCCTGAAGGTATGCAATAGTTGTAACACTGACTGCATTCTTTCCACACTTGTTCTAAAATCGTTAAAATCAACGGGGAAAACAGTGCCTCGACTAAAATAATATATACGACTAGTTTATATTATTCCCTATGCTATTGGAAATTATATTCCATGTTCTCAAATTCCTTCCATGGCCGATGTGAACTTAATCACAAACAATTATGTGCAGCGGATTGATGGCTTTCGCGAGATGGTTTTGATTAGAATTTTTCTAAATAAATTACAGCAACATACCAGAAACCAAGTACTTTGCATTGTTTAGAATCGCTTCGCTGACCAATTCGTTCAGCTCCAGCAACTTTCCATCGCGAATCGGGGGAAATACTTCTTATCCTAGCGAATGTCAGTGCAGTACACCCGACGGAGGATAATATGATTATGATTAGAATGTTGTCGAAACAAAATGCCAGGACACGCTAAATTGAAAAGTAAATTCCGTCAAACCAACGAACAAATGTTGATATTAATTTTATTCATCATCCGCTGCCGCGCTGCCAACATAAATTGGTAGCAATGGACGGATGATGAGACCGGAAAATGGAAAATACTCGATGAAGGAAAAAAAAACAAGCAAGAACACTGGACAGGACGGTTTTTATTCCCTTCGATATGCTACGGCCAGGCAGCAAAAAACGCAGTCCTTAGTCGTCGTCGTCGTCGTCGTAGCCATTTTGTGTGCTTGTCGCCAGCATCAACATGCTCCTCGATATGCTTGTCCAAGCCACGCTCCGAAGAATGCCCACCCTGACCGTCCACTAAGTTCCTGCTGTGCAGTTTTCTTTTTTTGTCGTTTTCGTTGTAGCTGTTTGTTCAACTTTCTTCCCTTAGGTCGAGGACGGTCGAATAATGGGAGAGCTGAAATTTCCATTCCGAAACTGTCTCGTCGATCGTTGTTCATTGTATTGTTCTGGCTGTAATAACTTTATGACAAAACAATACAGCGACGACGGTAGCAGTACCGAGCAACTAACAGAGTATGACAGTTAAAAAAACGGAAGAACGGAAAGTTGCTCCAGTCTCGTGCACATTGTTTTACTTTCAGGATTCGATTTTTTTAAGGAATCAACTGATTCCTCTCATTATCAACGATATTAGATTTTGTTTCAGGTTCAGTGTCTTGCTATTATGTTACTTTCTACATACCCTCTGTGAGCCATCTATCGCCAAATCAAAGATGGAAAAAGATGAGCCTACTTCGCTGGAAAAAAATCAGTAAACTTGCTCGAAAACCCAAGGAACCCACAGAAAAACAAAGTGTGATGCCATGCAAACTGCGGAGAAGGGAATAATAAAAAGAAATCCCTACAGAACTCCTTCTCCGTGGTGCATCCTGCCGTTCCCTCCCTGCTGTGCAGAACTTTTCTACTTCGTTCGTGTTGCACTGTCAAGGCGGCATACCACAGCATTCCTTCGGACTTTCCCCCCTGGTTCCCATTAAATGGAAAAAGGGAATGTAAAATGAACGACAGTGTTGGGCCGGGGAATGCCCGGTAGTTTGCTGGAAAGGGACGCGAGCGCGGTTCGGTGGTCTGGCCTGCGCATTTGCCAATAAAACACTTGGAGACGTTTACGAGACAATAATTCGAAGCACAAAACAGAACTAGGTACCTTCTGCTGCCACGGGAATGTTGTTTCGTCGGATTGGAATGGACGGAGGGCAGAAATTACGGGACGGGACAGTACGGCTCACAATGGATGTTGGTATTTTTTTTCTTTCTGTTGTTGGTTCCATTCCAGATCTCTTCCGGAAAGTATGTGTCCACTCGGACGACAACACCGTTCGATAAAATTTATTTAATTTATATGACGTTCAAACTTAACATTTTCTGTTTCTTTTTTGCAGCCCTCTGGTTTTGAGCTTACCTGTATCTTCAAGGCATTCAAAGTCAAATATTTGTGACTAGGAAAAGAGATCTGAAAAAGAATAACATATTCAGTGAAAACCATTTCTGCATTATGAAGTTACGAATTTGTTATTCGATGTACTAAAGTCAAGCAAAATTTCAAATACAATACATACTAGAACACTGTTTACGCTTCAGTTGTATTTTATGTAGTTCTTTGTTTTAAATTCTCGGACCTTTTATTATGTAGTCAAAATACTCTTCAACGTGCATCAAAAAGCTCAGTAATATGAATTCCAGGACACCCCACGGTCAAAAGGATATTTGCGGAAAAAAGGCCAAAAACGAGCGAACATTCTTCAATTATTGTGAAATTGGGAGAATCTGTTTCCAAGTATTCGGTTGCACGCATACCTCAGGCGACTGGTTGGCATTACGGTAGACCGCATCCCACAACTCGAACTCCACCGCCCCCGCTGGCGAAGGGTTAGCGGTACACACCCTCCCTTCCACCACCATTGTAAGGCAGGTCTGTGGGAACATTAGAAAACCATTCGGAACCGTGAAAGGAATGAGATGAAAAATAGTTTCGGTGACCAGAACTGACTCGTCGATGTTTACTGGCCACCCTACCAAAAGTCCTCGGCCTGGGGTTTCGCTTTTATTGTTGCATTTTATTGAACCGACCAACCTGGCGAAATTTTCCTTTCTCCCAGTGCCGCTCGTAAAGCGGATGTTTTTATTTTTGACGCCCGATGGCGATGGCGTTCGCTGTGCAACGTTTTCGGCATTCGGTAATAAAATTCCAGAAATATCGGTCAGCCGGAAGGCGAAGAATTCGGAAGAACAATCGTGAACATGCAACATTTTTCGGGTTCGGCCAATCTTTATCCGTGGTTTATGGAGGGACACAATTCACATGTGTGGCGGTAAGTACGTCACCTGTATGTTGTCGGTGCCCCCCGGAAAGCGAATTAAAACGCAAACTTCAATTAAAATGATGTATAAAATAAACTACACAAACCCTTGCAGTATTGAATAAAATTATTTCTTTATGATGACGATTCAAATGCATATGACGATGGATTTAAAGGGGATTGTTGGGATATTGGGGTATATTTATAGTATGAAAATAAAGTTCAAGCTCTTGACAGGCATGGCAATTTTATTTCTAATAAACTATTCTATGATAAGTCATACATATTTGGAAACGATGTGCGTGAAAATGTCTGGTGTTGGGATTTGGGATGCTCTATTCTACTTTTCTATTCTTATTTCAATACCGAGAAATATTCTCTTTTGTTTTCCACGAACTGTAGGATAAATAGAATATTACTCATTCTGTCGAAAGCGAAATTCACTTTTCCAATTGATGACACACTTTGCTCCAAACCTTGTTGTCCCTACCACAGATTACCTACCTTGAAAGAAAAGCGGCCATCGGCGGGCAGAATGGGTGGTTTCCACCGCTTTCCATTCGCAAGTGGCCGACAGCCGTTGGACCGCCGCCAATAATCGTCGTTGTTTATTTTTCCACCGTAAAAAAATCCTTAAAACGCTCGCGTGGCTGACCTCGGGATTATTTTCCGCAAAATTACCATCGTTTACCTTTGTTCGCCATCTTTCGCCTACGTCTGTTAAGGAAGCTGAACTTCCTTAACTGTCTTCCAAGGAAGAGCACGTCCCGTTGTTGGTAGAAATGAAGTGACTAGGAGACTTTATTGACACCTTATTAATATTTCCCGAGAACTCATCAGCCGCCCGAAAAGTCCTCCTAAAGGCCCGGAAAATGGGGAACTGTTATCGTCCTGTTCATTCTCGGCCACGGGCGAATTCTATCTGGTGTCTGCACGTAACTTTTCCACCGGAAAAATGATGCCTAGGCTGTCAGTTATAGGTCAGTGAAGTACGTGCCATTTGGGTGCTCCAAGCACCGAGTCCTTTTGACGGTGGCCAATCGACTTTCCCCGCGAGATCAAAGGAAATCAAAGGACGATGGATAGCGATGGAAAAGGAACCCGAACGGAACGAGATGGAACCAATTTGTGAAGCACCGTTGCTAGTGCGCCTAGCTTTTCCTCTCAAAGTATGAGGGACAATTTTGTGGAAAATAAAAAAATATTAAATAAATACTAAATAAGTTTCCTCTCTCTCTCTCTCTCTCTCGCAAACTTCTAAAGCCGATCATTTCGTGGATTCACTTTTTAATAAATCAAAACATTTGTGCTGGAAAATGTGTGTTGTAAAAAGTGTTTTATTTTCATCTCAATCCATCGCCAAAACCGTTGGAGTTGTCGCAGCGATACTACTTCCTGCAGGCTTAATGACACTCAGTTTTATAAACATGGACATCCGAATCTCCGAACCGATTTTCAATCGTATCGAATAAACCAAGCCGTAGACAATATTATTTTATATATCACAATAAATATATCACAAATTAATTCGCTGATAACTGAATTGAATTGGTGAGTACTGAAATACAATATATAACAGTGTTTTAATTGAGAGAAAACAAATAAAACGTTTTAAACTATTTCTTTATTTGGTATTTTATATTATAAAAGAAAAGCGACATTCGAAAGATCTCGATTCGCAACGTCGAACACGTCCGGCGGCGAGATTTTTCGTTCAAGCGAATTTTGTTCGAGAAAACTGGCGAACGAACTGAAATTTCACGT
>JAOEFI010000007.1:13626412-13641162 GCA_034621735.1 Anopheles plumbeus | reverse complement strand
CCACCATCACCAGGCGTAATGGTTTATGTTTGCCGTTTTGGATTTGCGTTGCCATTAAGGATGATTTAGTAATGCCGATAAAAACACATTAAAAGCTACTGATCTTTCGGTGTTTTAATTTGGAAGCGCGTGAGCACACAGTTTACGGTGGACTGTGGCGGACATTCAACGGTTTATTAAATTTGTCTTATCGTGGGCTCCCTGTTTTACTGCTTGTATATTTTGTCTCACTCGGCAGCCCCACCAGTAAGAAAGGTGGGAGTGTAAAGCCATTCAACATGGGACCTGCAAGCGAAATTATCTTGACCGTATAAATAGCTGTTCGGGGCGTTTGGAAAAAAAAAGCGAAGCGAAACAAAACTTGTTGAAAAAGGAATAAATTACATGCCAAATTAGGCATGCTATTCTGAATTTGTCTTCCGTTGTTATAACAAGAATAACATGAGCACAGATTTGAACATTTATTAGCAACATTAATGAAGCATAATATCGCATAGGAAATCTTTTTGTAATGATCTTCTAAAATATGGTGTTCTCAAAGGAAAGAAATTTATCACTTTATCATTTGATTGAGTTATCAGAGTACTAGATATTTGTTGTTCTGTTTCTTCTTTGAGGTCTCCACCATTCTAGGAAAGGTTTCATAAAGATAATGTTTAGGTGCGAGTTTTCTTATTTAATTTATTTTCTTTTACGAGATGTCCGCCATTCGTGGTTAATGTTTATTCTCTATTGGTTATGACAGCAGTCACCTATGGCCGTTTCTTTATGATTACTAAAGAGAAATATCCAATTTCAAACTGAGATATAAAAATATAAAAATCCACCCTGACGAGAACATTTTTCCTCCCGGAGAGATCGTTCTTCCGAAGACACAGGCAAAGTTTCCCCTTACGATTGCCGAATCGTGTGGCCACCATCCTGGCCAACGATTACCGGCTCAGCGTTAGCTGTTGCTACCGAGAAGTTTCACGTTTTATGGGCACATGTGTTTTCTGCCGCGTCCTCCCGATGGCGTATGACAGTTTTATCGCTCTCGAAACAACCTTTAACGTTGACGGTACCCCGGCAAGGGGGCGGAAGAGAGAGAGTAAGGGGTGAGTTGAACCGAACGATAGTTTGACATTTCATTTTAATATCCCCTTATTCGAAACTCATCATTTTTAACGATCTTGATTCGGGTGATCTCGGAGGTGAGCCTCGATAACGAATGCGCTCTGTGGCTGTATAATACTTGTCCGTATGCAGTTTATCACCGTTCACGATGCTTGCGGTCTCTCGCGGAACCTTTCTCGCCGGGGCGCACTCGGGGGCTTAAGGGTGAATCGTTATTTATCTTGCGTCGCGAAGCGTAAGCCAGCTTTAGTGGCCTTTTCTAACGGTTCGGGCTTCGGTCACCGAATGACCAACCCCGTAGAATAAACGGCCAGCAATGCACAGCTGGCAGAAGGACAACGGCCACGACGCACCAAAGTCTTTTCTTTGCAAGATCGCCTCCGTCGTCGCCCTTCCGAAATGCCTTCAACACTGCTGCAATGATCCGTGTTGGGAGAACTTAGCGGACGAAACCGCATAAATCATGTACCGGTTACATCTAATCTCTGCGGTTCGGGTGTGTGAGTGTGTGAGCTGGACATGACCGCTAGCCATCGATTCTCGCCTGAAACGAGTCGTCTTCGTCTCCTCTCGGCGGCCCTAAGGAACTGGACGCACTCGACTCGTTATTAACGCCGCTCGAGCAAGCAACGGGTGATGGAACTTTGGCTCGATAATCGCTCCGAGGGCAAAGGGCCCTCGTGAAGACGCTGCGAGGTGCCTTTTTTGTGTCGTCCATCTATTTACCCCTTTTCTGCTGGGACCTGCACAAAAGCCACATATCTTGCGGAGCTCCAGCCCTCCCGAAAGGCGTCCCATTCCGCAAGGCGAGCGATGCGCGATACATTGTGATAAAGAAAGCCTTCCCTTTTTAATCCGGAAAGAGAAGAGTGGTGTGCTGGGTGGGGCCTTTTATTCTCGAGGTAACATGCCTGTTTCGCTTGCGACAAACTTTTGGCACGGGAGGAAAAGGCAGAGGAAGGAGAAAAGAAAATAAACTTTGCCTCACGAACGTCGGAATGGTATTGTGGGGAGGGGGGAAGCCCTATCTACGGTACGAAAAAGTTGCCTCAACTCGCGGATAAGATCTTCCGAGGCAAGAGAAGGCCGGGATCCACGCGGACACGTCGGCTTGGCGCGCACCGTGTGTGGGTGTGTGTGTGTGTACGGGAGGGAAACGATCGGAGGTGAGCGATACGGGGAAAGGAATTCATTCTTGATACCCCGTCACGTCTTCTTCGGCAAACCAAGAATGCCATCGTTACGAAGTGCCATCACATCGCAGAAGCAAAAAAAAAGTGCATTGAGCTACACCGATGAGAATGTATGTGACCTACCCCTTCAGGGAGGGCCCCGGGAACGAGCAGGAAAAGGGAACATAAATATCTATCATTTGAAGGAAGATTTATTTCATAATTTCGATGAGAGATCGCTCCGGTGGATGGCCTTTGAGGAAAAGCTTTCGCGCGGACCTCTAACGGGACACGTTTCCTGGCGATGGTTATTGATGGCGAGCGCTAGTGGGCGTTTCTTCACCTTACTGGTGCCCGGGATCGTGAGATCGATTATAATTAAATTAACTTCCTTATTTCCATACGATTCCTCTGCCCGGGGTTCACTGGCACTACTCGAATAGAGGGCAGGGATTTCTTTTCGTTCAACTCGGAATTCAGGTTCCATTCGGTTCACTCTCCGCCGATTATGTACTTCTTGTGGCAGGTCTTGACATTCGCCGTTGCAGGGGGCAAGATGGTCGGGAACCCAAACCTGCCGGCCGAACAATCTTGCAAAACTGTCGGGAACTAGACACGCGACCGAAGAGAAGGGAACAACAAAAGTGAGAGGCTGCTCAGAATCAACCCCACGGCCCCTTGCGACGCCACACGTTCTGGGTGGCAGCTGGTTGTTTGTTTCACCCTCCGGGGGCTGACATTCTGAACCCTCACTTACTGGGCCCAACGTGGAAGATTATCCAGTCAGATGTATACTCCGAGCGGCACTGTTTGTGCTCACAACTTTGAAACATAATTACAGAACAGACGAGGACGCTGGTAGCTGAACAGTGTGACGTGTCTGGGGCGTAAGCCGCGCATTTAAGTGCCGCGATTGCGTTACAACGACTGGCACGAACAGTTCGCGTAAGCCCAGAAGTGCACTGCACATAATTGCGGCATGCCACCTGCGAAGGCACTGATGAAGACATCAGGGGATTATTACTTTTTTCTGCGAAGAAATGTTCTCTAAACTGGTCCGGGAGAGGGCCAAGCGATGAAATGAGATTTTGAAACGGATTTATTTTTACTACGTGTTCATGATTATTTTTTGCGAACACCTACACATTCATTTGCCATATCTGTGTAAAGTGGCAGACATCTTCCAGAAATAACCCGGGGCTTCAACAAACACATTGCTTATCTGGACGCGTGATCATTATGCTATTTATTTTGTTGAAAATGTATCTGCTGAAAGCTGAGAGCATCAAAAACTTGATTGAGAAGGAAGTTCTTGTACTAATGTGTCTATGGAAACGAAACCACCCATTGTAAACGGTATCGATTTTATCGTGGGAACAAGGAGAACAAGGAATTCTTCAGAAGACGAATCCTGCTTAATTAAGGCCATTTCAGATTCCGTAGAAATTGAATAAAAAGTGGCCATGATTTGCACGACAAAACGGTCACGTTTTGAGGCAATCCATCTCCGACAGAATCACGGGCCATTTCGGGCGAAAAGCTCCAGGCGGGCCCTCCACCCTAACCATCCCTCTCTCCGGCAAGGAAGATCCCACATGTTGCTGATCTGGCCGAACCTTTTCTAACCTTTCCCCGGATTCCGAGTCAAAACAGCCCCTACAGGGAGGGGAGGAAAAAAAATCACATTAAAATAAGTCGTTGCCGGCATTCTGTTGTCGGTTCTCGCTGCGCTCCGAAAGACATCCGCTTCCCGCGAGCGATTAGATCAGGACAGCATCAGCAGCACCGTCATCATCATCATCACCATCGTCGTTGGATGCGTACGGAGGAACACTTTCCACCGAACGCCAACACACTGTCGAAACGCGGGAAATTTCAAGCCTCTCCGACGCTAATTGTGGCAAATTGACTCATAGGGCGCGCCGCCGCCAGCTACCGGGCGGCAAATGGGATAATGATGATGACATTTAACTGAAGTGTGTGTTAACGATGGAAATGACACTAATTTCGTCTATTCTCTTGCAGGGTGATGCGTTTGGGAAAAACCGTGCACTGCTGTTCGGCAGGTTCGGCAGGAACTCTCTTTTTCAGCTTCGTTTGAGTTATCTGTGTCTGTGCATGTACGGCGAGGCAAAAAGTGTGGGGGCCGGGAAAACAAATGAGACACCAACAGCAATTGACGGCGGCATTAGAGCCGACAGTTTGACGTAGCAGCTGCTGCCGAGTTCGCTGGATAGGTATCCAGTTTTCCGGGCATCAATTGAAGGAGGAGGAGGAGGATGGGCGATCTTCAGGAGCCGTCGTGAGGGAAGCACCGTTTCGGCGGTACTGTTCTGCCGTCAGGTTTTCCCGTGCAGCTTCTGCACTGCCGTTAACAAGGTGAAGACGTCGTAGAATGATATACATGGGAACGATTCTCCACCCCACCAAGGCTCCAATTCTCGCCCGAACGTTTCCCTACTCTCCACCACCTTTGGTGCACTCCCGTTTACAGCATGCTAAAATGCGCCATCGTGCTGCTGGTGGGCGCATCCCGTTGAACTACGAGACGAAGAAAAAAAAATGCGAATGAAAAATACTCCCTATCTGGCGGCCGGTCGTCTACGGTGCCCGATCTCCCGACTATACTAGCGAAGTGCCACTTCACGCTGAAGTTCTAACCGAAGTCGGATGATGTATGGACCCAGGGCTCACTGCCAAAGTTGGGAGTTTAGAGATCAGGCCGCCGCCAGCGCCAGACAGCTGGGAGAGAGTGGAGAGCTTCCGGGATGTAATACAGTGACAGTGTTGGGCCGCAAATGGAAGGAGCAGCAAAAATGTTTAAATAAACAACCAACAAGGCGGAACGAGGAGTCGGTAGTACCATCGCAGAATCCACTTCTACTTGCTTGCGAGGAGAGAGAGAGAGAGAGAGAGAGAGAGAGAGTCGCCCGAGTCCGTGTGCTCGCCCGCCCGGTCCAGGAGAGCTTGGAAAAGAATAAATTATTCATAAGCATGCAAAATATGCTACACAGCTCACTGCGTGCAATAGCTTCGGGAAAGATAGCAGCAAGGTAGCAAACACACCACCACATCGCCCGGCAGAGTAGTGGCAGAGTAGAACCATAGTGAGTAATAGCGCCAGAGTGGACCTCTTTTTTGCGAGGAATTCAAGGTGAACGATACGGACACACCGCACCAACAACCAGCACCACCGAGGGGAAGTTCCTGGAAATGCAGAATCAGAAACATCTGACCTGGGTTAACAGATTTCCCAGTCTTCTGCCAGCCCTTATCATGTACGGTGTTCACCACTGTAACTGTGACGGCGTCTCACGTGCGACATCCGAAAAAAGTATGCCCACTGTGACATAATCTTGCACCTTTGATGGGCTCGGAATGTTACGCGAAAAGTGGAAAATTTAGCTAACACCTACCAAGCGGCCCCCCTTTGCGGGGCGGAAAAAGGCGTTTAGGAAAGTGGAACGATTGTACCCAGGAGAACCGGGAGAAAGAGCATACTTTCAAACGAATCTCTTTTGATGATTTATTTCTTTTCCTTTTTTACTTCTGCCACTCAATAAGAACAATTTAAACAAACGAATAGAAATCCCCCCAATGGTGGCATATTAATTTTACTTCTTTAATCCTCCGGCCGGGCGGGCGGCGGACAAAAAGCTGAAGTTGAAATTTATTACACCGAACGAGCAGAAAAAGTGTCTCACAGGTGACACTGGAGGGGTTTTTGGCAGCACGAACAGAGGGCAACTTCCCCGCAGAAGAAAGCGCACGACAACACGAAAGTCAAACAGTCCTGGAACGGGTGGAAATGAGATGGGTGGGAAAAAAGAAATCTCTCTCCCAAAGATTGAGATTTCGCCGGATTTCATTAAATTCGCTAAAGCGGGCGAAAAACAATCGGATTGCACAAGGGGGGTGCCGTGGGAGCCACGACAGGAGTGACAGGATTTATGCTTCAGCACCTCTAGCCCGTCGTCGGTTGGAGGAGCTTTTAAGAGAAACTCAGCGGGAATCTTCATCCGTCGTGCAGAAAATTACCACCCAGAGCGAGGATAGGGGAGGGCGACCCTCCCAAAGGTCGGGAAAAAGGATGTGGTTTTCGAAAGTTGACACCGTTTGGGGATTTATTTGGGAATCCGGGAACTTCTTCCCAGCTTATTGGGGCGACAAGAATGGCGTCGCGCAGGTTGACTACTGGATGAAAGGTTCCTTCATCAATAAATCCACCAGATATAACATTGTGTGTGCGTTCTCACGTCCCCTAACGAATCGATCATTTCTCCATATTTGTCAAAACGTTCAAAATATATGATTGGCAAGATTCTGCCGACAATACTATATTCTTTTTTCCCAAGATTGGGGGTTTGAAGTAGAAAAATAAATTACTGTCTTTCAACACACAAGCAAGATAATTAATGTACAGCGCATTTGGTCCCAGATAACTATTAATTATAGTCAGGTGAAAGAAACCAACAAATAGTTATTTCTTCCCCAGCCCTATTATTGGGGATGGTACGATGGGTTTACATTTTCTTTAATGTTTTTTTAAATGAATCTTCAAATAAATGAATTTATCAACTATTGAACTAAAGCTAAACCACAGTAGTAATGATATGTTGCCAACAATTGAGTGAACCATTTGTGAGCGGCGGCACTGTAAAAAGTCGCAGTAGTTTGCTCCAGACACGGCCAATCTAAACTAGTGTAATCGTCTCCATATTTCATCACCCGCAGCATTACACCGTCGAGTCGTAATAAATCGCATGCTCAACACAGATTTATGAGCAACAGTTGGATCTCAAGGATCACCATCAATTCAAGGACCTCCCATACTTTACTGCGACTTGTGATGTTTGGGAGCGGTGGGAAAGAAGCAAAACCAAAAAAAGTACACTACCAGAGGGAACAACGGGCTTTTCCCGGCGGCGACCATAGCACGAGAGTCACTGTACAAATTTACAACGTGTTGTAATCTTTTTTGGGGAGGGAAATTTTTTTTTGTTTTCCTTCTTTCGTCAGACGAATCACCTTCCCATTGCGCCCCCAGCTGTGTGGAGCTGGTCGTTGTCGCGTAATTCGATATTTTCCCCTCAGCGCAACACCTTTCCACTTGCACAATGTGAGTGTGTGTGTGTGTGTGTATGTGGCTGTTGACATAATTTGGCCCCTCAGGAGGAATGGTGGTACGCCGCCCTACAAGTGACAAGACAGTGGGCATGGGCATGGCAAAGGACCATCTCGCAGGAGCGAAGTTCGCCCGACACGGACACGGAGTCGACCCGGGGTTGCTGCGTTTTATGACTTTATACAACCATCTGCCAAAACCAATAGTCTGCATCGTTGGAGTCCTTCTCTGCCAAACGAAGTGGTAGAGTATATTAAAGAATGTGTAATAACGCCAGATTGTGCACGTCGAACCGCCGGTGAACCGCCAGACATTCGAATCTCTCTTTCGCTCTGCTCTCTCTTCTGCTCCTCCGTCCTCTCGACGTCCAAGTTTGCTGCACGAAAATCCGATGATTTATCTTAACGCTCATTTTTCGTGAACTGCATATTACGGGCTGGAAGGGAATGTCGTCATGTTTTCTCCCGTTTCGAGTGTGTGCCTTCCTCCCAGTTCTGCTCGAGTCCGTTATCTCGAACGGATCCAGGTGACACTGTCAGCTGCAGCGGGTTTTATAAAGTCGTCCAGAAGAAGGAGGGCGGCATGGGAGTCTCGTCGGTCGTCACGAACGACTGCGCGAGTCGTGCACAGCATGAATCTGGTGCAGACCCCCAAAAGGAATGAAACGTAGAGTAGATACCGCCGCCATACGCTCCGATGGATACTCGCTAGAGTATTACGCGGCGTGGAAAAGAACATTCACTGCATTCGCTACACTGTGGCATAAAACATGTGTACCTTTCCCAGCGTCTTAAAGCACAAAGTTGGTATCGAAGTTGTCAATGGTTACGTTAATAGAAGATGCTTTATAATCCTTCAATACGGATGGCAATCGTGCAATAATCGCGCATACTCGATACATCCTTTACTCTCGAACAAATATATTGTTTTTTAAATGCAGGCGCTGGCGTCCCGTTGATCCGTACAATAATACACAGAAGTATATTCCACAAATGGTGCTGGGATCACAACAGTCATCTCCGATTCGTCTCCACACACAAAGGAATGACTTCAACGAGAAGAAGCTCGCGACGTGAAGAAGTAAAACCAACTCAATCCAAAAGGATCACCGTATCAAATCTCGATTGCCGTTTTCACATACTCGTGTCCTCGTCGGCCCGAAGCCCGATGATTTGTTCTGCGCTGAAAACGCAGCTTCCTTCCGTGAGGAGGGCGCAAGGGACGACATGCTAAGAGGCCAAGGAGATTTAGAACCGGCAATCGCAGACGGTGTAACCACAATGTTTGAAATATAAACTGACTGTTTGCGGTTTTCTCCCGGAACGATGACGGAAAAATGTTTGTCTTCCTTTTCGTTCGAGTTGCTTGGAGGGCCACGGCCTGCCAGAACACTGGGGAAGGGAGGGGGGAGGGGAAGGGGGGAAGACCTATGAAGTTTAATCTAATCGATGCAATATCTTGCCCTGTTGCGGTTTTCGTGCAGTATGCGCCTCCACCCTCTGGTTGGCGGTATACCGTCCCCAGGATTGTCGTGGAGAACGTGTACGAGGCAAAAGTTTAAATTGAGATCGTGATATCAATATACGGCCGTTTGTGGGTCGGAAGATTACGGTTTTGTGCAGTCGTGCGCGTTTTTGCAGTACTGGTATTATTGATGAGGTTTGACTCACTTTAGGACGATCGCTTGTCGTGGGGAAGTTTCGATAGCTACCCCACGACCTCAACCTGTGAGCCACTTCCGTACTGAGAAAGAGATACAGAAAGAGAGAGAGAGAGAAAGAGAGAGAGAGAGAGAGAGAAAGAGAGAGAGAGAGAGAGAGAGAGAGACAGAGCCAAACGAGAAGCGAAGAGCAACAGCATGATGACAAGGAACCCCCCGACCGCATGCCAGCCAGCCATTGTATGGAACCGGAAAACTTAATTTCCATCCTCGGATCGAAAACATGGCATCATAAACATCTCCAACAAATGACCCCACACTGTTCGTCCGTCGACCGCCTGTCGGCGGGGAGTTCTGGGGACGGTGCGGTTGTCGGTGTCAATATTTTCGATTTCCGCCCAGGGGTTGTGTGTTTGTCGGGCTGTTGATGTTGTTGTTCCTGCTCGATCCGCTCATGTTGTCGCCTTGCGCGGGGTCTCCTAAATTACGATAACTTATGGATGTGAGTTGTGTATTCATTTTCCTTTTCATTTTTTATTTTAACAATTTCGGGCGAGAATTTATTGTAAATTTATTCAACACTCCAAAACTCAGCACCCCGGCGGCCAAGGGGACGCCAACTGTCCTCTAATCAGCTCAGCGGAGTGTCCAAACATAGACCAGAACGAACGATTGTGCCAGACACGCCGCGGAAACACCCCGGTCACACTATAACGAAGGATGATGGGGAGTCAGCATCGGATGCTTCCATTCAATTAGTAATAATTTAAGATGCGTTAATCCGAACCGAGTCTCCGTCTCCTTCACCGTGGGTCTCGCTCTTCCTTGACGGGGTGTCAGCAGTCCTGGGTTCAAATGGGGAAATCGCTCCCGCTGCTTAATGTGTACCTGATTGTGGCCAGATTTCAACGAAAACCCTCCTTCAAACATTGGACATTGGAAGATGATTGAAATGGCGCCGCGTTCGAAGAAATAGTGGAGTGGAGTGAAGAAAATATCCACAAAGGAATTTTATCATTTTTTATTGCGTTTTCAGTTTGCGTTTGTAAAGTTTATGAAATTACAAACACTCAACACATTATAATTACATGGCAATTAACCTTTTTGGACTTTCTGGTAGTAAAGGAAACCTCCCTGGAATCAAAAGTGAATTCGTCCTTAATTGCGGACCCCGCCAGCATCGCACCTAGCGCGTCTTGTTGCGCATAACAAAAACAACAAAAATACAAAAGAAAAACTGAATAAAAGAACAACTGAGTATGAAATCGAAAAGCCGTTACATCCCTCCGGTGCGGCTAAAAGGTTGGGTAAATTATGCAAATTGTAAGGGATAATGAACGATGGCGATGGTCGGTGCGCGTTTTTATCCCTCATTTGCAAAGGTCAAAAAATCGAGTCATCAGACAAAGGAGATTCACTCCAGCACGGGTTCTTGAGCTAAAAAATACAAACATGTACACGGCGCACGGTAGTAGGGCGACATGAATAATTAGCTGCCCGTAATGAGTTCGCACACACCATCGAAAGGAAAGGCGGCGGCTCCGACGAAGAATGGCAAGCATGACAAAGGAAAAGTGTAGCGATGATTCTTGAAAGTACACGTACCGGCTGTCCGTGTCCTGGTACGGAAAGGGTTATCCTAAACTGGCCGGGCGAAGTGACTTCGATGAGGAAACGCCCTGATGAGGGCCTCTTCTTCTTCGGGTGGAGTGTTCTCTGGACGTTCTCGTTCTTTCCTTCAGCGAGTGTCTTTTGAACGGTGATAACGAACTAGATAAAACACTTTGAGACCGTACGGGAAAAAAGGCACGGAGCCACCGTAGCGTGTGATGGCATCATGATCAAAAAGCCAATCAGGTTCGTTACGTATCACTTATGGGATTCTGATAAGCGCCACCACCATACATCCAAAATGGAGCATCGGTCTTTCGAATGAAGTTCGCCCCCGTTAGTAGGAGGTCCTTTCTTATCCGGGACTGGGTTATCGGGAAGGGGATCCCTGGAAGCGCGATACTTCGTAGACGTTCCATCGGATACATAATATTGGAGCTGCGATTGGTTATTTTTTTGTTTTACTCAAGACCTCTACGGTAATTCCTTGATACTGGGGTTTTACCAACTATAGCTATCGTAATAAAGAGGATTTTATCCACTTCGCTGAGCCGTTGTTGGTGGACGCTCAGATTGCCCCACCGGGCACCGGGGTTCGGTATCCACCACAGCACCGAAAGGATCCTAAATATCCTTTGCCGGGTTCCATCGTACAACCTACTATCTATTTTCCTCACCGTCTATCTCGTACGTTTCCTCTCGGCCTCTCGCCTGGATCCTTATCTTTTCCGATACCAAGCGAATAACGCTGAACCCTTGCGATATCAAAGAAAATCGGACAAAAGGGCACAAAAGCAAAGCTTTGGAAAATTATGTACTATTATTTCCCCACACTCTGTTTCCCTCTCGGCTCTCGTCGTGCTGGGTCAGGACATAAAAATGGAATCTATTGCTGTTGCTTACTACAAACCCCAGGCACGAGCCCGGCGAACACCTCCATGCGGTAATCATAATAAAAGTGTCACATTATATTTAGGGCAACGCCTGTCGCCCCGTTTTTTTCCCTTTGCCCTGTTCTCCGGTCCACCGATTTGGTTCAGTGGGGTCAGCTTCCTGTTTTCCTTATGAGAGGAAAGGAGACAATTCCGACCGGAAACAATCTGGCATTTGTCAAATGCAATTTTTGGTGTGAAAGGACGCACCCGAATTGTGTAACATTTATGCATTCTTGCAAAAAAAATTGTTTTTAAATATAAGTATATTTTCCAACCCACAGATTTTTTACATAAAAAATTTTTAGCAACCTACAGAAAAGACTGATACGAAGTAGAAATAGAAACACAGGCTCAAACTGTTCTGCTAGTACGTATGTGAGAATGAAGGAATGGAAACGAATGGTTGTTGCCATTCTGCTTCGTCTGACTTAAGTTCAAGTAAGACTTCGCTATGAGGAAGTAAAGCGAAACAAAACCAAAAAAAAAAAAAAAAACGAGGAGGTAATCCAATATCCTGCCAATGAAACGATCCCGGAGCAAAAAAGGGCCACAAGCAGGAACCGCAACGGGCCAACGGTGCGGACAGGTATGCCTGCTGCAGTACACCCAGCGAAACAACCCGTGCACCGTTGTCGTCTTTCGATTCCCGTGCATATGAAAGTCGATACGTGAGGGCCCCATCGACAAGGAACGACAAGAAAATGGATTGCACGCTTCCAACGAGTTTTCTCGGCTACCTATCCCCACCGACCTGGCAACCTACACTGCACGCGGCTGATGAATGGTGGAGCCTTTATTAAGTTTCTCCGCACTTTATTTCATTATGATAAGCAAGAAATACGATCCTTCTGCGCGACACGTTGGTCCTTGGACGGGCCGACAGGAGGACCGATCGATCTCTGCTACCGGGGAAGGGGGCGAGGGGAGTAAAAACTGGTAGCTACTTCGGCACTTGTACGGTATCCGTGTTCTACTGCGGAACATCGTGCGGTGCACCATTTACCAGCCAACAACACACCCGAGGACGGCCAATCGTGTCTGAGGGACAACAAGGAAGCAGACCCCATTTGATGTGGCACAATAGCAATTTGTTCATCGTTGCTGCACAGTGAAACGGCCATAAACAATCCGAAGGAATATATTCCGAAAAGGTGCTATATTTATATCCGTTTTAAAGGGTTTGTCATTTTACAAAAGCACATTTATTAAATCTTTCTTTTCTTTTTGATACCGTTGAAACTCGGACACATCGTAGTTCCTGATTGATAGAACATTGTCTACAACATGTGTAGTTTTAGTAGAAATATCCTTCAACAAATGAAATCATTTTAGCAAAGCAAAACACATTTTGAAACGAGAGCTTCCAAACCTTTTCCGATGCACCATTCAAGCAAACCTTCCTAATCTCGCAAACAGACCCGAGTTTTCACTTTACTTGCCGAACACTACTCGCTGTTTGCAAAATTACAGATTCCGATTCCGACGATTCCTCATCATTTGCAGTAATTACATAATGCATCTTTTATGTATAAACGAAATGAAATCAATATGCAGCGACAACATTTGTCGTTTCTCACGTGTGGCTCAGCGACAGCTTTGTTCCCGCGCACGTGGTCCACGGTGTAGTGGAACATTGTAACTTCCCTCACCGTGCGGCGTTCGCTATCGAGGGAATGGCCAGCCGCTCCGTGAGGATGTTCCTGGATCCGATTTACATAACACCAGTGCGTGCACAGTTCAGGAATCTTTTTGGAGTGCTGAAAAAGCGCAAACTACGGTCGATACCGGCCGAACTGCTGACCGGTTACAATTTCGTTTTAAACAGCGCACTTCATGTGAATGTTCATGTGGGGTCATACGGGCGGCCACCTGCCCTACCCCAACAAACCCAAGCCCGCTAGGTGGTTTTATTTTATCAATCTTCACCATCAGGATCAGGTATCGTCAGGGAGGCGCTCGCGGTGTGGGATTAAAATCTCTCGAAGCTTAATAATAACCGGATCGAAAGCTCGACGAGTCCTCGGCTACGCAGGTCCGGTTGCGGTGCGATTTGTAACGGCTTACCAGATTATCAATTTTCCAGGATCAGGCCTGGTCGGTGGGAGGGGGGAGGCGGGGATGGGCTGCGGCGAATGAGGTGGTGGAGTATGTGGGGGGAAATCTGGATTACCGAATGTGGTCGTCCCTTGGCGTGTGTGTGGACACGGATTCTAGTGCTCGGGGAGCTTCGCGTGGATTATTTACCCCGGCCCCCGCTCTCGTTGCCCATGAGGCCTCAATCCGGTGTGGACGTGCGTGGAGATACACTTTCCACTGATTTTCACTGTTTCTACAAATGGTTCGTCCTGAACAAACGAGTGTCACCAAACATACCTGAACGGTACCCCACAATTGATCAGCTTACCTGCAAACGAAATGAGATGAAATGTGGTTAAATGAGATTCGTTATTTGCATAATTTACATACCTTCGATAATGCACCGAGGGTTGTCGGAAAAATTAAATTTTATAATGTTGATTATGTATGAAGCATCCGCGAAGTTGCTTCATTCAAAGGTTTAAAATGGGGTTTGTTTCAACACGTCAATTACAGTCACGAATTCTTCGCCGGTAAATTTACGATTCCCCATTTTCCAGGGTAGCTTTTGGAGCAAAGTTTTACACCGCAAAAAAGAACAGGCATTAATTTTCCCTTTGTGTCCATTTAAAAGCAATTTCCCAGTGTTTTCCTATTGTACCGACTGCAGCGACACCAACAAACCGGAAAACGGAGCGGGGAAAAGTTGTTTCTCTCTATTGTTGCGAAAAGTTTGGCGTCGTGTTTGTTGAAGTAGTGTTCGTGCCGTCGGCGGAAGGCGCATTTGAAGTTTGTTCAATTTTGTTACCGTTTGGCAAACAAACAAACCAACTCCAAATCTGCATCTGCTGATGGCTGCAGACGGAAACAAACGACGCATCGTTATTTTTACGGGGAAATGTTTTTTTTTTTTTCGTTCCGGGCCGACTGTTTTTCGAGGCTGAAAGTGCAGCTTTTCCATATAGTTTTTTTTTCCTTCCATACCGTGTTTTTGTGGAGAAACAAACAAAAAAACTCCTAGCTTGATGGGCCGATTTACAAATTTGCAAGTACCT
>JAOEFI010000007.1:13609134-13620866 GCA_034621735.1 Anopheles plumbeus | reverse complement strand
CCCGACGGACGAGGCAGAGGAGCCCGCAAAACTTATCAAGAGTTCGGGTCCGGGGCGCATGGAGATAGAAATCTAATAAAACCAAAAGAGCGTGCTAATGACTCATCAGATTACTTCGGACATAGGAGGATATGACTGTTGCTTCGAGTCTGGTTTCTTCTGACCACACACGGGCGCTAGATCAAGGCGAGCGTGCGGTCTCTACTCTTATAGAGGCTGCGAGGCTCGCATGTTTGTTTCAAGTAGACCCCACGGAGGATAGGCTTCGAATATTCTTTTATTCTTAGTTGAAACTGGACTACATTCTTCTTCAGAATGTGAGCTGAAAAGTTCCATTCCATCTTCCTCCAAGTTCATCAAAATCTTGCTTATCGCAACATATTGCTGTTCAATCTGGAAACTAGCACCGAGGTGAGCTCGGCCAAAGGTAAAAGACCAACGCTTGCCATTAGTGAATGCAAGCAAATCAGTGTTCATAATGATATTTCTTTTATATTTCCTTTCGAAGCAAGAACTTCCCCCTTTCAAGCAACGAAAGGGGGCACACACACCCTTTGTAATCAAATTAGATATTATTTCTTATTCTCCCACATACCCTGCCCAGAACGCTCCGTCCGGCTATCTACTCGAATAGGGCCTAGGGTACTTTGAAACACGCTCGCCCGCTACAAACTGCTACAGAACTTCCTTGTTCTCAATCACTGAATTGCTTCAGTTCCCTCCTTGCTTTCGAAGCTTTTTTGGTGAAAGAAAACTCCTTTCATTTTTTATCTTGAATCCATTCTGAAACAGTGGAGCTTTCCCACCCCCCGTCTCGTTACCGTTCTATGCTTTTACTATCGCGCTTCAGATTTGCTCCACGGCCCCTTCTACTAATATATATGAATTGCGCCACTGAAAGCGACGAACAAGAGCGCATAAATTAGAATTTTAATTGAATTGCCAATGCACAACAGCGCGACTAAATTCATGGAAAACACGACTATCATCGTCGTCATGATCATCAACACTCATCGTCATCATCATCACCATCATCATCGTGAAGTCCGTTCTATCGAATAAGCTGCTTGTTTGTTGGGTTCGTTTCTGCCCGGCCTTTGGATTCTCCCTTTCTGTTTGACAGATACGATGCTACAGAATTCCACCGCCGCCTCTCGGATGATGGCGTAAGAGATTGCCAAGAATGGAACTAGGACGCCGTATGTAGAACCGTGAAATGCGGGCGGGGGATAGGATTTTCCTCTCAGCCTTGCATAGACCGGCCGGAAACACTCGCCCCGGGTGGGGCGTACCGAGGGTAAAAGAATTTACATACATTATCATCTCCTATTTTTCGCACGACCACATGTAGAGCACGCACTTCACACTCCACACACAATGCGGTTCATTTTTATCAGTGAATAGATTGCAATTTGTATAGCATGTTGAGATGAAGATAAATTAATGCATTTATACGCAGCTGTTACTAGATTGTGGCGCACTTGGAAAACACCCAGGACGGGTTTCATGTTTTGCAATATAAAAAAAAAACATCTGGATTTACGGGACAGAAAAAGGCATCTAGGTCAGTTGGGCAAACGGCAAACCCGTTGCAACACTACAAATTGGCATATGTTTCACTACTTCCGTGTGCCTGTGAGTCAAACCATTTCTCGTATTCCTGTAAACTGAACCTGATCCAGAGTGAAATCAGTCGAGCCCGTTCTTTAAATATGGTATGCAGTGCTTTAAGCTACCCTAGAAAGTGGTTCAGTGAACATCACGCTCGTCCTACAACTTGTCTTGCATGGTATGCGCTAATTGATCCAATTAATTCTTCAAAGACATTGAAGTAAAGTTGATTAAAGCCAAAGGCGTCACAACGAGTTGTTGTGCTTAGTTCTCGCTTTAAGAAGCGCACTGCTGGGCCTTAGCATCGGTGGTAGCAGGCAGGCTGATGGGGTGACTGATGAACTTGTCGAAAACTCCATCAAGTCCAGCTTCACACCGACGAAGACCGACGAAGGCCAATTGGCTCGTGTGACTTACTTTCAGGCAGCTTGAAGCACGCGCCTCTCCTGTGGGTGGTGCATGTTGGAAAGTTTTCCCGGATCGTGAGGATTTTGAATAAGAAACCTCTGGAAAGTTCACCACCGTATTTACTTCTGGCTTGACTGAGCAACCGAGTACCGTCCCCGGATGCGGTACAGGACGAACGTTTACCAAACTAACAAAAACCTGAACGTTCGGCGAGGGAAGCCTCTCCTTGGTGGCGTCGGTGCGCAGTGGTGCGCATCGGAAACTGGCACAATGCAATCATGAAGTGGTTACTGCACTCGTAATAAGCTTTTGTTTGCTTGAATTCGCATCATATCTTCCGGCCGGCAGGTCCGGGTGAAAATGGGTTGAAAAGAAGCCATCGTCATTCCCAGCGACTCCTACGACTTCATGGAAAAATCCAGCCAGCACCCGTTGGCCGCATTCCTCGTCGCCACAGTGGAGAGTACAGTTCGGCAAGTCTGCAGCAAGAGTGCTTTCGTTTCCGGTTGCTTTCCATGGAAAACACCCACCCATGCCACCGCAACCGAGACTGAAAGGGCATCAGTAGTTCGGGCAGCAGAACGTGCGATGAAACGTTAAGACTGTTAAAAACGGACCGTTCCCTCGAGCCCGGTGGAAGGATGATGAATATATTTTATCGCAAGACCCGAGCGACTCTTCCCCGCGTTGGAAGAAACTACAAGGACGCTTCGCTTCGCCTTAAAGTATAGTGCTGCTAGTGCAATGATAAAACTGTGCCCCATACATCGGTATGCGATCCTCCACGCAGCGGCCGGGAAGGTCGTCCCCTGCTGCACATTTCCCCACGATGTGGTTGATTATGTGCTTAATACTGGCGTCTAATGAAAGGAGCCGCATCCGCTTCAGTCTACCGAAACGTGACAGACAATCTTCCCCTGGAGCAGGTCTTCGGAGTTGTGGTTACTAAGCACATAAGCGCTTTCGACTCGGGTGCAGTGAAAATGGATTTCGTTTTGCATTTCTTGCCTCGGGTAGCATGCATTGCTGGGGCCATTGTGATGTGGTTTCATACACGAGCGATACGAGCGGGAAACTTGTTCTGCAGGATAAAACGCTTCAATCGGCATGAGGAAAACTTTTCCGACACTCAAGATGGTATTTTTGACAAAACTGGCGAAACATCTAATCTACTAACATCCCCAAGGGTGAAAATAGAAATCAAAACAGAAGCGGATGGGGCATGTCTTCTTATAAGATTCAAGAGGATGCTAAATGTCGGAATACCATAGGTTTGGAAATATTTCTATATCACAATTGATAAAACGATTTGATGGGTGTAACAAAATAATAATAATAATAAATAAATAAATAAATAAAAATAAAATAAATAACGGTACACTGTACAAACAAGAATAAACATAACAAAACTGAACTAAATAGATTTTAACAAATTGAAAGACTGTACGAAAATCAATTGCTCATGGTTCATACGTCTCCCTTTTCTGCAAAGGATACCTATAGTTTCACTGGATTATATATATCTATTATATACCTAGATGGGATAAAGTTTCCACAAGCACCAGGACGAACTTTACAAAACCCCGATGCAATTTAAAACTTTCCATTCCAGAGCTTTTTCTCTTTCTCTCCCCCGGGGGAGGACTTTAGTTGTGAAAATGGCATTAATCATTCAGTGTAATCCAATCGTTGAACTCCTCTTAATCGACCAGGACTCGCATGGGGACTACCTCCAACGAGAGGAACCACCACGGCCACCATCGACGGCAAGAGCCACAAGTCTGCGAGGTGCATACATTCGCAACCACTCTCATCAGGGGTTTCGCAATGGCGAAACCATTACCACTCGAGGGGCTAACGTCAAACGGCCCCTCCTAGACCGACGGAAAGCCAACACATTACAAACCCTATCTCGACCGATCGTTTGCGGTTCTCGATTGCTCGATGACGCCCTCCAGACGAACCTGCACAGGATGAACTTTTTGCTCATGGTTCCCCTCTCCGCCGGTCGGGGCAAAAAGTTCTCGCTACTAACCGTCAATCATCGATCACTTGTGCAGGGCTGCTGGACGGACCTGCAGCTGCATCAGTCCGCCCCAGCCACGGGACGGTAAGGCAGCCAACGCCACCGTTCAAATAACAGAAACGAATCGGTTGGCAGTGGCTTACGTGTGATTTGCTGCGCAGGTCGCTTGCAGCGTCTTCGCCACGTCCGCCTTGGGAATGTAAAGGAGCGACCGTTTGTACGGTACTGTGGCACCCATCGTCTAGTATGCGCCCCATGTAAGGAAGTACCCCAGGCGGCACTGCACTGCCATTGAGCAAATCAAACGTTGAGCATCGTCCGACATGGGCGAACTTCACACCTTCGACCGGGTCCAGATTGACAGGACTTAAAATCTGTTCTCCCTGCAGGCCGGCTACGGACACTTTCTCGTCCCGGCCCGGCTAATGATGATGAATAATACTCCTGCAGCTTCTTCTCGGCATCCAGTCCAGCACCCCGCACTGAAAGCCCATGATGGACGGCAATCTGCAAGCATTCTCGGGAAACACCACAGAAACGACAGGAAACATATGCAGTACTTCCTGCGCTAATGTATTTTGCCCATTTGTAAGAAGTTCGCCAGCAGTAGTGGCATTGCGAAGCGCAATGATAAATGCCTGCTTATCCGCTCCCCGAAGAGGGATCGCATTTGTGGTGGCGCTGATGGAACCACACACCATAGTGTCTGTGGAGGGAATCGAAGGCACTAGCTCCATGCTGGAGCGATGCATTATGAAATCCATCTGAAATGAACTGCGCACTTTAATGCACCACCGGAGCGTGTTATCAGCCGCAACACAAATTGCGACCCATGGCCCGCAACCTGAAAGCCCGGGGATGATAATGTAAACTACTTCCAGAAAGCGGTATTATAGTTGTAAATCGTTTACAAACCATAAACATCATCATCGACCGACGCCATTCCGAAGACGGAGCGAACCAGCGGAAAGAAATAATCTCATGTGTCATGAGTCCGTGTGTTTGTGTGTAGAAGAAACAACGCTAAACAAAACAAAATTTCTTAAAAAAGCAACACAACGCTGTACCGGAGCAGCCTGGTTGAAAGAATGGCCTTTTCCCATTCACAAGATCGATTTTGCCAGAAGGCGTATTTATGAAAAGTGGATTGAGTTTCAAAATTACGATGCAAAGTGCCGGTCCGGTCCTCATGCGGCTGGCTACCACGGGCAGGAGTTGAAAGTCGATAGGCCTGCCGTACAGTAACACGCCACAGGAAGACGAGGAAAACAAGAGCATGTTGGCGAATACGACAGAGTTTTCGTGAAATCCCTAGGCAGCTACAAAAAGGACTAAACTTCCGTTTGTGTAAGCCCCATTAACGACTAAGCCCCTTTTTTCCTGTATGAGCCTTTGCGAATAACGAGAGCCGGTGCGACGAGCAGTCCCCCGGGGGGATGGACGGTCGAAGCCAAAGAGCAGCAATCGATCTGTTAATGTTCGCTTTCCTTCGGGGAGCCAGTCTTTAGTCCTTTCCCGAAGGGCCAGCCTGCACACCCCCCGTCGGTGTCTATTTCCGGAGCTCGCCGAAAGGAGCGTTTTTGTCCTCGAGCGAGCGATGAAACGTTGGGACCCGAGGATCTGTTTCTCCAAACGGCCCAAACGTTCATCTGCTGTTCTCGTTGACTTGTTTGGAGCGGCGACTCGGAAGTCCCACCGGTTCGGTGCGGTCCGCAATGAAACTACCCATTTTGCCATTGCGCAGCGATCGAAACCCCGAAACCGGAATCGGAGCCAAAGGGGATCATCGTGTAACTGCCGTCCCAGAGTGGGTCATTATCGTAACGATTATCATCGCTGTAGTTGTTACCTTGCGTCGCATCTGTCCGACGGCCCACCACCATCCCTTTAGCTTTCGGAGAGTCAGTTGTGCTTGGGGTGGGGGAGTGCCAGGGTACTTCTCGCCAGCGTACATTCGGAGGACCGATGTGACTTGCGACCATTACCCCACCCGAAAACGGCTAACCACGGCACGCCAGACGCAGCGCCTCCGGATGCTACGGTTTCGTATTTTTCCTCCGCTGGGAACGGCTCAAATTTATGTTCTGGAACTGACGTGTCGAAAGTTGAATGGTTGAACCCACAAGCACACCATACACCGAGCGAGCGTGTGGTAACGTGCGTGATTTGGTACGCCAAATCCGGACGCACCACACGCTGCAGGCTCGGCGGAAACTAGGCCTTTGTTTCGGTTGCACCAAAAGAGGAAAAAGGGCAAGGACACTCTATGGGTGGCTTTTGTCAGCGAAAGCTCAAATCCGGTTGCGGTTGAGGTTGCAAATGGCCATGTCTGCACATTCGCTGGTGGTAATTCATTGTTTTTTTGGGAAAAACTTCGAGATGCCAAACCTTACGCGAGTTGTCTGATAATTTAACATAAGTGGGTATAAAAAAACATCATCCTTTGCGCGGTGACATGATCCTTTAAACTTGTCACAACATAAAGGCACTCGCGTGGGGAAGAGTGATTTTGAATTAAATAACCGGAAGCAAATTAATTAAGGAAGGATCATGACGGTATTTTTTTAATCCGGCACTACATTTTGATGACTTTGTTATGAAAAAAAAAACACAAATTGTACGTGGCCTTAATGGACATCGAAGGAGACGATCTCGGCACGCGAAGAGCCCGCGGCATACACGCTGGTAATGAGTTTCGGTGCAATGGCACCATCGGATGTTCAACCCAACCCCGGGGGCCAAATGACGATCATCGTGCTAAGTGCATCCACAACACGTTGCAACCGATCTTCAGGGACTGATAAATTTATTTAATAACTCCGGATGCAGCTCCTCCCCGAAAACAAGTAAATCTGTGTTCCTTGGTCCGCCCGGTGCATGCATCCGTGCAGGATGAAGACACCGGGTTCAAGTTTCAATTGGAGCAAAACCTTCAGCCTGCTTAATCGGTTATTACAGACTTTGCGATGAATCTTCCCGGAACGGAAAGTAATAATCCCTCAGTGGAGCTGATGGCTGCTGGTACTGATTTATTGATTGGAGGACGTTTCTGCCCCGACGAAGGGTACTCTTTATCGCGTTTTTTCTTTACGGAACGTAGGTCATTCGAGAGGAAAATAAAAATAGGGAGGATCTCGTGGAAGTGGATTGCAGGTGCATTTTCTCCTCCTGTGCTACTAGGCCGTATTCGAAAACACGGAATTTAAAATGTTTCCAACAAGAAAAAAAAAACGGTTATGACCGAACCGACCCAGTCACAGCGTTCCCTTTCCGAAAGGGCATGCGTGCTTGAATTCAACAGAAGAAACACATCCCTGGCGATCCTCCAAACGAACGAACTGCCGGCGAAGGGAAAGCAAACAATAATCAATACCCTTTAAATGAATTATTTAATGAGTTCGGCTACCTGTTGATTGCGAGGGGGTTTAATCGATTTTAATTGCACGCCTGAGATGCATTTTCGATTGCCCAGCGATGCTGCGATTATGCTCGGGGCGTAAGAGAGCAGCAGAAGATTGCGGCTCCCGGGAACGGGCCCATGCAACGATGGGAGAGAATCCCCGCAAAAGGCCAAAGACCAATGGAGGAGCAAACGGCAGCCGACCGCAAGCAGCTTTCGACAGGGAAGCGATACGACATTTGGCCCTCACTGTAGCAACAAGCTCGAACGAGAACCCGAAACGATTCGACTTGAAATGACCGATAATTATGGAGGCAAGCATAAGCAGGGACCAGGGCTACGGCATTTTGTTGTAATGATGTTTAAAAAACCATTATGATCAGATGCTTCAGTTCAGCGTTCAGGACTTTTTAGACACCATTCTATCAGCAATAGTTTTAGAGATTGTGATACGATAGGAAAGGTCTTCAACAACGACGTCAGCAGGTGCGAGGTCGAGGTTATGGACACGTCCACCGTCTAAATAAACGGTCCCTAGTTTGTTACACTAGTTCTTGTTACACTAGACATGTCGACTTCAAATGTACCAAACAACTTTGCAACTTTCAGATGCAAACAATTAAAAAATAATTTGTTCAATATTTCATAATTACTGTCCTTCGTAGAGTCAATAAGTTCGGTGTGCGCTTCGGTATCATTCATATACAACTGTACAGAAAATGTTGCCGTCAGATTTGTCATTCGAAAAAAGAATAGCACCATGCTCTAGGGTTGGTATTCAAGCATCACGGGAAAATCAATTATATGTAACTTATTTCCTCCGAACATTGTCAACCACTCCCCCCGGGGGGACGAATGATTGATAGATGACGAAGATATTGAATCAATCTCCACGCATCCGACGGTTCGGGTGATAATTAACTTTTTCGTTCGGCATTTTTTTCCGATTGTTTCGGCAGATTTTAAATTTTTGCTAACGTACCCAGGGTACCCGGGTTCTATAATAATAATTAAGGATTTTCCATGATGAACCCAGTGCACATTTGCGGGGTGCGGTCGGACGAACCGAGCAGCGGAGTGGCCCACAAATGGGGAATGCAATCATGCACAATAATCACCCTCCCATGGGCGCGGGCAATAACAACGAAAACACAAGTGCACAGCGGAAGAAATCATCGTCAGGCGACGTGTTGTTCATCAGCACCATCCGAAAACACGATCAATTCCGTTCTGCGGAGGTAGCGGAGTTGTCAATCGGGCTCCACGGTTCCACACGTTCCGTGCTGGATCGCGCGGCTGGTGGTGGAAGGGCATGGCACCGGGAACAAGCGGAAGGAAAATTGCTACTAATGGTGGAAACGTGGGGAAAGCGACGGTGGCCAATGGTGGCCCAGTGCCCAATGAACATCGCCGCCGCCAAAATGATGACCGCCAGATAGTAATGACACCGCGAGCAATTTAATGATAATGCGCATCGCTACACACTGCCTGGAAAGTGCATCGAAGGTCGGTGAGGTACGATGTTCAGGTGTGTTCACAGACGCGGGCGCAATTTGAGGCCGTCTTGCATGTTCGCTCCAAAGGTGAGGAGGTGTTTTTATGCTTTCCGCGTTTTTTTCTCGTAACATTGTCATAATGTATCCAAAGGCACACACACACAGTGACGAGGCAGGGGCAAGGGACCGTTTGTTATGAATGGCAGCTAGGGTGCACTTAGAGGTGCACTCTGCAAGAATAAAAATCGATTTCAGCTTAAGAATGGTCGTTGCCGTTTGGACAACAGCACCTTTGGGGAGTAATTTATTTCAATTGCTCATCGACCATGTACCGCGGTATTTTTCTTCTTCTAAAGAATCTGATACAGGGTTTTTCAGTCTTGTCGGAACGTTCAACAGTTTCGTTCGGAATCTTAATCACTAGATCACGAGATTCACCTTTTCTCTTGCCAAATTGCGGCAGTATAATATTACTAGTGCTTTTCATACGGCATATATTTACCAAAATCTAACTAGTAGTGAACGACAGATTTCGTAACCAGGAATATTTATCATATAGATAAATGAATCAAAAGTTCAGATCAAACCGGAGACCTCTTTGGTACACTATCCTGCAAGCGAGCATCGGAAAGAAAAGACGATATTTTGTAAGATCGATCGACTTTATCGAAAGCGCTAATTTCATCAAAGACGATGACGCGAAGGAACTGCAAGACGACGGTCGAGAGTGAAATTACCAGTTACTTCCTTTTTTTCCGACACCTCGTCTGAAAAGCACAACTAGTCCTTTCGAAACACGGCCCAGATTCCGCTTAGGTTTGGTCCGTCCGATCAGGGCTGGCGCACCGATTCAGCTTAATTATAATCGACAGCATCAGTGGTGAGGCTGCGCGTATTACACACTCCATTACAAGCAATCAATCTACCCTTCAAGTAATTGAGGTCCGAACCACGGAGAGAAAAGGCACGACCTCGGAGAGATGTGATCTCCCGCCGCTCGGAGCCCGACAAGATTTGTTAACTCAGATAGACGAGACCTCGACCTCGTGGGTCTCTCATCCTTAGTCACACCGAAAGAAAACAAAGCAGTGAACCAGAGCAACAGAGACGATGACAACCATCTGCCGCAACCAACACTCTCACTGGAGCATAATTGCATTAACTGGTCCAGCTCGTCGGGCTTGGCTTCCTTCAAATGCTTCCTCTCTTCCGCCGGGGGCTTACCTGCAATGATACCAAAAATGGAAAATGAAATAATCTGTCAGTTAATTGTTTACGAGCATGCAACATAATTTTTTGTTTTGCGTAGAGGATATGTTGAAAGGGAACGACAAACTCGAATGTGCTTCCGACACGGCGCATCTAGCGGTTGTCAATTGAAAACTGTAAATTTGCAGACATCAACCATAATGGCGAAGTAAGTAGGAACAAAAACCAAAAAAGAAACTTAAATGCAACCAGAACTCGGTACTCGGTTATGTGAGCGCGATGGTTGGTTTACCACGGCAAAGGCCACTGTTCCACTGTAGTTGCCACCGACAAACGGTAGGTAGAACCTAAACAAAATCACACTTTAATGTAAATTTATAACTTAATTACAGACCCAAACCTTTATGATGGTACGGGGATGCACTTCGTATGGTGAACTCGAGTAGGCCATGCTGTGGTGATGCCAACAAGAACACCTGGATAATTATGGACGACCGATGGCCTCTGGTAGAACGTCTCTTCCGTCCAGTTTTGAGCGATGTTTTGGGCAGTAGAAGGTAGTAGTACATTCTTTTTGGATGCCCCGACAGGCAGACAACCGAGGACCATAATTATGCTTGAACTGAACTGTTGCATATTGTCGATATAAGGTGTGGCGGACAAGGATGTTATACAGTACACTGACATGTGCCGAATTCTGATAAACGCCACCCGAAAGATCGATATCTAAAGGACAACTGACGGGCGGCCCTGGGACTAATGATGTTTAACGACAGCATTTCACCGGCATGAGGCTGTCAATATGTTGCATAGGTGGAATATCACTGCCCCCGGCTCACGTATCCAGGCAAACAGGCAGATCGACTTTTGATAATGTGTCACTAAAACAAACTTTGCCATCAGCAGTTCACGTGACTGCTTTTGTCTACGGTAAGACAAACCCGCTGAGGGCACCGAGGTTCGGAGGTTCATCCAACCCTGGAAAACGTGTCAGAACGTGGGAGGTGAACGACAGCCTCCAAACGTGCGTGAAGCTGAAATAGTACACCACAGACGAACGGCTATGAGATTGTCAGAGAGATGTTTACAATTGTATCACCGATGTCAGTTATCACTGCACGGTTATGAGAAGCATCCCACATTCCGTTGGAGCGACATTTCTACGGCCGTGCACACCGGACACACTGATCTCTTCTGACGGCGTGTTCGATGAGATACGAAACTGCTGAAGTCTGTGTTTTCCAGTTCAGAAGCCGCTCCGCTCCGGGTGGATCATTCGGTTTTCGTAACCATAACAAGACGGCCCCAGGCCCCAAACTTCTGTAAGGACATCCCTTTCGGGTTACGTACCTTTCGCACGAATTTCTTGCTCGAAGGAAACAAATGTGACAGGTGCTTCGAAAAGCGCCTGAGTTTGTTCTTGCAGTGGTCCATAGCCATAGAAACAGGCACACGGACACACACATTCGTGGTGACAAGTTTTTTGTTGTGCGAAGATAAACTCGTCAATAAAGATAAGCCAAGTAATAAGAGAATGCTTGTATATAGTGAAGCTGTTAAATAGAAAATTATGACAATTTTC
>JAOEFI010000007.1:13560319-13589687 GCA_034621735.1 Anopheles plumbeus | reverse complement strand
TGAACATTGCTGGTCCCGGCTTCGGATGGACTTACCACCACGGAAAGATGACCGCCGTATTTTTCGACGGGCGCGGAAATGGTGTGCTCATTAAAATGGAAAAACAGAACGAAAAAAGACCTGCACCAGAATCATTTGAGGAGATGTAACTCTAGCTGTGTTTTTTTTTTCGTTTCCCATTATTTTCCACGGCGAACAGCGTTTTGCCCTTTGGTTACTCCGATCCGAATTGTGTTTTTGCTGATTCGTACAAATAATCACACGGTCCCCTCCGGGGGGCGGTCCAATGAGTCGCGGAATGTCCGCAAAAAGAGGTGTAAAATCGAAATATCCTTTCTGCTAGGCACCGGGGAGAACAATTTGGTGAAAAGCCCCACATTGCGATTCATTTGATTATATGGCCTGGCGAAGGAATGCTGGAGAGTTACAACAATTTAAACAATGCTGCTAAACGGGGTGGTGTTTTTCCCACACCGAAATACCGAAAGGGAATAAAGAGCAACATTGATCCAAACCGGCTAACATAGTTGCTACAAGTTACCCACCCAATCAATTGTTTTAGAGCGAATAATTCCGTGTTCTAGTTTCACAAACATGGATGTATTTTTAAATCTAACTACCACCCTTCCCCGGCGGACATTAGCTTCGCAACGCAAAGTACAAACTCATGTGGACCACAACTTTTGCCAACAGCCCGAAAAATGCATGCACCACCGAAAAAGTCCCTCCGGTATTCCGAAGCGGCCGCGCACAGCTGGGAATCGGGACGACATGGTTTCGCCGCCCGAGGAATGTTGAGAAAGGAGTGGCGGGAAAAAAAAGGATGCCAAAAAAGAAAGGGAAACTTTGTGCTCACACACATTACGGTAACCTTTCTAGCCCGGAAGTCAAAAATCCCAATGCCACGGTCTGCTGAACAACCAGCCAGCCAGGCAGGAAGTGAAGCACACCAGCAGCCTCGAGGACCTTTTTGCGGGGATGGTTCGCTCCGGGGAGGGCGTATCACAAAACTGTGCAAAACGAAAAAGGGACCCCCGGCCCAGGTTCGCCGCCAAAAACCGGGTGGTGCACCACGCTTCCTGCCATCGTCGTGTTTGAATGATTCATTGAGCCAATCAGCACCACCGGCAAGGATTGGGTTGGTTGGATGGTTGGATCCTTTTGTGTGTGTTCGCCGCTCAGTTCAGCTGGAAATATTGCCACTCTCGCGGGGGCCACACACACACACACGCACAACTCCACGCTCCAATTGTCTGTCTATTACGGTTGGCCAGTCGCCAAACTGTTCGCCGAAATCGGATTTAGTTGTAGTTCGCGCGAGCAGGGACTAAAATAAAATATTGTTAAAGTCGGCCTCGGGATGCCTTCAGCCTTCATCTGGCGGTCTCGTCCACCTTCGCTGTGTGTAATGAATCGTTCAGCTTTGGAAAAAGGATACCCGTGGGCGGAAACAAAACACATTCAATCGATTGCATCTTTCCTCATGTTTCCTCAAATATACATGCGTCATATGCATAGACCTGACTGCCATCCGTTGCCAGCGTAATGTTTGTGCGTGGTACGGTAAAAACGTCATGGTAGTTCACGGGTCTACAAATATGAATATATTAAATGTCAATGCGTGGAAATCAGTGGCCAAAATTATCCGCCCAGCGTCTGCGAGTGCTTCCAACGCCTCGGAGGATCTTTCGCGTGCATCGTTCTCCTGCAGGCGGAATGGTGGCGGATTTTTTCTCTTCCCACGTGTTTGCTTCTCCATCATCATCCCCCACGGAGCGATTTTCGTGGCTGGATTACGCTAGAATAAATCAGCATTTTTCGGTGCGCTCATGCATCTACGATTTTTGGTCCTAAAATTATGAGCAAGCAAGTCGAGCCAAACATCGCCATTGCCATTGCGTCCCAGGGCGTCGTCGTCGGGTTTCTAGGGAAAGGGGCCAGCCACACACAAAAGTGTACCGTTCTTTCTTCACCTCCACGGGGCACTGGGAAGCAGGGTGGGACGCCCCGGGAAAGCAAAATCAGAAAACTCGTCTCTGTTTTTGCCGCGAACGGCACGACGAAACAGGCGAGCATTCCGGCGGAATGGTATGGCACGCCAGAGCCTTCCGGGACATTCTAGTTTGATTCAGCTTGCAGCAGCAGCAGCAGCCCTACGATCCCGTGCCAGACAACGGCGAATCATAACGATTCGAATTTTTCACGCATTTTAGTTCCAGAACATAGGATTATGAAGATAAATCCCCCACTTTTGGATGGCTCGATTTTTCCCCCACCGCAGCTCACTCGCGCTCGCTCTCCATCGCTCATTCGCCCTTTCCCTATCTATTCAAACATTTGTTATGATAGTGTGTGTGTGTGCAAGGGTCGGAGTGGGAGTTCAATTTATGAATGTGTCCATTCGGACGGCCACACACTGGAACATAAAGCGGAAGTGAACTTTGGTACGTGTGGAGTACCCCGCAGCAATACCATTGGCAGTATTTTTCAATGATCGTATGTTTGCTTAAATTGACAGCGGCCATAATAAAGCGGCACACGTGATACGAACGGCGTGGGAAGGCTGTACATTTTTTCTCATTCAAAAAACACTCACAACCCTGACCTCGCCTTGAATGGAATGCACTCTATCAGGAGCTGTCTGGCGGCTTTTAAACTGTGCCAACTTATTCATAACCTAGCTCTTAATAAAAACTAAACTATTTGAGTGGTTTTTTCACCGTTAGCACAGAAAAATCAAGATCATTATGATGACGTTAGATAAGAACAACAGTTGTTTGAAGGGTTGCAATATATATATAAATATTAATACATTTTTCTGCATTCAATTAAAACCAACGAAGGTTTGCAAGAAAAAGGACTAGAACTTATGTAACTTATTCTTCGTAGATATATCTACAGATTTGCACAGAATAGAATTCCAATCCGAGAGAACAATGCGAGAGGAGAAAAATCTCTAGAACTGAAGCCTCTGGTAGACCAAAACAGAATATTTTTGGAATCAAATTGCTAAGCAACCCCAAGTATTATGTTTTGCCCAAACATCCCGGAATTGTCGGAATCAAAAATATCCGATTTGGCATGTCAAATTACAAAATCCATTACACCGCGACATTGACGAACTCCGCCACGGAACGGAACGCTCCCCTTCGAGAGAGGACATTCGTTTTCTAGGCCCTCACTTTGTTTGCTGTTTGCTGCATCGTGTTGTTGCCTTCCGCATCGCCATCGGATGTTTTAAACGATCGTTCTGTTGAACAAAATCCTCCCACACTCGCGCACCCGCCGTTGTGGGAAGGATTCAAACAACCACCCGTGAGGCGGAGTGTCATTCATCTTCGTTAGTTATCATTCGCACGAGTGGGTCTCGCATCGGTAGTGATGCAGTCCGGTTCGAGCGAACCACCGCCGAGAAGACGCAATCCAATCCGGCACCACCACCGAACGAACGGCGAACGAATGGCTAAATGGTATCCCAAAATATCCGGACCATTTTATTTACGATCCATTTCCATGAATGAAACGCACCGACACGACGATGACGACTAAGACCAAGTCGAGGGAGCCGGCTCGACATGAAATCGTACCAGGCGCAGTAGGGGGTGCTTCGCGGGGAGGGCGGGTGGTCCGAAGGGTGGCGTCGGTGGAAAATTCTCATAACAATCAATAACACTCAGCACGTCGGGTGTCTGGAGTTGCTCCGGAGATGATGGACGATCTAACGTCCGTCCAACGTTTCGGCGAAATGTTTCGTTACTCTTTGTGCGTGTGTTTGTATGTGTCGAACTGTGGTGGACGGACGGCAGGAGGGGAAAGATTTTCTCGGCGTAAGGTTTAGGAAACCGCCAGCTTCAAGCCAGTCGTCCCAGGCAAGTGGACGCCGTCGCTTCTGCAAACGTTCCACAGACTTTGTAGAACTCCTACACCCTCGCAAGGAGGCGGCCTGCTAAAGAACGCTGGGCAGCATGGCTCCGCTCGGCTTGAGAAGCGTCACACAAACGTGGCGTTCTTCTCACAGCCGTACCCGCGAGCGATGGCGGCACGTTTGATTTGCGCGTTTGTACGCCGTACTGGCGGCAACACGCACAGGGGCCTCGTGTAATCGATCGTCGGTACGAAGCCGCTCCAGCAATCTAAATGCAGCGCGCAAGTGGATGGGGTCGGTTGGGCCATCTGGAAAAAATCAACCACCCAACGTCTACTCGGGGTGGGTTTTTTTTCTCTCCTTCTATTGCGCTGAGAGCCAGAGCCAGAGTAAACAGCTAACACGGTGAACATTTCACAAGTGGCCGTACAACAACGCTTCAAACGGTGGGAGTGGTTGGAATAGAAATTTGTTAGATGGAAGTGAAAGCCCACGAGCCATTTTGTGTTTTTAATGCAGCAAAGTGCTCCGTTAATTAGTTAATCCTATCACACAATTGTTTAATCCCCGACTTTCATAATCCTTCAGAAGTGTTTCTTACAGTTAAAAATGTAGAATTCATCTGACACTACATTATAAATAACATAATTTCTTTACGAGGAAATAAGAAGAGAAAAAATCTGAACAAAAACTGACCCCTCAAGTGACGAATCGTGAAATTGCACGAAATCAATCGTAAATTAAACGTTAAAGTGATTTCTCAGATGAAAGCACCAGAAAAGAGAATGGTTGAAAAATGATTCCAATCAAATATCGCATCGGAGGTCAGCTTCATGTTACATTAAATTGTGAATTTACTTACGCACGCAAATGAAAATTCTGCACAGGTATGGTTGTCAACAAAGAATCGGATGCCGGATGGAATCGCTCACTCACCTAAAATGAAATAAAAATTCACATGTACTGATTGATCGTTTGCGCGAAATGAACATCAAACGGGAAGATATTGTCCATTTATCGACGAAAATCGCGGTAGCCGTCCGTGAACAGATCAATATTTAATTTCAGCGAAAAACTCATTATAAGCCCCGATTGGGGAGTGAATTTCTTTTTTCCTATCAGAGTGACGTGGAAAATAATCGTCCCCCAGACGGACTTTTGGAATCGAACTCGATCATGCTTTTATTTTATTGGTTTTTCTTTCCATTTCACGCGGTTTTGTTTGTTCGAGAGTGCGCTGAAATGGGAACCTCTGCGCCGAAATGACGATGTCACAAAGACGATGACGATGAGATGACGATGAGGACGCGATTCGCTGAAACTCATCGTGGGTGGAAATCGCCCTACGGCTGGGCAGTTTGGGAAATTAAAACTCTGTTCGAACCACCCATGTGAGCTTATTGGTACCATTAGTCGTGGAGTTTGTGACCCTCACGACAGCCCCGATCCAATAGGCTTTAGCAGTTGAACGGAAAGGGCGAGCACAACCCGCCAAACGTTTCTCAACATGAAGCGGCCGAAAAAGCGTGAGATGACCATATTTGTACGCATCTTGGCCGTTGTTCTTTCGCAAAATGGGTGGGTGGCAGTTGCGTTATAGAAAAAAAAAAAAAAACGCTCCCATACCTAATAGAATTCCCATTCCGCGAACACGATACAGAACGTACAGGGATGAAGAAAAAAACCCCCCATGAATGGACGATAAATCGTTCGATTGCAAAGAGTCACATTGATTTTACTTTTTCCTTCGTGGGGGAGGGCTTAGCACCAGGGAAACGTTACGAAAATTGAATCGGCGAAGGAATAAAAAAAAAAAACGTCGGTCGACCAAATCGATTCCACGTCACGAAACGGGTCCTCCCTCCCTTGGCTGTTCCTTTTCCACAACTCACCACGAACTCAACGATCTGCGATCGATCGCCGGGCGAAAAGGCCACGACGCGAGATTTCTTCTTTGGCCGTTTAGCTTTCAGCTTCTTTTCATTAAAATGAGCAATTTTTCATTGAAAACCACGGAGTGGCATAAGCAGCGAAAACGAACCGAAAATTCTGCCAAACGCGGGAAACGGATCCAGGGAAGAGTAAAACGAAAACCAAACTGCGAGAAAGATAAATAGTCCGGGATAAAAGATTATTAACGATAATTGCATTGCGAATCATTTCATCCTCCGACAACCGGTGGTGGTGGTTGGGGCAAGTTTTTTTTTTCTTGTTTTGTTTTGTTGGGGGTCACGTAGCTGTTACACCAACATATTACTACATTTGCTTTTAATTGCGTATTTCATCTCGGAGGCACACAGTCCGAACGCCAGTGGGAAATTTGGTCACTAATCATATAATGGGAGAAGGTAAGAAACACTAGCCGCCTAGAACGGTTCCAAAAAAGGGCCTAAATTACCCCCCTGGGGCAAGTTTGGTTTCTGTCTCTCGTCGGTTCTTCTATGTCGTTCGCTTTCGCTTCATCGCTTTCCAAAGTTTCGTGACATGATTAATGAAGACAAAAGCAGCCTTTGCTATGCTGGTAAAATTGGTAATTATCGGGCAGGGGAACATTTTCAACGGTCTGGCTTAAAATAGGGAACTAGCATCACTACCCAAAGTCCGAGGTCGAACACTGTTGGCCGCACTACAACCAAGTATTAAATGTCGCTCTGGAGTATGAGCAATGTTGTTAGAAAAACGGGTATTACAGGTTTTTCGCTACGCTAATATTTCGTTCATGGTGGGCTAATTACACGATTAATTTGTGTGTAATTCCATCAGTGCATTAGCTGGATGCTCCTCCCCGAACCGTTATCGCTAATTATGCACACCTGTTGCCTATCGTGCGTCAGAATGGATATCTCCCTATTGCAGTTCAATCGGTCGGTGCCTTATGTTATTTTATTGGAACAGTAAAAACAGCATGATTACTGATTACGATACATCGAAGATGGTTTATAAAAATACAGATGGTCATAATGGTAAAACACCGAGAAACGGTTTTTAGGGACGATGTTGATGAACTAGTACTACGAAAACTCAAAACAGGGAGAATATTCTGTTGGGGTAGCACAACATAATAATGTTCATTTTTGCAATTGAAGAGAAAATTAACGGATCTTACAGTCATGCTTTTAGAATGTAGAGATTTTTATGGTCCACTTTGACAAGTGAAAAATCGAAGACACTGAACTAAATAATATCGATAAGAAAAAGCACTCATGGTCCTTGAACGAACGTATCACGATACGAAAGAGTCCTGCATATGCTTTGACCGAATGGAAGGCCGAAACCTCTAGACTACTAATTGCTATAATCAATCATAATCAACTAGACAAAAGATTCCTCTCGTTCTTGGTGGTTCGATCGATGCTAAAAGCCCTCGTAACATACACTGGGTACATCGGACATATCGCTTTCCCTGCGGCTTCGACAAGAGCTGAATCTATTTGGGCGATTTAGGATTTCAAAGAAAAACTATTGTGCTTCCAGTTTTCCTCGTGTGTTCGAGAGACTCGAACTCGAGCCGGCGGACAGCCGGGCTGAGTGTAATTTTTCATTCACTCTCGGTATGATCATTTCTATGTTTTCTCTCTAGCACATTCGCTACCTCCTCGGATTGAACGAACCATAAGTGACACCCTACCCCATCCCCCGATGCCGGTGGATTGTTTATCTTCGCTAACTGTCATTAGAGAACACACCCACCGACAGTTGCGGGTCGTCACCGGACGTGACAGACGTCGGTGCGCGCAACGGGAAGGTGCGAAAAGAGAGACCCCGGTGCGCCACGATGAAACAATTATTGTGGATCCATTTATTATCCGCCGAGTGGTGGTGTCGATAAAAACGTCACCCATCGGGCGCTAGGGACCTTCGCTTCGGTGAGTTTAGGCTGAGCGTCACCCGAAAGCCGAATCAGTGACCATTTCAATGCAAACGTGTGATGAAGTGTCCACTAGGGACACAGCAGCACTGCTGTGTTGTCTACCGCAGCAAAAATGTCACAACAAACAACAAGCACAACAACGACCGCAACCTGGGCCCCGACAACGAGCACACACTTGAAAGGTAGAGAGCGAGGGAGAGGTTGCGAGAAAACATGCGGAAAACATACAGGGCCCCCGGTGAACTCAAGCAGTGTAATAAATGATTCGGAAAAGGAACACTTTTATCCGAGCACAAAAAAGCTTAAAATAACAACACCAGTGCACCACCAATGCCAAAAGTTTCCCTCGACGCAGTATGGGTACGTGGGATGCTCGGGGGTGGATCAGGGGTGGGGGAGGACATCGGCAAGGTTGTGAGGGTTGGAATATACCGCATGTGTCAAAAACCAGCGTGATTTGAAAAATGGGCCCCCGAGCGGCTGCGGCGCTGTGTCAAAGGATCGAGAGTCAAAGAGTGCGGCGCTAATGGGAGAATGGAAGAGAAATGGTTGATAAATTAAAGGGTCATTTGGAAAAAAAATTAATTATTGCACGATTTGGAGAACATTTTTCTTCGCTACTCTGACTGAACTCACTTCGACAAGGAACTGGGGTTTCCCCCATGTTGCTGAAATACAAACTGCATGCGAAAAAAAACCCGAAATCAGCCGTTCCCTGGCAGTAAAGGTGGCGCTCAACGTTTCAGGTATCGATTTTTAATAAATATTGCACCGCCGATTGGTAAAATAAGTGGAAAAGTTTATGAACCGATGTAATGAAGCAATGGATCGTAAAGCGCTCTTCCCACGAAACAAGGCATCCGATCGGAGCGCTTCCAGGATTATGGCACCTACCCGTTTCGGAGCGAAAACAACCGATATTTGTACGTTGGTCATTTTCCGAAACATTAGCCACAAACAAGCGCCTTCGCGGGTGGTGGGGGTTTGGGGGATGAACTCCCGCTGTCAGGACCTTTTTTCACAAATCGCTGATTTTTATTGCCACTTCGAAAGCCCATCGCCTCCGCCTAATGGGCCAAATCTGCTGGTATCGCACTTCTGATCGCATTGTTTCAGTGAAGTGCCTCGGAATCCGTCTACCGAAGTTCCCTCTTCGAGCACGGAAGAGTAGGATAAAGTTTCCCGGCGCGTTCCCCAAAACGTGAAGGTAGGCATTATTTCTACTGGGGCGTGAAAAAGGGGGAATTCAGCATTCTTATCAAATGCTGAGTCATGAAATGTAAATAAAATTGATAAAACTAAGAGCTTTCTCGCCCGTTCCGTCATCCACGCTCAACCGCCTGGCTATTGTCAGGTTTGATTCGATCAGTATAGTAACGGAAAGGACTCTTCGCAATATTTATCGTCTTTGATTATAAACAGCAATATTCATTTAAAAAACTGCAAGGTAGACACAGTTTCATAATTCAGTCCTACTTAACTATGTTCATCCATCGTCTTCTGGGTTGACCTTGTTAGTCGAACGGAAATCAAATTACGAACAGGAGCATCCGGGACGTAACGATTCCATTCCAATCAGGACAACGACGATAAAAAAATGATACTCTTTATTGCGCAATTCGAAACGTGACAATGACCCACTGCTCCTGACCTGCAGGGCGGGCGACACGACACACAGCGAGGACTTTTTTGGAAAAATACAAAATAAAAACGAAAACACAACCTCATAAAATCTAATGACTGCAAAACGTGCGCTTCTTTGTTCGTTCAGGACTAGCAACAATGTTTCCCTGTGGCGCAGTCGTAAAGCAAACATGTATGATGAAGCTTTCGTCTTCCATTTGGTGCAGATGGCGTTGTGTGAAAATTATGGCAAATGAATCCTGTGCTGTTCCTTCTCAAGGGGACATATTTCACCGGACACATGCGATCACACGCACAATGATGAGAGATCTCCTCTTTACATCAGTAAACGATATTCATTTAAATATCCTGCATCCATTGAAGCAATGTCAGTGTCGGAGTTGATCGCAACTTGTGTGTTCGTCGTATGGACGAAAACATTCCACAAAAGGATCCCCTAGGGCGGCGTAGAAATACGTTCTACGAGACACAACCCTTCGAAGTATGATCGAATCGTCTTGTCGACTTCAAGGGCAACCTGGTCAATTAATCATAATTTTTAATAACTTTATTTAAAACGCTATTTAAATTGCTATGACGGTGACTGGAAAACACCGTAAAGAAGACTCCCATTATCCTTGCCATGCTTAACGAGGGGTCTCCTTCTCATCCTTAAGAATAACCTTGTGCGCCTCTCCTTTCGTAAGACTAACAAATCAAATTAAATTAAGACCACTCCATAAGCGGCTCATTTATTAAATTGCGCTACAAATCAGGCCGTTGTGCATGTGCACGCACCTACGAGTGGCCAAGGATCATGTCTACATAATAAACTTTACCGCCGCCTTCGCTCCTCATCCATGGTTCCTCGTTGCTGGACATGCAACAGAAAATTAAAAGATCAGGAGGAAACTTAACGGCTCCATGATGAAACGGAGGCTGCACAAAATCGATGCTTTTAAAATTGGTTACAAAAGCTTCGCAAAAATCCTGTTTCGTGTAGCTGGCAACTACTGTTGCTAGATATTGACGAACGCAGCTACCAGCATCTTCCTTCCAGCCGGACAAGCAAAACCCGGCGTCCGATGATTATTAAATTTTTGTTTTCGCCTCATTTTATTTGTCGTCAATAAAACTTTACGATCGTACTGGTTGGCCGAAGAAACTGGGCGCCAACAGACGCATCGCTTCCATCTCGTGCGATGAGATCCCTTCCTCAAACCTCTGCTCTTGTTGCGGGATCCTTACGGAATCCCTCTCGAAAAACTGTCCATACGCTGCCAATGGAATGGAACCAAATTACCATTATTATCCTTCTTGTCGTCAAATCCCCAACCCACTGTCTCTCTCTCTCTCTCTCTCTCTCTCTCTTTGTGTGCACGGTAGAGAAAAGCTGTATAACGTCCTGTTGGAAGATAATCCTTTCCTGTGAAATGATGGACCATGATGGCGGTGCGATTCCTGGAGCGTCACCGGGACAAAGCCGGCGGTTGAAGTTAGTGCAGAGTATGATGGTAAACGTTCGTTGTGTTATGGTTTCCCGTTTTCCGTCCATTTCAGCAAGTTTATGCTACTGCTTTAAACAGATTTTATTACTTTGAACCCTCTTGATGGAAGGCTTCGGCTTCGGGACGGAATACTAAGACCATTCCATGTTTAACGAGTATTTCCTTGTGCGATATTAATGCTATTAATAATTCATTACGTTTCGCATATCACAAACAAAACCGTGCAGCCATCTGTGATAGTTATTCTCAGTTTTATAGCAAATGTTTTTTTTGTGGCACTCCCGCAATCCGTTATTCATCGCGTTGACTTTTGTGACATCAAATTACGACTGATCAGGAAACAGACCACAATAATTGAGTCGTTGTAATATGAGCACTGAGCCAGTTGGGTTCAAATATTAACGATGGAAAAATCAAACATTTCCCACCGTTTTTTTTCTCCCCAATTCCTGATATGAGTTGGGCACGCGCCTGGCGTTCACCCCGGGCAAAACACAAGCGTGTGATCACACCCCACACGTCCAACTCAACTCCCAGCTGGGACAGCCAAATCCCGACCGGTGAAGGAAAATCACGCTCGGTAAGCGAACGACGACCGTGTTCCAGAAATAGCGTCCTCGGCAAGCGTGAATACGGCACGTTACAAGGCGCATCCATAAAGTTCGCCTATTTATGAGATTATGTTCGCTGGCTGGGGGCTCGGAAAAGGATGGTGGTGGAACGTACGACTGCTGGCGGCCTGTGAGAGTTGAAGGGCTTCCGGTATCAAGACGTAAGACACACACCACGTCTCGCACTCCGGCTAAGCCTTCGAAGTAAGAAACTAGTCTCGTATCGTCACGAACCAGAAACTGGTCACACCTGTTCCATTCCTGTCAAAACGGTTACAACGAGCTGAGAGAAGTGGCAGGATTTGCACGGGCTTGCGCTCACATTACGCTGCGCTATTCCGTGATAAGCGGTGGACAATTACAAACTAGTGACGTTTGCACGGGGTACGGATAAAACCTTCAGCCCGTGTCGGGGATAATTTTCTTCAATGGTTGCTTTTGCATGTTTGGAAAAACTTTTCTTTTTCCATGAAGAAAAACCAACGGACGGAAACTATCGGAATCTTTTACGTCCTTTTTTCTACGACGAGGCCCCAGAGTAACTTCTGGAACCAAATCGGCAACCATTTACGTAAGCAATCCTAGTTTTTCTCTCCCCAACGATGTTTTACTACAAAGTAACCGTCGTACTGTTGTTCAGATGTTCTTTTAATTAGTCGTTGGACACTTTTTTCCAGGAAACAACTTCATATTACAACCAGCAACCTGTGCGGCTAAGCGGCGAGTCTCAACAGAACAACGGGCGCGGCGGTGCAATATGGCGGAACAGAACAGGACGTTACAAGTAAATGGTGCTTGAAATGGAATCCGGTAAAAAAAAGGGACGACTCGCCCATTACACTGCGAATGGACCGTCTACTCCCGCTTCGGACAGACGGCAGCACGGAGTCAACCTGGCCATTCCGGTGTTGTATTCCAGTGCAGATGGTAAGAGTAGCCCGCTTCACCAGGACTACTCGCTGTCTAATAAGACACTTTACGGAAATCCTCCTGGCGCGTGCATTCGCTACTTTTTGACGGCGTGAAATACTTCACCGACTTAACTCTTCTTCTACCGCGAAAAGCCGCGTCCTATGTGCAGGAGCAAGAAGAAACCAAAAAGAAACTCTCCGCCACACGGAATATTTGCTTGCCGTTCTTCAGTCAACGATTTCAGGGAAACAAATGCAAATGACTCCGTGGTGTGGCAGTTGTTTCGTTGGAACGACCACGACCACGATGGCAACGAGATGCATTCGCTGCCCTACTATAGCCGGTGTTCTGTGTCTTGCAACCATCAATTACTGTCGTGGGGCTGGACCTAAGTAGTACTAAGCCCGACGCAGCGCGTTACCGAGCGAGTCCTCGGTGAAAGCGTTCCTGGGGAGCCGGGAGTTCTACCTCTACCTTATGTCCCATTGCAGCGGAACAGTTTTTCTGGAGGCACCAACCCACAAACACACGCTCACAGTGACGTCTAGACTCTGCCGGAGGGTAAGCAACGAATAGGGTGGGAAGAAGAAAAAAAACAACCAACTCCCCTGTAGTTGCTGTTCCGTTGCCAACATCCCTGTTCCGGGGGACACAGGATTATAAATTATCGAAGTTTTTATTACCACATTTGCTGTTTGTGTTCGACGCTCGTCATGTTTGTCGAATGGCAGAAGAGATTTTACAACCAATCCATCATCCAGCGCGCCCCACCCCCTCTACCAGGGTGGGGGTGACCTAGTGTTTCCGGGCAGGGAACTCCATTGTCAGCATCGACAGAGTGTGCAGCGCCAGAAGCGCGGTGACTAGATATTTATATCCAGCAGTTCGTAACTTAGTTAAATTTCGCCTACCACGAGAAGTTCCAGCTTCCTGCTTATCTTCTTCCCATCTTCCCATCCCCTCCAACGATGGAACAACAAGCGTTACTGTTACTTTTCACGCGCCCATGTGCCTTGAGGGTAGCACACCGAGAACTTTTCCAATTGCATTAGAAAACAACGTCCTACGGGGAGCGCACGGTCGTAGCACGCGGAACACCACACACCTTGTTAAGCTGTGCCCGTGTCACGCACATGCGAAGCATGCAGCCAGAAAACGTAACAACCGGCGACGTGGGCACACGGGTAGGAAGACTAAGGTTTCTTCGACGGAAACTTCCCCCTTTGTGTCACCATCTTTGTGGATCTTTCTTCACACCCAACAGAGTTCACTCCACTCGGCGCGGGTTATATGATGAACCTTGACGGATGGTTAAGTGTGTGCTTACCCTGGTTCGGTAAGGGAAAAGGTGTAAATTCATGCACTTCCCGAGGGCCCAGTTCGGTGCACACTACTGCATCACCGCGCTGACAAAGTGCATCTCCATCCCGGAATGGGTTTCATTGTTCAACTTCGACACCTCACTCACTAACCCAATGGTCTCCCAGTCGCCGCAGCCACCGTCAGCCCCCGCCAAGCAGTGTGCTCGCTTTTGGCGCATTTCATGCACACACTTTCACATTGTATGCAAATCAGGAAGGATTATTAAAAAGCCCTGGCGAGATGACGACGCCATGACGCACCACTCTACTGCTGCTACCCTCGGTGGTCTCCGCGTATGGTATATTGTCACCGCTTTTTTATAAACATCTTACCGTAGACGTGGTCTTCACCTTGGCCTTTGTTACCATCCGCCAAACGTCGCAGCACCGAACCCATACCGTACTTAGGCGAGGGCTTTAAACCGGTTTCGGATACCGGTGAACCTTACCAACAACGTTTGGGGTATGTGGGGGCCAAAAGGTACACCACGAGGTGTACGGGGAGCCTTGGGGAACATGGCGGTACTATTATGCTATAAGTTTCATTACGTCCGACGTCAACATGTTACCGCCCTTCCTCTCTATCTTTTTTATTTTCCACTCTAAGGGCCCTCGGTCATAATTATGCTTCAAGCGACAACATACGATATTAGAAATGGTGATTATGCAAAGCAAACAGCCATAAATAGATGGCTTAGATTAATCACACATGGACCCACACATGCGCACACAATTGGGGGGGAGGGGGGGGTGATGATGAAACCGAGATGGCGCCATTCATAAAAGAACCATTTCAGGGATGGTCTTGTCCGTGCAGACCGGGAATGACCTGGCTGTGCTGGCAGGAAGAAGAAAAAAAAGTCCACATATTTTACAATATGTGAGCAGCGGCAAAGATGATCAGCATACTCCGGTGAGATAACGAGATGGCCTCCATCAACGCAGATTGCTAATGATTACTGCAAAAGCTGGTCGTAATTTCAAACATCGCAAGATTAATGGATTAGTGGCAAACAAAAAAAGGGATGCTAATATCGGTGGATATTGTTTTCGATGCTAGTGTAAGTTGCGGTACGTGTGATATGCGAATAAGAACTGTATGAGGCAGAAGCTGCAACTGGAAGCAACGAAGAAGCAACAAAATCGTAAACAATAATATATGCTTCTATGAGCTATCGCCATACATTTAATGTTCCTTAATTCAATGAATATTAATAAATTTGACAGAACAATAAATACTCTAACAAGGTCACGCAATCGAGAGGTTCATTGTGAAGATGGGGGCTGTTTTATCTGGTGCTTGATTTATTCCTGGTGTTACATAATCGTCAAACAAATTCCGCTAGTTTGTATATTTTGTCCCGGAAGAAGGGCGTTTGGTTTTTCCCTGAACGGGAGTTCGGTTTCGTTCAGAAAACATTCTTCACGAGGTTTCCTTCGCGTGAAATCACGGAAACACGCAACTACCAGAGAAATGCGTGTGAACTGCTACCGGTTGTTTTGTTCTATCGAGCAACAGCACGACCGGCCGGGCCAGCCTGGTTCGTTTGGTCGGGAGGAAAAACCTCAGCCGACACGCCTTCGAGGAATGTACTTTTCTAATAGTTCCCTTCGATCCCCCCATATGTAAGTAGGAAAGGGCAACGAGGCCCCGGAATGTTCTTTTATTAGTGCCAGTGGTTGTTGGTTTTGGGTGTAATTGGATCGTTTTCTTAGAAGTAATTGGAATTTCCATTCTCTTACGAGGTGTGCCATAGACGCACCGTTTCTACGACGACGACCAGAGAAGCACATGTGCGTGCGAGGTGGTGTCTTCGTGACATGAACTTCTCACCGAGCAAGCAACGGGATGGACAAATTCGTTCCCATGCTCAAATCATGCAGCAAATGTTCAATGCTTCAAAATTCCACCAAAAAATCTTTAACGAGGCCGCCGAGCGCGCGCTTTAAGACCCACCCATTAAAGGCCGTTAGGTGTTTTCTTCACTCGAACGGTACCCGGCCGATGGCGCTGAGCGCTGTTGACGCAAGGAAATTGACTCAAATTGAATCAGATTATACACTCCGAAGTGCAGCGGGCAGGATGTAAATGAAGCCAGGAGCGGAACAACGCCACGGCAGCGCGCCACCACCAGCGCGAGAACCATTGCGACGACCGGTCGCAGCGGCCGAACTTGAGAGTACGCCATGATTAAGAAGCTGGAAAACGTAATGTGAGATGTTCCGTCCCACGGTCCAACAAGAAGGTGCCACGGGTGGAGCGACAAGAGGCTCCGAAAACACCAGCACCAGCGGCTTAGCGCTACTTGAAAAGGTATTAAATTACAACTTCTAAACATCGAGGAAAGGAAATTTGACAAATCCTGAGAACGGCGAAGGGCCAACTCATCAATGAACCGTTGCGTACACGCGTGGAACTTTGGAAGGTTGTAGAATATTTTAACGTTTCAAAAAGAGTTTGCATCCGGAGTTGAATGGAAATACTCGTTATACAAACACCAACACAACCTTAAAGAAAATGACCAAGCAAAATCACCATTTATGTAGATCACATGCCGAAGACGATGCGAGCTTTGTGCATAAATTGGGCACCTTTGCTAATTTCCCCGTCCCCTCACCCCGGAAAAAGTGTGAATCACTACTACATGTTTTCACTTTTAGATTTTTTTTAGCACACGAAGCAGTGGGTGAAGAAGTTAAAAAGCAAGAAAGCCGCTGCCCAGAAGCGACAACGGAAACAAATGGACCCGCAGCTCTTATAAACCGTGCAGTTTATTTAGGCTTCGGTCCGTTTGCTGCCAGCCAACCTGTTCCGACGCAAAGACGTTCGGCCACCAAACTGGGGCTTTCTTATTTGCTCCCCGGAAGGCAAATAACACCATCATCACCGCGACAAACGCAACCAGCCGCCATGGCCGGGGCTTTTCTTGGGAGGTTGGCAAATTTATGCTGCTCTCTGGATTGTAAGCGCAACTGTCGGAAAGGCATGTGCATATTCGGGGACCCATTAGACGGGAAGTGGTCCACCGACACGGGCGTTAAGAAGTTGGGCGGATGAAACAAAAACAAAACACCGCACCGGACAGACCATTAGAGTGGAATAAAATGCGCAAATGCATTGCAAAACTTTCGAAGGCGAATAAAGAAGGGCCAACATCTCCACCGATCGAGATGCCGATGGGAATGAATGAATGAATGTTGCTTGCTGCTACCGTTTTTCGGCCATTACCCGACATCAAGATTGCCGGCAAGCGATAAGATTAGTTTCGAGAGTGAGTATGTTAATTAAGCTATTTAAATCACCGCGCGGGAGAAGAAACGTGACACCGCCGCCGCAGCGACGAGATGAGTTTCTTCGCGATGCCGGTGTCGTTGCTCGGCGCGGTCCCTTTCCCTTATCAGCTTCAGCCTTTCCGCGGTTCCTCGCGGTTCGGTTGTTCCACCTTCACCCTACCGACGTTTGCGATAAGGGATGCTGGAATGAGAAAAACGCCAACCACCATCACAGCCGAGCCTTAAATACAATCACTCACCGACCGATGCTTGTGAAGATAGCGCAAATGAATGTTTGCTCATTATTTTATCGGTTTTATTATCGGCGAGAGAATGTCTGACCCTTCGGTGGTGCGAGCAGAAGGTCACGGCCGAAGGGACTCGACGGGGTGCGGGTGCGTTATTCGCGGCCTCGGGGTGTACAATCGTGGATTAATGCTTAATTGCTGTCATTAAGTGTGTTTCGTTTCGTGTTTGTTGGGGTCGGTTTTTTTTTATATTGCATAATTAAGATTTCATTTCTGGCGCCTTTCTTCCCTACCTCACAGAAAAAGAAGAAAAAAAACACCCACCGAGGGTTTTGATTTATTCGACTGGCTTTACTGCCTCACCCACACACCCACCAAACGGGGAAGTTTATTAATTTTCCCCATTTTGCAACCGACAACTATCAGATAACAATAAATCAATTATCTCGTTACGCCGCCAACGATTTCGCTTTGTTTGATTTTGTGTAACTTAAACAAAAAAAAGGGCCATCCTTCAGCAACAAACTATGGAAAAACTGAACATTAAACCGGCAACAACAAGAGCCATCGCAATATTTACCATAAATTATTCTTCCATTGTTTTCGACACACCGGTCTCATTAAAATCCGCAGCATAAATATGGCCGCAGATGAATGAACAACCAAATGGTGGAACAAGTGGACAAGGGAGGTCAACGGGATATAAACGTGTCCTGTCCCTTCGTGATTGTCAATTGATTGCGGGCATGGCTTTAGTGGCGACGTGTGTGTGTGTCGAAGGGCTATCATTTCCTTCATGGTCCGATGAGGACCTCCCGTCAACCAGATGTTGATGGAAAGGCAACAAGAGTGGTCTCCGAGAACGGATACAAATTGCGATGGTCAGAAGGGTATTCCCTTCAATCAGATGAACGGCAGGCAGGGGCAGAGTGCATCGATCCGGGATGCAACTAAGTTGCATATTCACGCCCAGTCGAAGAAAACGGCGACTCCAAATTGCACGTCCACCAAGATGACTCCGGGTGTGGCGGAGACGTGGCACAATCGTTGCATATGAATGCGCAGTCTGACACAGGCGCAGCAAGCGTGTGTACGTGTGTGATGTGTTCTATGGGTCACACCGTCCCGACACAACCGCCGGGTACATCAAACCCGAATGCAACGATGCCGTAATTTTGCGTAATGATAATTGCATGTTGGCCGCGGGAACGTCGACCTTTACGGCCGGTCGAAATTCCCGTCCTGGACACCGCTGTCCGAAAATGGGTATCGGAATTGAGCTGCCCTCCGTACAATGCGATGCATCGCGGAATCGAGTCGTGCATTGGAGAGTGGTCGGAAAAGCCACGTCCACCGAACTGCATCATACGTGCGCCAACACCGTCGGCGCAATGGGTGTAAAATATTATTTATTCGCATCCTCGCCACCATAAACGGGCCGCGGGAGAAATTGTGTGCACCGAGCGCGGATGCGTCTGGCTGCAATTTGTGTGGACGCGGTCGACAATTAGAATCGCAGCCGCAGTTCTGCACGATCGCAACCCTGTACATAAGGTGGCCTACCACCAACTCAACGATAGCAGCGCACTTTATGATACGTCTTACTGCAGCCCACCACGAAATCATCGCGGCATCATAAGCGGCAACATATCATCCCTTGAAAGTGACGTGCATACCAAGCGGTGGTTGACTTGAAGGGTCCTAGCTGCACTCTCTCTAGCAACAAACCAACGGTTAGAGTTATACGAGCCGTAATATACCGATCCGGGGGGCTTGGAATGCTAATTAGGCATCATGAGTCTCCTACCGCCATTATGGGTAGGCATAAAGCCCTTCTTCTACAATGTTCCTCGGCACTCTATTCAATCTCTAAGAACGGGGCAATTTCCACGTGATTGCCAATGCCAACAGCTACAGAAAAACGTTGAAGACGCCTTTTCTGGAGAAAACCTCTCCTGCTGTATTGCGCTAAATGAGCTGTTGGAATTGAACACTACATATTATGAACAACATTCTTTTCGTTGAAGTCGTTTTAAGTTGCTTCATTTGCTGTCTTAGTTTTCAATTAGAGTAATATTACTTAATAAGTTGTTTACAGTCCTTCTCACAAGGAGAATTAGTGAGTATGGTTTCCTATTAGCTCTGCGCATATCTGTAGCACCAATGTTTCTCACCGTATTCAACATAAAAAATCCATTACAAAACAATTCCATTATCCATGACGAAACCCAGGAAACATTTTCATATCTAATGAACCACAAAAAAGCTCCATTTCGGGTTCGACAGAAACGAAATTCATGTAAAAACGATACGGGAACTGTCAAACAATATCTCAAACGATAAAAACGAGTCACAATTTATGCAACCGAGAGGACCGGGCGGGTGGAAAAAAAAGCAACAGAATTGAAGTGGTGAGTTTCCGATCTCATAAAAATATCCACTCGAGCGTACCACCGGAGCAGAAGTTATTAAAATTTGAACTGCCCCAAAGCAGCGGCCACAACAGCAAGGTCGAGGAGTAAGTGGGCGAATAAAGAAGAAAAATAAAACACCCGAGCGGAAATTCGCGATTTCAAAATTGACTCCGAAACACGCCGTCGTTTCAGTTCGCACGACTTGCATTCGAACAACAAAAGCCTGCCTGCCTAGTCGCGCATTTGGTGCTTGATCCTCGCGCCAGGAAGCTCAGGAAAGGATTTGCCTTGTTCTCCTCCTCTTTGCTCCAGCCGGGCCATTCGAAGGCAAACATCCTCGGCGACCCTCTTTATTTCTGGAACTTACCTCCAGAGAGGTTAAATCCATGAAATTATGAGATTCTCAATAAGTGTCTCGTCCGGATTCCGGTGACCGCCCTCCCCCTCAGTGGAAGGGGTGCCGCTCGCGATGGTAAACGGTTCTCAATGGTTCTCGCGTCAAGGCCTCTACTAAAGAGGCCTGCTGTCCCGCTCTGGGAGACATCCATTCACGAAAAGTCGATTATTTATTAACCAACATCAGATAAGCGGCAATGCGGCACTGCGCCAACGGCGACGCCATCAACAATTCGAAGTACTTACTCAAACGAACCTGGGTAAATGTACTGTGGTGTAATCTTCGCGCTCTCGCCACTCCAACCTGGCGGACTGGGAGCGGAGTTCCGCTTGGGACATTTTCGGAAATTGCCCTTCGCAGCACCATCATGCACACTCCGCTTCCTCCCGAGGGTGATCCTCTCTACTTTAATCGTTTGAATAAATATCCGATAACGCAAACGATTTTGGACGCCGACAGAAAGCACTAAATACCATACAGTCAGTCGGGCCGTAGTGTTCGTGAACCGGGGTAAAAACGACCCCCCGAAGAAAATAAAACCGTCCGGTCGCGAAGGACGCAAAATCATAAACATTTCAAACACACCTCCACAACGAGTCGCTTGTTTGGTTATTCAACTGATCGTTGATGGTGTCCCCACCCGGAATGGGATAAAGAAGGACACGGTGTCCTCCTCCCGCGAAAACAAAAAAAAAACAAAGCCAGGGATTTTCCATCGAGCGAAAAAAGGGATAGGTGGAGCTCACAAAAAAAACTAAGCATATCGAGAAGTGGTACGGGATTACGCGGACGCGAAACGACCCCAACCCGAGGAAGGATAATAAAATCCAACAATGGAAATCGCTTTTGAACATCTCGCGAATATGCTTCGCCTTCAGCAATCGAAACCGGGGACCTTCAGACCACCTGCAGCATTCCTAGCTGTCCTTGTATTTAGGTGGAGTGCTCTGGCCCGGGCCCCTGTGACCCTATCACTTTACCCCATACCATTACCGTTCCCAACTTCCCCCATTCCAGAAATGGTCGATAAACGCGGTGAGACTACCTGTACATCTTCGGAGTGCTTCGCTGCTTCTGGAACTTCCATACGCATAAAGTTTTTTCCGTCCCACCAACTCACCTGAAACGATTGGGGAGAAAGAAATCGAAAGAATGCATGGTAAGTAAATAGAAAACACAGAGTACATAATGCAGGAATCATAGAATGGAGCACAATGTCTATGCCAGTGACCATAAAATCGAATGCCTGACGATGTGAACAGTGCGGTATGAAACATTAGCAAAAAAAAAGCTGAGATTTACAAGAGATTTTTTTTAAATCCCGAAAAAAGAAGAGAAAAAAAAACGCTGAAAAAAGGCATCCCCTATAGTCTTTAGTGAGAGTAGCAGAACAAAACAAAATAAAAAAACGCCGCTCAATACCATAAAATAAAACTGAAGAATTTACGGCGAAATGCTATCTTACAAATGCTCGCCTCAACACTACGCCCCGGTACGCCGAAAGGAATTGGATTGAAGCGAGGAACAAAAACACAGCAATGAGCTCCCCGTCGACGCCGTGGAGATATTCGAAAGGAAATTGAAAAAGAATTCCGCTGTTTGATTATCTAATAGCACGCGAAAACGCAGGTGCCGGGAAGTGGTGGCAACGATAAACAACCGGGAGGCAAGTGGGGGTGGGGGAAATTAACATCGACCGAGAGAAAACACCGCGTCCGTACGCCAGCCTGGGCTCGCTCGAGCGCGAAAACTAAATGAAGAAAATCCAGCCTCTCTCCTCGGCCGTACGTCTCGAGCGTGAAAAAAATGCTATTAAATATAATCAAACGATTGTATTTCCGCGTGTACGTGCATTCCGCGGATCTCGCGGCCGCTAGTTGAAGCTGTGTGTAAGGCGCGAAGCAAACACAAAAACACAAAATAGCTGAAGCTCAGTGTTCGCGCCTTCGGACCTCTGCCACCACCGCACTTGACCAACCTGTTTCCCCCCGCGCGCATGTTTACGGCAGCGAAAAAGGGGAGAGTCATCTGGTAGTAATTATCCTTTCCTATCGATATCATTAGCAGCAAACGATAACCGCTACTTCAATTATGATTATCCGGCCAACGGACACCATCGGGTCCTACTGCAGCATCTCGCGCGCCGAAGAAGGAGCAGCTGGCCTTCGCGTATCAAAACCCCTGACGTCGTTGGAGTAAACAGAAGCTCCCAAACGCAATAGCGGCCCGTAACAGCAGAAGCCGCAGTTCGCCGGCGTCGTCGCCGCCGCCGTTGAAGGAGAAAATGCGAATGTTTGTAATTATCACTCGTAAGTAAGCGAAGTTGCAGCGTGCGCCGGAACGCCGCGGAATCGGCGGATATTCTTCCCACTCGTCGCGGTATCGAGCGCGGTTCAATCAACATCCGTCGTGCGTCCGTTGGCCACGTTGAGCATGGCCTGGATTTAATTGGATTCGTTTGTGCACGGTCGTCGTGATGATTAGAGTACAGGCCGGACAAAAGGCCCCGTCCAGGCGATCGAACGATCGCGGTAAGGATTAGCGAAGGATGGGCGACCATTTTTGCGCATTAGCGAGTTTCCCTACCCGCCACAGCAGCTTGACTTGGCTGCCGAGCTACTGGTTTTGATTTGAACGACACAAAAACTAAGCAAATAGACCATTGGAAAATATTATGCAGATATGAAACGTGGAGATTACGTTCGCGCTCCAGTAGTCGTCGATGGCAGACGTGGCAAGAGAGGCACTTTTATTCCTACTGGCATTGAAGCAAACTTGTTGCACTGTTTTTAAATGACTTAACGGAGAGAGGAACGGCAGCAGAAAATGAAAACCTCGAAAGCTCAGAGGACAGTTGCAACAGATAAGCGGAAGGGAAATGCCCAGCTTTGAGCTTAAATTAGAATAGATGGCAACGATGGCAAGTAATACACATTGTATGAACTAAGCATCGCTGAGCTCCAGATAAATAGTCGGATTAAATCTATTATCCAGGTTGATAGAAACAGTCTGTTATAATTATAAACAAGTTTCATCCGAACCGACAATTTTTACTTTATTTTAATGGTTGTGAAACGAAGATAGTAGTCAGACTCCTTCGTGATGTGAATAATGTTTACAATTCAATAGCTCCATCAAGGCTCCTGACCGTAACTGTCGATAGTTATTAATAATTACAGTTCTTATTTGAATATTCACCAGTGGAATATTTTCATACAAACTCTCTCTCGTTTCATATAGGTGCGGAACAAACGATCGCAAGATTACGTGATGGCTAGTGCACACGTGTGGCCAAGTCTAGCACATCATTCTTCACTCTCCAGAACCAAGAAGTCGGACGCGCACGCATGCAAGACAATTTATAATGTTTGATACATTTAACCTGACTAATTTGAAGCAACCCTAATAATTAATGGTGCTCAGGAGCGACAGCGCGTGAAATAAGTCCCTACCTTAGCACCTTTCACCGACGAACACAACGCCACGTTCCGGAACGCTTCCGTACGTAATGTGTGGTAGAACGTCCGAGAAGAGAATCGATCGAATCTTCGTCTCCTCGTTCCGAGGAACACTTCCCGAAGAAGGTGGTGGTTCCCGGCAGCAAACGACCAACCGAAGAGTGAGCCGTAAATCATCGTTCAATTTTGAGGACTTTATAACCGAAGGCGACCCTTATCTAGCAACGGTGATCAGACCGGGTAAGTTGTCAGCAAGTGTCACCTCATCGCCAAGCATAGCCATGCTAAAGAAGACATTACGTTTATTACGAGTGGGCAAAAGAAAAAAAAGCAAACAAACACACACACACACACATGGCCGGGGAGTTTGCCAGAAGACCTGCCGAGTCAGTATCGATTAATTTGTTGATTTTTAAGCTCGAATTAATTAGTCGCATGGCACGCAACATGCGGCGCTCGCAGAGGTTCCTCAAGCCAGCGGCTTCCAGCAGCGAAGGGGTTCGGCGCACTGGCCAATTGCTCATCACCATTTCAGATGAGGTTTATCTATGCGACTGATGATCTACACCCGGCCATCTCGCCCGTGTCGGGTTCTTGTGTCATTAATTAGAGAAACGAGAAAATAACCTTCCTGAGTGGTGTCTTGCGTGCGAGCTCTTGGCGGGATTGTGTCCACTGGGTTTCCGAACTTCACCACCGTACCGTATGCAGTCTGCACATTCTGCGACAAGGAAGGCCACGGAACAGACACACGAACAGCACGGGCTGGGTTGGTGGACGATCGATTAAAAATTCCTCGTTCTGCAAGCCAAACCGCGGCGCGGTATTGCCGGGACCGGTGAAACTACAGTTATCTTAATCTCGATGCTCCTTTCCGCGGTCCGTCGACTGTGACCGGTGCAAAAGTCTCTGGTCGTGTGTGCACCCAGGCACGCTAAAATGGCAACACTGACAGCAAACTATCGAATGTTCTTCCTTCTTCGCTCTGGGATGGGTTTCTTCACAGCATCCAGCATCCTTGACTCGCTGGCCGTTCGCGTACGTAGCTTATCCTACCGGGGAGAGAGTTCTAAGAACTCTCCTTCCTTCCTGCCCTTTTGACTGGTGATGGTTTCTATACACGTTTTTTTTATCGCTTCCGCCTGTCCCGACGTAACATTTCCCATCGTATCGAATCCACATAAGTGCATGTCTCTTCTGCAGTAGCGGGAACGGAGCGTTACTCAATGGCCACATTTAAAATGCACACCGGGTCGGCATTGGCGCGTCTCCACGATCGGCATAACAGGTCCCATCGGTATTTCGCCCGAGCCCGTACTTGGCCGAGCGGAGAAGAAGCTCACTGTCAGTGTCACATCAGGGCGAGCTGATGAATGTCGATGTGACTGAAGTCATGGATGAAAGCCAGTTTGTCCCCTGCTCCTTGCGCCGGCCTAGTCTAGTTCAGGGCCAGTACCGGTGCATCATCACGCGACAAACTTACAAACATGGAATTGCGAAAGTTTCTGTTTTTTTTTTTCGTTACGTGCAACTCCCCGGCCGTCGCTTCAGTCCGCTACCGGATGGGAGGGAATGTGCATGTATCGGTTACGTCGCCACTGGACGAAAACAGAGACCCGCGCACTCGCATGAAAGATCGATCAGTCTCCCAACGCTGGCTCCCATGTCGTCATGCAGTGGCATTTCGCCGCCGTCCTTAAATGGAATCCACAGACGTATGATAATCTCCATAGCGGAATGAGAAATATTTCGCAGCTGCTTTTTATTCTGCTCCGACCAACCTCCGGCGCGGACATCCCCGTCGACTTCTTCGTTCGTGTAGAACTATACCCAAGAGGTTCGTAAGAGGAAGGAGCCTAGGCTTGACCACCAGGGACCATTCTGACGGTGCCCATCAGTCCCCTTATATGAATATGTACACACACGACCGGCATACGGCGCACTCCTAGCAAGACTACGCCTTGATGCCTTCATCAGGGGCGCACGGAGAGGGCGATCCCCGATTTCCGGGGAACAGAGAAAACTTCTCATCCAGTCCGGTGGTTTGCCGCAAATGCAATATTGCGAGCCGTGGGTAGGGTAGGGACTGGCCCAATGTGCACGTACGTTCGATGGTGTCGATGAGGGCTGATGAAAATGTCTTGATTTAATGAGAAAAGTTTTTCCGCCAACAACCAGAAAGCCGGCAGGAAGGAGGCCACGTGTCAGTGCTGACAAATGGATGAAACAAGTCCAATCACTTCGAGGAGGTGGTGACGTACTTTTTTACGGCCAAGCGAGCTGCTATTTTGTGGACGTAATTGAACGGAACGTGATCACGGAAGAAGCATCAGTATACGCCGGAGTTAGCCGTAAGATAAACAGTGAGTGGATGCTGATAACGGAACAGAGGAAATTAATTCCAAACCACATCAATGATCTGATATTACAGTCTCAGTCTATTCCGTAATACAACTTTTTGTATCGTAATACATGCAATATTCATCTCATCCTGGACCTCATGCATCTACTTTTTCTTCTAGACTATCGGGGAAATAGAAAGTGATGCTTTTCTAGCTACCTCGCAATCACTTACCTATCAGTTCCAGGACAGGAGATAGATTTGCCCCCTTTACGGAGTTTTCTCCTACCGAAGGTGTACGGAATGTATGCGACACTAACGAATTACTTAAGAGCCGATCAATATACATATGCTTTTTGTAGCCTCTATTCCCGCAGCCTGCCGCCATCCGGAAGTCTCCTTCCTTCGGCAAACGGAAATACTCACGACCTGGCGAAACACGTATACGAACTGTCACGTACAGAACACACACGGCCGGCTGTGTGCACACGAATGTAAAGGAATACAACATTCTGCTGTCTATCCGGCTGTCCATAAATTGAGATAGTGTGCCGTACCGTACACGCCCTACACTATCGCTCTCTCGCCGGAAGTGGGGGTTGAAACAGGCGAATGAATATTTTACAACACATCGGGCTAACACATATTTGCAACATCTTACTACCGTCCGGCAATTGTCTATCTGTTTCACTCCCTCTTTCTCTCTCTGGTGGCGCCCATTCTGGTCCCGAAAAGTAGGTGATCCTAGGAGTAACCTACGACAGCTTGTTTCTTTGCACATTCAATCGAATCCAACCGGCGGGAATGGGTTTGGGGGCGTCCGTTCGAAAAATAGAAGTGCTCCCAATGTCGATCGAACTCCCTACCGGGTCGGTTGGAACCTGTCGTGCTATCTCCCCATCGGGGTTGACATTTCTTCGAAAGTCCCATCAAACCCGCCCGGCAGTCCCGCATCATTGGATAGGCTCACCGGTGCCGTCGGTTTTCCTTTTTTTTCCCCCGACGGTCAAAAGATTGGTAGGAAACTTCTTGGCAACACACCGACGGCGAACGAGCCGAACATGTGACAGTTAGCAGTCGTCGTGGGTCACATACAACATTCATACTTACTACGTCCATACACGCTGCGTCCTGGTCCGGTCTCCAGGTTTCCGAAGGGCGCCTACTCCGAGATAGCCCGGAAGGGCCGCGTTAATCAATAAACATGCCAATCCCACTCTGACGAACACAGCAGACTTCCGACTACCGCCGGCTCGGGAGAAGATGTTGGCCGGCGAGGGAAGAAATTGGTTGGTTGTGCGAAAAAGTTGGCTTCCTATACGTTTCGGAGACCCACACCGCCCCCTACACCGCCCAAGCGTAGAATAATTTATTATTCATTCTGGACTGTTTTCGACCAAGAACTTTGAATAGGCTTGAAGTGAATTCTTGAACCCTCGGAAGGAAAACCGTTTTTCAAACCTGCGGGCTATCTTCGTAACATAGGCACCATACGTGCCTTTGTGTATGTGTGTGTGTGTGTGTGCGATAGCCGTGTGCAAATCGGGGCCACAACTTCAGCCAGAATGGATTCTTTAGCACCGATTTCCCGGAGGCCTAAGCGCTGGGTTTTACTAGTCAAAGTGGCTGTTTTCGATGGACGTGAATTTATCACGTCCAACGGCTTATCTTTTACGAAATCCGATCGACTGCTTTCAACCAGCCAGGCCAGGAGTTGTTGGCCGATTGTGCTATTTCTTATTTTTTATACCAGATTTTTTTTTGCTGGTAGCTACCATTTCTTTAGAAGCAGTTGGCGATATCGAGAAAAAGCGGGAGAAAAATCCACCACCGCGGCCCACCGTAGGACGACTCTGTGGGCAATTGGGGAAATGGATGACATGCCATTTATTTAAAACTGTTTACAGCAGTACCAACGAGCGAAGCTATATGTATCTGGGCGTAGATTTGAAAGATATTTCGATCAAATGTGAAGTGAAAAACTTTATCAGATACAATGGATTATGTCAACGATGGCGGCGACGATAACGGTAGCAAATTAAAAGCACCCTACATTCTAGAGAACGAGTTAGGGGCTCAAGTAGAGGCCGGTAGTAAAATAACCGTTCGCATGTTGTGCCAAAATTGTGCCGTTTCACTAAAGCTAACAGTCTACAATCTTCATTTCAGCCCCTAATGATTCCTATTGCGTCATTGGAAGGGTGCTGAGATGTCGAAAGTAATCTTTCCCGACATTAATACCGCCGAGAAATCGGCGTAAGGGGAGGGTAATGGCCAGCGCGAACCATATACAAACGGACAACGGGCGCGCACGATCGGAAGGAGCTCCATCGGGTCTGGTTTTGATGCAGTCGCCTCGCCAGTTCCTCGGGCTCCACATCTTGGGTCGGAACATTCTGCCACAAACCGGAACGGTAACGGCGACACCCTTCGACGCACAGCACGCCTGTCTCCCCAAAATGGGCACACACATCCACGAGAGCGAGAGCGCGGGCTACCTTCGATCATTCTGCTTCCCCCGTGCGCGGCCCCCGACGTAAATGTAACGCAAGACGCGGCTGGGCCGGCTGGCCGTGGCTGCTGGCAGAGAGTGATCTATTTCATAGGCCAGAACGAAATTGATTACCATACGGTAGAGTGCGCCCTGTTACTACTACACGCCTGCCGTGTTCGTGTTCTTAGGTTTTCGTCTTCGTCTTGCTATTCGGTGGTTTTTTTTTTTTCTTTATTGCCAGTCTCGGTTCTCGTTAGGGGCACCAGAAGAAATGACCATTTCTACAGCGCGGCTATTCGCGGTGTAGTGTGTACTCACTCGGTTCGGGAGAGTTCAGTACACCCCGTTCTATGCTTCTTGTGGACCTCTTGTTGGCCATTTTGTGCACTGTTCTTTCTTTCAGCCGCCTCTTCGTTGGCCGATCCACACCGATGGGGTTGGAGCAGTTGGTTGTTGGATGCGAAGAAAATCGCTGTGTCTGCCGGACCGACCGGCGGAGGCGCGCACATAAAGTATGTTTATGTTGTTTCCGAAATTAATGATATGCCTCATTCGTTTGGATGCCGATTTCGGGTTTATGTGTGTGCGAGTCTGTATGCGAGTGTCGATATTTGTTACCGTTTCGAATTACCTCCCGGTGCCGACGAATTCGTTCCAGTCAAACTGGTGGTAGTTTGTAGGTTGGTTTCAGCATGGAGAAGCAGCCAGCAAAAGGGTGCTCTTAAAGCGATTTCGTTAACTGGGTTTTTTTTTCTCCAAGAATCATACAGACGCACACTAAGCTCTGCCACAGACACGGAACACCTTGTGGAGAGATGGTCATCGATTTAGAACACCCATAAAACGGTTCTCAAACAAGTGGCAGGGCTGGCACGCAGCTGGCACGCAGGTGGCCAGGACGGGGATAATAAATCGACCGGAAGGTAGTACACACGCGGGGGGGGGGGGGGGGGGGGGGGGGGGGGGGGGGGGGGGGGGGGGGGGGGGGGGGG
>JAOEFI010000007.1:13535309-13547055 GCA_034621735.1 Anopheles plumbeus | reverse complement strand
ACAACCAAGCGGACCTTGGCAAGCATGTTGGTACGAACTTCGGCACCTCGGCAAGACTCGATGCTCGACTCGATAAAACACACACCTTTGCCATATCCGGTGATGGTGAAGCTGCGGAGAATAGTCCTGATATCCCCTCTCTCTATCTGTCTCTTTTCCTGTCTTCCCAAAACAAGAAGAGGAGGAAGAAGAAGCTAACCAATGTCGAACTAATTATCGATCTTTCCCAAGCAGCACGGGATGAAGGTAGCACACATCGGAAATGATTACCATCTTTGATATATCGACGGAATCGCGCCATTTGTCAAAGGGTGCTCCAAAACATCAGAATATCATCCTGTCCATGTGGCGGTATACGGCAAATGGAATGGCAAAACGTAACAGGTTGAAAAGGGTCTGCTGATGCTGAAGATTGAGTTATGACTCGCGTAAATTTATGTTCCCCATTCTAACGAACCAGCCCCATGAAAAAAGATTCTCTCCCAAACTTAACTTTATCATGATTCTTTTGGCATGCACACACCTTCACGTTCTTTTGCAGAACTTCAAACGAGACTTTGTCTGATTGACGACAAATGAAGCGGATTTTAAATAAGCACTATAAACAAGACGTTAATTTAAATCCCTATCAACAATGCAGTCTTTTCGGCGAATAACGCGACGAATGTGAGGCTCTGAAGAATCATGCAACCAAATTATTAAGCCTTTTCTCGGCGTGAGATTATTGCGATATTTTTCCCGGCATCACGATCCACTTGAACCCAGCACCTGTCCCCAGCACATTGGTCGCAACGTCGGGCTCTACAAAGAAGCAACCTTTAAATGCCATGAAAAATGTTTAGTTGGCTGGGAAGATATATATGATTAATAGTAGCCGCGTTTGAACCATCCTTTCCCGATTTGGGACCTTCCCCAGCGCGCTCTTCCTTTCTGTCGTTTGGAATGTTTCCCCTTTTTATTTCAAGTTTATGTCATCATTTTTCGAGACGATGACCAAACATCTTTTATTTCTCCCCGCTTCTCTATGTTTGACGGTGCGGGGATTGATACTCTGAGATCACGCAAGTCAGCATCAAAATTGTATCCTTCTCCTGGCAGGATCATCAACAAGCACAACACTCCATCCGGGGCCCTGGTCGCCTCCGTCTAATGATGCAATAACGAAAACCGACTAAGCGATCGTCAACATTTTTTTTCATTTCTCCCTCAAAGATGAGCCATATTCCCAAAGATGGGTGTACAAAAAAAAAAAAAACACACACACACACACACCCGATGGGTCAATTTTTTCCCTCTTACTGTTGACTTCGTTACACTTCGACTCCTTTTTTTCAAACACTCACTCGAATCGCCGTACGGTTCGATTAGGTTTTGTTTCTTGGTCAAAACATGGTCAAAAAGAACAAACGAGGAAATTGCCTTGGCAATTGAGGTGGTCCCCGTCCAAGAACGGTGGGGACGACGAAAATGGGATTATATGAAAATGAAATAATAATTTATTGTAGCCTATTCCTTCGTGAAACGGAAACCCCTATTATGTATGCTTCTCTCCCGGAGGCTTGTGAGACGGTGAGACGGTTAAATGTTGGGAATATTGGACTTCTTCAAATGCCAAACCCCAGACCAGCTCCGCGAAGGAGTGTTTTGAAGCCAACGAGAAAGCAGACGAAGGCCAAGAATACTGCATATTCAGAACAATGAAAAGCAAACAGGATTCCGAACGAAATGTTCCTCAAACAACAAAACGAAACAATCAAAATGAAATGATCCCGGGGAGCGGGGACGACGGGCGCTACGCTAGTTTGTTAAAGAACCGGATAGAGGCCATTCTTCCACGATCGCTAGTTTCGTAAGAACACAAGGCGCGTGCCTTTTTTATTCCACTCGCAACCGAAGCGAGCTGTTTCACCATTTCGAAGATCCAATTATAAATCAACTGGGCGTAAAATAGTCTTCTAAAAATAGATTAATTAAGTAAATGGACTCACCGTTGAGGCCATCCCCCCACCTATACGACAACACTCCTAGCATAATTCCACCCGAAAGCTGCGAATCATGCAGCGACCTCTGACCCGGAATGGTTTCGCCGGCATCGATATCCTTCCCTGCTTTATTAGTAGAAAAAAAAAACCACTCCAGTAATGGCCTTAGAGACTGAACGATCAAAATGCGCACACACTTGCAGCCGAAAGGATCGACCGTCTTTTCGTTGTTTCGTTTTGTTGTACTTTCGAACAGGAAAAAGGCAGGTGCCTTGTGTCGGCTCTGGGGAGTGGGCAAGACACGCAGCAAAATGTTCGGCCCAGCTCTAAACCTCCATTCGCTCGGTTCCTCCTTCCAGACAGTTAATCATCGTAAAACGCTGGTCGTAGCGCTTCCCTCCAAAAATCGAACCCACACTTCCTGCTCCCTCCTTTTCCTCCTCCGCTGAATTATTAACCCTAAGTTTTGGTCCGATCTTCCCAAAATGAGGCACCCTGTATCAGTATGGTCGGTCCCGCGCTTGTGTACCTCTTTACGAATGCGCGCACATGTAGGAATGACTTTTGAAAATTATTTCACCCAAATAACCGATCGGCGATTGCCATCATCGTCGACCAGAAACCAGTTCCAGTCCAGGGGGCGCAGGAAAACTCCAAACTGGATCATAGGAGATGGCGAGGAGCGAAAGGGGGAAAAAAAAAGAGGGACGGACACAACTGGTGTTTTTATTTTTTCCATTTCTTCCAGAAATGCCACGGTTCTGCCGTTCGCTCGTTCGCTCCACGGAAAGCTTCTTCAATGGCGGAAAGTTTAGCGACATGATAAATATCCCCTTTTTCGGCTGGAAGAACTCCTTCGCGCCAATTCCAACCCGAAACAGCGCGAAATGATGAATCGCAATCGTTTCGAAAAGGTCGTTTGGGGCTCGATCGGTCGAGGATAGTCGATAGCCTGCCCTGAAGTGAGCAACAACGAGCAGAAATACATTTCATTGCAGAATGCTACACACACACACACGTGAAAAAACTCCACTGGTCAGCGGACCTAACGCAGAAAAAGGGCTCATATAATGCATCCAGGGCGCTAAAATATCCTTCCTGGAATGAAAACCGAATCCTTCCAGGAGGTGCTCGCAACACGCAAGAAGGTCTTTTCGCACTCAGCAACCCAGCATGTGGCTGATGGACGTGTCAGAAACAGCTTTGGGGAAGGAAAACCGGCCTTCGCTTCGCAAAAAAAAAAACAAAAGAGCTGGTGCGAAATTCGACTCCGCTTTGATGAGACTTTGGTCAGGTATTTTGCAATAAAAAAAAGAAGGCAATTTCGGTAAAGAAGAGAGGCGGAATATTAAAGAACATGCTCACAATTTTGCATCAATTTTCCATTCCAAGCGGGGCCTCCGTTCTACCCCCTTGAGGCGGCTGCACTCGGGGGTAATGCTGGCCACAGCGTGCATCATGCAGCACAAACTCTTCTTCAATGCATGGCCATTTTGTTGTTATTTTTTTTTCATTCTTTCCTTTCAACCGTATTGCATTCAAACGGTTTTGCACATGGCTGCATCGGATGCACTCCTGTGTCGGAGCCCTTCCGTTGCACCGGAGATGAGCGGGGCATTTCCACCACATTACCCGAAGGCCGGCAAATGTGAGTGTGGTGGTGTTTACTGCCATGGTGACATGGGGCCCGCAGAACGAACGAATGGGATGAAAATGGCGGCATGTCGCGCCATCATCACAAACCGTCCATACGTACGGGACGGGGACGGGACGACTCTGTGCCGCGAGTGCTGTTCGCTTGTATTACTTTTATTATTACATTTTCCCTCCATCCCCTCCCGGTTCGCCGTTTTGCTTTTAATTCATTTTCGTTCAGCTTATTGTTTTCTGTTTTACGTTTTATCCACGGCTTGAGGCACAATCGTTTTATTTATTTATTTTTTTTTTTTACATCCTTTCCTGAACGATTATTACCCCAGTTACCTTTGGAGAAGGAAAATTAGCTTCCCTTTCTATACATGGCATATAGATGTTCGTATTCAAATACTTGTTTATTAGTATTTTCTGTAACGATGAAAACATAATATTTATGCTTACGAAGCTCGTACATTGCCATTGGTAAAACTAGGATTAGAAAACCAACACAAACGTGCGATTATACATTCGAGGATGCATTCGATGATGCGCATTCGAAGGGATGATAGTTCTCATTTAAAAAAAGTTATATTTAAATTTTGGATTCAAAAACTATCCAAACTGTGACATGACCGCCTCCGGATGTTTCCCTGGCATCGACTCCGACAGCTTATCAGGCGCGCATCCCAATGAAGCACAAAGAGAACATGGAAAAAAAAGAGAAACGGGAATCCACGACGGCACATGCACAAAACGTTTATGGAATAATAATACAAACGTCGAGCCGGCTACCCCACCATCACTCCTGCAACATCACCAATTTCAAGTATAGCAGGACGGATGGATGCAGTTGGATGGTTCGATGGTGTCGACGAAGTATTTCCACAACCGGTTGCCGGTTGCCTAGAATACCCTCGCGCATGAGGCCGGCGACAGCCGAAGCCTGACGAGCATGAAAAGTTCTTCCACTGCGGCGTACGGCCGATAAGCACGAACATGATTGTGCACACACACACACACACACGCACACACACCCACATGCACACAATGGATCGTGGAGAATCACGAGAGGCAACAGGGAATGGTAGGCCACGGGGATGCATAAACAGTTGAGCATGTTTTCCCCCGGGGCTAACACGACCCCACGTGCCTTGAAGATATTCTGTAGAAAAAGCTCACATCTTTGGCCTTATTTTAAAGCAGCATAAAGGTACGCAGTCACCCAGTGTGCAATGGTATGGAAATTGCCGTGCGACGGAAACGCACCCGCAGCAGATTTTCTCCAAGGATCCCAAGACCGCAATCAAGGCTTTCGGGATCAAATTGTACCGCGGATTGCGACCGTCTAATCTCGACTTCAGATTACTTCGGAGCTCATCAGTGCTCACCTGGAGGTCTGCAGTACTCCCTCCTGGCGGGTTACTTCGTCGCACGAGAACATGTCGATTCTATTATTGTGTGTTGTTTTGTGTCCGTGTGCTCGATGCCAGCGGACGGGAAAACAACGAAGGGTTTCATGAAGCATATCAACTGTGCGATGCGTTACATGGGACCGGCTTTCAAGTACGTTTGCATTCCATTTCGAAAGCTTACTTGTGGCTTGTTGATTATGAGGTTCTTTTGTTATATCGTGGAAACAAATCACGAATATTTATTGGAAAATTCATATGGTTTCAAATAGGATTTGTAAACAAACCGATATTAAAACTCTTCTCCTATGTTAGATCCTCAACAATTAAAGAAACGATCGCAGTAATAGCTTGCGAAACCTGCGCCTACATAAACGTAGGAAGCCAAAGGACGATCGTAGCAGAAACATGTTCCAAACTTCCATCTCTTTTCGCCAGCCACATTTTACGCAGCATACTTTTTCTAACATTTTAGGAGCGATTAATTAAAAAAAAAGCATTCTAACGTCTGAATCTAGCAAATCAAGCATAATTACTTTCAAGAAATACGAACCGAGACCTTCAATCCACGTTCACCTCAGGGTCATTCAGTAAAACCCTCGAATGACTTACCACTTTTCAGCGGTTATTAGTTTTCCCTGCATAGAACTCTCCCAACGATGCTTACCTGGAATGAAAAAAGAAGAAAAAAAGAAACAATGAAATACAAACAACTTGCCATGACGTTGCTCTATACTACGCCACCACTAATAAACGCGGGAATGAACCATTTTTCAACTCTTACATATCCCGCCTTGCCAGGCGTTTGGAAACAACAACAGCAACAAGAACAAAAAAGAACGTTGGGTTCAACTGTGAAATTAATTAAAATGTCATTTTCTTCACCCTAGGCTGGCGCTGCCAGACCAGCGCAACATGAACCTTTTCCCCACACTGGGAGAGCACCGTCGAGAGTCCGCACTACAATGTCTGACCACGGGAACAAAAGCAAAGACCGCCAAACCCCGGATGGGCTACGGGAGAACCCATTTCAACACTTGGCGACTACGGGGTTCCACGAAAGCGAAAGTGGGGCGGGATGGCATGCTGGTCGCTCCACCATTTTGGGATCACCATGAAATCAATAATCTTGTTCGGGCTGCTCCGAATTTCATTCCTATTCGCCATACAGCCACGCGGCGTTTCAAGAGTGAAGAACAGAGGAGAACGTGGTAGAAAACTAATACAAACCACGGGCGTCAAAAAAAAAACCCCCAATCTCGGGAAAAGTGTTCTGTCGATGGCCGCTAACGAAGGAAAAAGCGAAAGCACCCCATCCGCTCCATCCAGCATTCCAGAACGTTGGAGCCAAAAGGTGAGGTCAAACTAAAACCAAAAGTTGCCCCACACGCACACACACACACACACACGTACCCATGAACACTTTCATTCTTGAGAATTGGGAATCATGCGTTGAAAAAGTCCGCAAGAAGTTGGATCAGCACAGCTTGTCTATGCCGCACATTACGGCCATGGCAATCAGCCTCCCATCGCCAGATCGAAACGCGGATCTAATCTGCTCCAAATGAGTATCATAGACATCAGAACAGGCTCCTACGGTGGTGAATCGCGATTCCATCGTGCCTGTTCCCGCGTCACACATGTGCATGTACGTTTTTGCTCCCCTTGTTTTCGAGCCAGCAGGTTCTAATGCTAAGGCCGCATTCCGCTACCGAACCTCCCGAGGCTCCCGCGAGCAAGGAATGGCGTTCCTAGGAAATAATTGCTAAATGACTAAACAATTTCATTTTTCCTGCTTTCCGGTGGTGTAGCTTACGCGGGATCAGCGCCGTTTTCTGTTTCGGCTGGTGGTTGGTTGTAGAAGATTTCGACCATCATTGGGTTTCATAAAGAGATCAACTCCAATGAGTGGTCAAACTTCAGGCCTCTCATCGTGTTGGACTAAGGCTTGGGGTATTCTGTTTGTTTTTTGTCTGTATGCTTTTCCGTCATCCTTCTTTATTCTCAATCGTATCTACAGATCAACTGAGAAGCCATGATCTTCTAGGAAATTGTTTTGGGTTGAGATATCAGAAAGCATACCGAGATTATTAAACAAGACAATAGTTTTGTAATAATACTGAAAGCCGCCGGTACGTTGTTTCTCCATTTTCTCCAGGTGTCCGATAAAATATTGGAAAATCCTAACCCCTTCGGTCCAATCATACATCAGAATGGTGCTGAAGAACGACCGCAAGAGAACAAATGAATCTGGAAAATCTCTACGATTCTCCTGGAAGCGCCACTTTCCATGGAAATGACTTCTGGCAGATGAAATAACGTACTATCGCCTTTCGAACTCATTCGGGAAGCTACAGGGAGTTGTCAAGAAATTCGTTCATCCCACTGAAGGCCTCAAACGAGGATACAACAACTACGTCCGCACGATTGATGGGCCCGACCGCCTCTCGAGCCGAGGTCGATTTCCTTCTCCATGTCTAATGAGAGCTGAAATGAATCCATTAGCTTACTCATTTCGCGCCAGATTCGCCATGAGCATTGATCCGACCATGGCCGGATTCAGGAAGGCTCACATTCTGCCCGGTTCTGGATCTAGCAGCCGAACGAGAGAAGATTATTCTAAGCAAAGGAAACCCCGCCTTCTTCCCCGCGGGCTCCCCAATGGCGACTGGTTGTATGTGTGTGTGTGTGTGTTTGGGGAGACGCCTATGCTGCAGAAAATGAGATGTGCTGGGAATCCTAATCTGCACCACCTTAATCATCCGGTTCGTGCCAGCGACGGCTTTGCTGGAGGTTTGCTCACCTCTGAAATCAAGGTCCACTATAGCCAGGCTAAGCTCAAGGCTATCCGCCCGGCACCGCGGAAGTTGCCCTCAGCAGCTCACAAAAGGGGCCCGAGGTTTTCAACGGATCCGAAGAGAATCCCTCTGGAGGCGTAGAAAATGATGTTGGCTTCAATTTGAAAGCCTCCACCATCGCTCCATCGCCTGCAGGTGAGAAAAAAAGAGGAAGAAAAAAACACCTCAAGCTTGAGGTGAGCGAGCCACCAGGACAGGACAGGACAGTGGTGTTGGTCTTCCGAAGCGTTCTAGCGGTTTTTCTTTTGCGTTTTTCTCCCCAAGGGGCCGTTGGAAAATCTCGAACCGTTGGCGTGCGGCGAGCCGCCTGTGACCTCCCAGTGGCCTGGAGGGCTGATCGGCTGCCACGAAGCGAATGATTATGACGACATGCACGTGTGTCCAAGTGTGTGCATGTGTGTTTGCACTGCGAACGTTGGATGCTAGGCTACGAAAACATACGTACTTTCCCGTCGCCCCGTAACGGTAGGTTTTGCGGCAGAAGCCGAGTTTTGATAAATATCTTCCGCAAACACTTGACATCTTCGCAGGTCGGCCTTTGCGAGCAACGAGAACAACCTGCATGAGCCGTGTAGCCAACCATGTCGGAAGTGCTCTGTGACCGACAGCTCGCAGGAAAGTCAGAAAGGCCCCCGGGATAAACGCACAGCTCCAGCAGATTTTCCATCTTCCAACGAGTGACGCAGGGCTGATTTGCACCACTATACACACTGTCAGATAAAACGGATCCTCTCCCCGACCAACTAACCATCCGGCCAAGGCCCCTCGTCCTTTCAGCAAACATACATACACACGGCAAATTCACCTAGAGAGACAGGCTGAATGGAACCACTGTTAATCGCTTAATGCCTTCCCACCGCCGACCTACACGCTGGCAAATGTTTGCGGTTTGAGTGAGAATAATATTGTTTCAAGCCCGGCTCGGGCTGTGCCGACTTTGTTTTGGAAAATTGGTACGACTTTTCCGCTCTGCTCCGCATGCTGCGACGAACAAGGGTGCAAACATTTTTCCTCGGCCAACAAAAAACAAAACAGTGCCGTGCCGACACTTTTGAAGACGAAGCGAAATCGAAAGGCAAGTGTTCAAATTTCATGAACGGCCGCAGGGCGAATAATGCAATCATGCGCCAGCAGGAGGACAATTTGTTTTCCATCTTGTTAACGTAATTTATTTGCAGCCGTCGGTTAAGCAAGCATCACCATCAATCAATTCCGTTCCTGTCACGTTGCCAACTTACAGAGCTAAAAAATGATCTATTTTATGCACGGAGCATGAAGCTGGTTATTAATATTCTTACATGTTTTCATGTTTTTACAGCATGAAAATAATGGTAACTTTAAATAAAACAGAAGTTGCAGAAACCCTCACCCTAAGCTAAGGAAACAACACATTATTCATCTATGACGCCTTAATATTTTTTTTTCAAATAACCCAACCAAATCTTGCAGCAAAATTCCGACTCTCGAGAACGTGAAGCATTAGAAGAAAAAAGATAAATCAAAAATAAATCAACGCAAGCTGCGCGAAATTACGGTTTATCGATTGAAATTATCGAATTGAAATTTACGCCCCGAAGTTTTGATTGGGTGCTGTAATAATTCTTCTCAAATGAGCCCTTTTTTGCTCGCAAATCTTGGAGTCGCGGGAGCTGAGCAAGCGATTGAAGAAAGAAGAACTAGAAAAGAGCAACTTTTAACTTGTGTACTTAGTTCAATGTCGTAACACGTCGCTTTGGTGCCTTTGGCCAGCGTGAACGGGGAGCAAGCAACACCCTGCCAAACAGGGGCACCGTACTGCAGTTATGTCAACGCATAAATTCATCATACGACCTCATAAACCTCTATAACGAACACATAAATCTCGTCGTCGGATGCAAAACTGGAAACAAATTAAAAGATTTATCGACACACAGCAAAGCAAACACTGGGCACACACTGGGTCGTACATCACACGACGGCCTAACGAGATATATTCAAATCAAATGACACTGCAGCGAGAAGAGATACGGATATGGCATAACTGGCCATTCCTCAACCGGCATACGACGATCGAGCGAATGGTGAGAGAGAGCGTTGTTGCATCCGCCGGTTGTTAGTTTACGAAATATAATTTAATTGAAGGTTTGTTTACTTTACTTTCTCTGGGCCTGAGTTCTTCCAGAAAGGCCATGTCATAGAAAGGCGCAACGTTACGTTGCTCGGTGCAGTAAAATAAGTATTTTGCTGGTGAACCCTTCCATCGTTGAATCACATCCAACGAAGGATATAGGCCATCTTTGAGCGTTTGGCAGGAACGGATAATTGCCCATTTTGCAGAATAAATATTCCTGTTGATCCGAATTCGATCGAAAGTAAATCTTTCACCCGTAATGGGTGACTTCGCAAGGCGACATCCGATACACGGGTGGAAAATTGTGCATAATAAACCGATAAGATAGATCGGGTTGGTTGTTCCGTGACCACCCTTTCGGCTAGAGGGTATCGAATGTCCGGGGAGCGTTTTCCCGTTTGGTAGACACCTACAAAGAATCGCCTCGAGTTCACACGATCGCCCACCGACCCTTCCGGCCGTCGAAGGATCAGGCCCAGATATTCAGATGTGTCTCGCTAATGGCTACCGTACGGAGCCAGCGCCGTGTTCCGTACCGCACCGAGTGACCACGCGCATTCTTTCGAACGTAATAAATTGCATACAACATTCACTTTAATTAACCTTCACCTCTAACGAGCACTGGACGGCGTGCCGTTGTATGCAGACGCGTGCTCGGGGGATCGGGCGATGCAGTAAAATTTCCCAACTCATGGTCATCGGCTTTCGAGGGGGGAATCGACACGATGGAATTCGTTTTATCCACATTGGACTCACTCACTGGGGCTTTTTCCGCACCGTCTGCTGGTATCTATGTTCGTTTTCTTAAGCCGTGACGAAGTCGATTGTTTCTCGGCAATTCTCCTCACAAAAAAAAACCGGAGACGGAGACGGCCATGGCGCGGACGGCGCTACTTGGCTATTTTCACTGACGCAAGGAAGCTGCTCCTACGTTCTATTGTTTCTTTTCTCCTGCCATTGGATTTGTTTGGGTTTTTCCTTTCTTGTTTTTGTAGAGCCTTGGTTTCTCATTATCTTAATTGATTTTGCTTTTTAGTCATTCGGCATAGTGCCATGAGTTTATTTTTCCCGAATGCTTAATCATTATTTTTTGTGGAACCAACCAAGCAGAGATCACCGGCGCCGTATTGTTTTTCTCATATTCTAGATGGCACAGCATTCGCCTTTTCTAGGAATCCAAATTGTTATGGCGTGCAGCAGGTTTTTCCTTGCCAGAAGAAGAAGCCTCCGATTCAGGGGCTTTTTGTCCTAAAAGGCCGCCATCACCATCCAAGGCCAAATGGGGATGAGGAAGACCAGAGAGAAAAAAAATGGAAAACAGCTAGAAACATCAGCCATTGGTCCGTTTGCTTTATGCCAGGCTAGCGTACATGCGCTTCTCTCCTAAGTAGTTTCAGGTGATTAACATCACTGGTTCCCATGGCACCCATCATGGATTTTCGAACCTCTTTTCTCCCTCGGCTAGGCGCGTTCTTTGCGTTGAAGATGAAGAAGATACAGCAGGCAGGTTGAGCCGAACGCCATCGTCTACGCGATACATTAGCGATTGGATGCGAAAAGTGTACCGCGGCTAGGTAGGAAAAAATTAAGACGTTTTATTTTGGAAAACAACACTGACGCAAGATAAACAATAAGTAAACCGACGCACACCGACAAAGCTCCAAGTGTTGAAAGGAAAATGCCGCGTTCAATCAATAGCTTAAACCGATGGATGGATTTGCTGCTATGTGGAGCAAAGCAAATGTTTGCGGA
>JAOEFI010000007.1:13519761-13535209 GCA_034621735.1 Anopheles plumbeus | reverse complement strand
AAAATGCCGCGTTCAATCAATAGCTTAAACCGATGGATGGATTTGCTGCTATGTGGAGCAAAGCAAATGTTTGCGGACATTTTTTGTACTTGCACTAACTCAACAAAAAAACTCCACACGTTCGTAATTCAAGGACTCAAAGAGACATATTAACCTGTGGTGGGACGAAATGTTGCTTTGCAATTATAAAGGTTAAGACATCGCGACTGTTTCAATTACGAAAACCTTTTAAAGCCTGTCGTCTTTTCCGTGCCCTTTTTTTTGTTTTGCTCCAAAATGTTTCGGTACCAAGCTCAAAAATTAAGTCCCTTCAACAACAAGCGACGAACTTAAAATGGTCTTTTCTTTTCGGAACATGAGCCGAACGCAAGACCGCGTACTCTCGCGAAGGTTCGTTTTTTTTTGGTCTTGAACTTATTATGTTTCTTCAGATTGGTTCGTTGTCCGTTGGTTCACGTTTGTTTGCATTTCTGCCTCCACCCTCCAGCACACCCATTAACAACCCCCCCACACCAACATTGGCGCATGTGTGTTTGTGTGTTTCTTTTTTATTGTTGGACCGAAGGAAAGCTCACAATTCGCGCCGACAAACGCGGTTGATGTGTGTTTGGATTTCAGGCATTTTTTTTCCAGCTCTGAAGGAGATTGTACCGACACCGCTTGTCCACGAGATGATGTTTTACATGTACGATGTTTAAATCAAGCCACCTTTCTCCGCCTGGTTCCCCTTTTCCATCGAAGGCCGGGCAGCTCAAGCCCGCGAAGGAATTGACGGCCCGATCACGACCGCGGCTGCGACATCTCGCCCTCGCCGCACCGGTCGGTCCTTTGTAATCGCAAAACCATCAAGCTGTCACTTTGACTGCTACCAACGAAAAGTCAATTAGTGTTGGCCATGCGCTAGGCAAAACTGCAGCATGTGTTTTTCTTTTTTGTTCTTTGCCGTAGCTTTGAAAATGATCGCAACATAATCCGCCCAAAGATCAAAGAAAGGGAGCGAGAAAGAGCAAGAAAGAGGCAAATACAGAGGCAGGAAAAAAGGGATGGAGAAAATGGGACATTGTAAGCGGAGCTTGTTACACAAAATGTCGGCCCACTGGCACTGTCAATATCACCCGTTTATGTCAAGCGCACTTTAATCGTTCGTAGATCGAAAGTCTGTTGAAAACATACCGCAAAGCCAATCACCAGGCAACCGCAGCCAACGAGTTGCCAGTATAATTTTAGTGTTATGAAAAGTCATTTAAAAACTAATTAATATCCTATATTCGGGGAATCTTGTTCGTGTTCATGTGTTTCAATAACACTATGCTCATTTTTTGTTCCTCCTACTTTTTTCTGGTCACTAAAATACGCTTCTGGTCACTAAATAAAATACTTATAGAAACCGCAACCTGAAACGCAACATGAATAACAAAAAAACAGGTGACAACATAGCCACTTGTCCAAACACCTTTTCTATCCACAGTCGAGTGACGTCGGATAAAACGACCAATTATCGTTGCTTTTCAAACATAACTACACCATCATAAACTCTGAATCGACGGACAAGCGTCCGAGGTCAAAGAGGCCGAGGGAAAGCAAAGTTTTTCGCGTTTAAAAAAGCCATTTTTCCCTGTTCTGCATTTCATTTTTCTGCGGGGGGAAAACGGGCTGAATAGTACCATGCTTAAAGTTCTGGAGCCCACAGGAAGCATCATCCTCACGCGAAAGCAGTTTTGCGCTCAACTTCATCCATAAATTCTGTTCGCAATTACGTGTACAATGTATACAACGGAGCTGTCTGTGGGCCTGGTGGTGGTGGTGGTGGTGGTATTCCTTGCCGAACGGAACACACTATTCTCAACAATGTCTCAACCCGGACGGCGTGAGATGTGAGTGGTGAGGTGAGGAATTTTGCAGAAAAGTGACAAGTGATTTTACGAGGGTCACTGCACGATGTTGGCGTTGTGTGCTTTGCTGACCAAACGACCAGCGGGGCAGTTAACATACCTTGAATCTGTGAAAAATGAACCAAGCAGATGTGTCTGGCCGCAAGCTGTGAATACTCAACAATGTACATGATTTACATGATCCGTACATCCTCTCCGGCCATTCCCAGAGAGGTATGTTGATTTGTTTGTGTGATGACGACCAATACCAGTTTTTGCATGCCAATGATACCAAGCACAAATTTGTCTTATTTGTATACAACTGTTTGATCATTGAAGTCAAACGGAATCCGCAATCAATGTTAAGCGTTTATAATACAAACTAGTTGTTTGGCTTATTTACGTGTTGATACAAAGATAAAACAATTGTGAATAATGTAATTATTTTTGTGTAATGTGAAATAATGTTTTACATTTGGTGCAGTGTGTAAAGAGTAACAAAAAGTACTCTACAGCAAACCAGTAATTAAAACTAGCGTCAGATAATGTATTTAAACCAAATTCGGTGGAAGGAATTCGGAAAATGTTATTCATGTTTTATGGAGGCCAAAATAAAATTACCAAACTCCGACCAACAACGCGCGCTGATAAATGTTTAGATTACAACGAAGTTTTAACTACGCTTTCCCATCCGCTATCGTGCTGAGGAATCTGTTCGCGTGCGCACATGTTTTCGCCGCTGACCGCAATGGAATTGGATGTAGAAAAATGAAAAGACAAACAGAAACACCACCGGAGAACAAACGGATGAACAGCGGATATCCGCTGTGGTATGTGCAGTACCGAAACACCCGGGAAACGCTGGTCGGTTACTGTGGTGGTTAAGCCAATTCGGCCGATTGCACCATAACTCATTCCACCGGTGCAATGAAACTAATCTTGAGGCTAAGCCTGCACCCGCTGCAGGAGGGCAATATAGCGAACCCCCAGGCGACACTGGAAAAGTGTGTCCCGGTGGTAAGAATTTTCCTGGGGAAAGATTTCTCAACGGGGCAGATAAATTGTGATCGCGAAACGACGATCGTGCACTGGGAGGGGAAATTCAACGGAACAAAGCGAGCGAACAAGGATGCCGTTTCGCGGTTTTTTAGTTGTTTGTGGTTGTTTATTTTTAAAAAACTTGTTTGAAAATGCACAACTATATGTTCAGAGTAAGGCACCACGTTTCTGCTCTGCAATACATTTACACTTAACAACTTAACATCTTCTTATCCGTAAATTCTACGCTACAAGGTTTTTCCACCAACCTCATAAACACTTTTCCTTATAGTGCACTCAAAACCGACCGTGTCTCCCGATCGTCGTTGCCGAACATCCGGATCCGTATCTCACCAAGAGAAAAGTGGCAGAAGGAAAGATTTCTCCGGCGACCGTCGTACAGCTTTACACATACACACCACAACCGTCGGCGTCGGTGTCCCCATTGTCGTATAACAATCCGGGGCACAGTCGCCGGGGTGTTCTTCATAAATTAAAATAAATGGCCCCACTGCTGTACACCGCAGCACCCGCGCATGAGGGAATCGGTTTTTCCGGGACCTTGAGCATCCACGATCGGCATCCCTTTCCCGAGCCCACGAACATTGTCATTGGTAGTCACCAGGGAAAGGAAACCGCGCCATCCGGAGCCATCTCCGGGAACTCGCAACCTCAACTCGCGTGTGCGCGGATATAAATACATACGCTTTCGAAAGCATGCATGGTCCACACGCACACGCCGAGTGGCGAATACGGAACGGGCTGGGTTGCGCCGTGCCGCATGTACTATAGAACCGTCGGTGCAATGTCATCTCTCGGTCGGATTGGTTTTTATTAATATTTATTATTATTACTCTCACCGTGGCGACAAAGAAAAGATACCGGCCCGCAGCAGCTCGTCAGCGCCGGGAGACGCACTGGAGACGCCCGGAAAACGGGAGGATAACTGGAGAATCCCCCTAAGCCGGATTATTGTCAATGCATATTCGATGCGGAGTCGTTTCGAAAAACACGCGTCGGTTGAAGAAAAGACCCACCCAGACCAACAGAACAACTTCCGATTACGAACAATGCCAACCGCAAGCCGACGGGGCCCAAAAGGAGATATCTTCGAGGAAGGCCCAGACTGTGGATCTGCCTCTTTCCTCTGGAGACCCTTTACCCTTGCGGATACCATGTGGTGCAGATGTTCCATGCATAGCTAGCCTGCATTACGAGTTGGGTAGCACATCCTAAACCCCCCAACCAGCCCCTTTCCCACCCTGTCGATAAAACATCCCCGTAGGCAGTGCGCTGCAATCGATCCAGTCTCCCCAGCCTGTTTCGAACAGGCGCCACTGCACATGCAACAGGCGGGCGCATTTTTGTACCCCTTTCGTGAGGACCGGATACGGTGTCCACCGGTCCTGTTGCCGCTAAATAAAGTCGGCACGAATTTGGCGGGCTGGCAAAACCGGCAGAAAATGGAATGTTTTTTAATTGCACACTTGTGGGACTCCACGTACATATACATCGGCTACACATTGCTGGCTGGCTTTGGTCGCTTCTTCTCTCCGGGCAGACGATGCCCTGTCAACCAACTTCTACTAGTACCGCTGCAGCGACATGTTGCGGGAAAAAAATACCATATAAAAAAGCACGAAACGACAAGCAATAAATCAGACGCTTAATATGCACTTTCCAAATAGCTCCTCCAAGGGATGCTATGCAGCTACAAGCTGGGGGCAGGCTCTCCGGGGCTAGAACACTGATGACGGCTAGACGGGGGCCCGAGGTCTGAGGTCACGCAAGGGCCGGACCGGCCCACCGCAGGCTAGATGCTAATTCCGGTGGCAAACGAGCTGCCACAGAGCTGGCGCAGATGTATCGCTCATAGAAGTAATCCGAGATCGCACAGGGCGCGGTGCAATGGAGCCTTTTTGGCGCACGGGTTCCAACCGATGATAGCGATCCAACGCTGGGATCACACGGTGCTGCTTTTTCAGGGCGAAACTTTGTTGAGCCCCCACGAGACGGGGGCTGTGGTGCGGAGCGCGCGACGGAGAAGGGAAGGCGGAAGGCACCGGCATAATTTTATGGGTGGATGGTCTTGACGTGTGGCTTCACGGAGCACCACGATGCAGCGGGAATGTGCACAGCATCCCGTGCCGGCCTGATGGATGGATGGATGGATTGTTGGATGGGTTGACTATGGAGGGACATCCCGGTCGACCGAGAATCCTCTCCACCGTCGGACGCTGAAGAATGAGTTATGTAATGAAGTGACATTAGTCACGTCGTTCAAAAGCAACGACACGACACGATGACAGGGATATTACACCGAAAGAAAGTGCTACATGTTAGTAATTGGTGACGGGGCGTCACAGCCAGACACACATTCCCGATATTTTCTAGCGCACTGAACAAACACAAACACGACGAAATAACAATGGGAAAGCAGCCCAACTTTTTCGAAACATTTTGAAGTATTTGCTTCCTTTGATTTAATTAATTCATGGAACTTGTTTCGTTTCCATTGGCTACATTTTTCCTGTTGTATTGCATGGTACAGCAAATATTCAGATTATTTTCGTAAGTAGACGAAATTGAATAATGACATCAAGAAGTCCTGTTGATCTTCCAGAGACTCGTTCAGAGTACGCACTCAAATTATTCATGCATTTTACTCCTCGTCCTTTGGGCAAAACCCCTCCCCTTCTCTACCGAGAATGCTGTTCTCTCAGAATATAAATTTATTTTAAGTAAACTACGGCATGTCCTCTCTTTCATAACGCTATGAGAGCATACCGTGTTCCTGTAATATCTTTTCTCCTCGTTTTATGTTGCATGCCGCACTGATTTTCCGTGCATTTCCGATAACGATCTTTTCCCCATAAATCATACCGTCCAATCACTTTGATCCTCGTCGACCGACGGCGCCCTGACACCCACCACAAACCTGGCGAGCGCACGGGTGGCATATTAAAAAAAAAAAAGCAAACAAAAATAATGCATCTGCATTCTTCCCGACCCGACTGGGAGAGTCCGATTTGCGGACATGTTTTGAAAAATTCTGCAATTAACTTAATTTACGATCGCAATGGGACCGACACGATCGCACCGGACCGACCGCCGACCGGTTCTTCCGAGAGCAGGACCAGAAGCTTTCATCATCATGATGCAACCTACCGCGGTGATGCCGATCGGCATGCGGCGTAGATAATCTACATCCGGTCACTTTGGTCTACGATTCCAGGATGACCAATGCACACCACACCTCACGGAAGCAGGGACGAGTTGCAGCGCGTGAATCTTTTTCCACAACTGCAGTTGTTTATTGAGGTAATAGATGGTTTCAATTACTCCCGCGTCCTACCGGCGCGAGTGTCGGAGACCCTAATGATATTCATTTCAATGCTGAAACCATAAAAAAGCAATGCCGTTTGCAAGCGATGATTATTTCAATAACCATACCCTTCCGAGGGTTACCTTTCATTCTTTCCACTGACTCCACCGATTGGCCTTCTGACTTAGGTTTTAATATCCAATATGGCATATAACGCGTGGTGCGAGGTGATGCGAAATGGAACTGCCTAACTATCTGCGCTCAACTCGAGCTGAAATCGATGGCAACGTCGAAAAGGAAAGTAAATATGGAGTACCGACCGAACGCATTTCAGCCCATGCGGAATATAAATTATGGAAATTTATGGTCCCCGTTTAATTTTATAGCCATTTGACCGTTGATTAGAAATGTTAGTTACGATCCTCAGTGGACGAAGCGAACCGAAAACGTAAGCAAAAAAAAAAGAGAGATAGAGAAGGAGGAAATTTATCGAACAGGATCTGTGCCATCGGTAACGGTTCACGTGAGCCTAGAGTCGTCAGTCACATGCTAGGATAGGGCGTATGATGTTCCATTTAGGAGCTGCATGGTGGAAACATTTGAAAACGTTTAGGACCGGCTCCAGTTCACACACGTTTGATAGCCGCACTAAAACCCAAACAACGACGCGAATACACTGAACGGCTACTGCTACTACGAGAGGCGACGTTATTCTTACGAAATTATGATAATCCCACTATCGTGATTTCCGAACACGAATGACGCTTTTTATACCTCGAGCCTCGTACGGACATAAAGTGCGCGGTAGTCCAATTGATAGTCAACTAATGCACACTCCATTACGTTTCTCCTTCCGGTGGAACCCCACCCCAATTACTAGGAGTCTGAGGGTAGATTCCACTCCAGGGACGGTCGGTCCCTTCGCTTGCCACCCAAAACCCGATTGATTAGAGAACACTGAAAGCAACTTTAATTTATGGCAATCCGTTTTCCCGAGACGTTGCACCAGGGACCCCGGCGGAGTGCGAGGCGGAAGGTGGTTCCCTCGAAGGAAAAGTGCTAAAATCTGGCACGAGATTGATGCGTTGCTATCGGGCCCGCCGTACGGCCATAAAGTCATAAATGGAAAAATAACATAACACACAACAGCAGCAACCACTTCCTCAATGAGGCGGAAAAAGGCAGAAGCCGCAGGGCCGACGATGCGAAGGGCTTTTAGGAGTCGGAAACGCATAAACTGGAACCCCGGTCTCTCAGGTCCCTCACTACTCAGCTGAGACTCGGTTGCGGGTTATGGATGGTTGGTACTGGTCAGTGCTGTTGGTCAAGGTTGCCGCCTGCGCTCCCATGACGCAAACAAGAGCCACCGCCGTCAGCAGGACACATTCATCAATTTGTTTTCCCACTCCACTCGGCGCCGGCGTATCTTGCCGGGTTGGACACCCCTGTTTCTTCCGAACGCACCATCCAAGCGACGAAGGCTTGCTTGCGAAAACGGGACTATTTCAAATGCGAAACCGAATGCAGAAATGGAGCAGCTCCAACCGGAGAAACGACTATTCCGAGCGTTTCCTGGCTGCCAGGATCTGGTCCGTGCCGATTCCAGAAGGAAGAAGTTCTATCCTATCGAATGGAGCAATCGGTTATTACGATCGTTTAATTACATCGTTTACTCCGGATGGGGGGAACGTAAATCTTGGCCGGAGCTCAACCGTAGTCGGTCGATAAGAACACCTTTTCACACCTTCCCGGTGCAATTCGATATTCCTCTTCTCGTGACACAAACAAGGGCGGCAGCAGTAGTAGTAGTAGTGAGGGATGTTGCAACTTGCAGGTTCTTGCTGGCAAGCAAAGTTCAGACTCGGTAAGAAAATGACATTTATCCTGATTCATTGGTGGATTATGTCGTGCGAGTGGATTATTTATATTGTGTCGTTTTTTTTGTGCCTTTATCCACTATGCAAGAAAGCGAGCGAAATTTATTGACTGCATTTTGTAAAACTTTGTCATTCAAGGGAAAAACAGGCATAATAAGCCGTTCATAACGATTTTCGCATTTACTGATAAACCAACAATTATTTATGGCATTAGAAAAAGAAAAAAGGAGCAGAAGTTGAGAATGTGTTTTATGTTATGAAACATCTTTGTTTTATAAAAAAAATTGAGAAAGAAAACTTGAGAAATCAACTTTTAAAACTACGTGTATAGGCAGTAAAGTTCAGCAATATTATTCTTTTGAACAACGCAAACTGCTCATTGCGTTTATGTTCACCTTCACGTAACATAATGTTGCGCATGCAAAGTAACACGACATACAATCCCTTTTCTTTTCCCTATCGTTGAAAACATTTGGCAGGCATTATACCCTTAGTGCCACGATCGTGAGCTGCAGTCAGTTCCTGGTGGCGGATGATTGCATCTTTCCAAATCGACACGGTGGGAGTTAAAGGGCGTGTGCGTGTGTGTTTGCGCGGGTGTCGCGGGGTGAAAATGCACACCTTATAATAACATTATTACTCACAGCCGATACAGCACGGGTCGGGACCCAAAAGGGGCCCAAAGGTGTATATACCCAGAAACACTTGTTCGACAAATCGTGCCGTACAGATTACGGTGTTCGAAACGATATAATCCGCCGGTCGAGGGATTATTAGAAAAGCATTCGCTTCTCGGCTCCAACGTTTTGCCGCTTTATTGGTGAGCACATCACTTAATCCGCAAAACCCGGCGCCGGTTCCAACGGTAATAATACAAATCTTACAAGCTGGCGAAAATTAGAACCTCCATCCGTACTCAAAAGAGGTTTTTCGAAGGCGACCTTTGAGGCTTTGCAGCGGAAGACGAAGCCAGTGGCACGCCAACGTCATCCTGGAAGCGGCGTGCATCGGGTTGTAAGGCTCCACCAACGCACTGTGATCCGCGGAAAACAAGGAAATTGACTGCCACGAGTTTTACTTATTTGAAAGTACCTAAATCTAGGTAATAAATAAATATCTTCTTTATCACTGTAAAATCACTGTTTTCAGTAATCTACGAGACCTGTACAAATTATGGTTTCAAGTTTTCCGTAAAATTATCGTCCGCCAGCCTTCTTTTGACCACTCACACAGACTGTTCTCACTATGCAACAGGAACGGTGGAACGGAATCTGTACACGAACGGTAGCGTGCAAAATTGCAACCCCATAATCTGAAGAATATGCACATCCAACTGCCCGGCAACATGCTCCCCGAGTTCCGAGATGTTCCGTAGCACGGGTTGGAAAATTATCACAATGTATCCTCCCGGGTGTCTACACCATTCAACACCACCACTCCGAAATGTGCCCGCCAGCACAGCACGCCCCCTCTCAGCCGAAGATTAGACACCGCCAAACGGATCCATCACGACTGGCGGCGGGAAAAACGGAAAATGGATCCGTTCCATTGCTTCCACTTTCCCGCACCATCTCGCAAATGATTGCAATTAATGGCCAGGGGAGTAGTACAGTATCGGGCGGAATTTACAACGGACGGAAGATAGGAAGCTGATCCGGATCAACCGGATTTCCAAAACACGCCTCAAGAATCGATATCGGAAAGGCATCCGATGCGATTGCTTCCCCCTAACGGGGGCCGAGAAAGAAAAGATGTGCTATTTCCATGCAAAGCTCGTTGGGTGCCATTACTTCTTACAGTTTTCGAAGCGATTTGGTGCGCGAACGCAAACCCCCCAAACAGTGCAGCAGTGGTCAGCAGATCTTGCCGCAATGCTTAGTTATTTATTCTCCCGTTATATGATTCCCGGGCGATAGAAGAAAAAAAACCTCGCACTTATCCCTCCTTTCCTCTTTCGCAAAAGTAAACCGCCTCATCGGTACGTCGCTGACCAGTAGTGGGAAGGAGAAGTTATGCAAAACAAAATCTTTCGTTGAAAAAACTATCGAGCCAATATAGTGGTTCACCTGTGCAAGGAAAAACACAACAAACCGCTCCGGCTGAAAGGCCCGAAAAGCCAGAACAGCCCAGTTGACTGCAGGAATGTAAATGGAAAATGTATGTTTCCCGATTATGGCAGATCGAACTATTTGCATTCAGCCTTCACTCTTTCTCCTGGGGTGGCGGTGTGCCGTGTCCTCCAGGAAGCTTCTTCCCGCCCCGACAGGAAGCACAATTCGCGGCTCTTTGCATAACTGGATCGAGCATAACCGCCTTGGCCAAGTTGATTCTAGCTTTCTGGCCTACTACCGGGCGGACGGGTACGCACGACGGTTTGGGTGGTTCGGAAAAACCGCACCAGAAAACGGCTACCGGCGATAGATTTTTATGAGACCACACTCGCAAGACCGGCGATTCGGAGTCTGAGTGGCGGAAAATCGGGTTTTCCGTCCGGAAACCAATTGTTACGCTGCAGTACCAATGGAAGTGCCTCGCGTGAGTGGAAGCGACTTTAGAATGGCAGAACTGAGCATGGACCCACAGGCAAGAGGAATGGTAGGGTTAGGGTTAGTGCAAAAGTGGATCAACAAGCTCAAGCCGGTGGCGAAGCCTCCTCCTATTTTACGGCCCAACATAAACATGCCTGCGCTATTGCCAAACCCCCTCGAAACTCCCTCCCCGCAGGCCACAAGATGTACCATCGTCAAGTCGAAGGGATCGATAATCATTGCAGCGTTAACGAAAGCCGTACGAGAATGGCGTAAAATTTGAAGCTTTTAGTTAAGAAAAAAAAAACAGGAGAGAACCCTTCATGACAGCTGCTTTTACTAGCGCAAGGCTTGCGAGGCCTACACACAATCGAAAGCGCCTATGAACTGATAGAGGTAACACCTGTGACCCACAGAAGGGGCCCTATCGAATCAAGAAAAAAAGGGTTCCCGCTCACCAGAGGCGGCCAGTCAGCCAGATCTACCACGAAACTCAAACCTCGCGGGCGTGTTTTCTTTCGGCCGGGCTGTTATTTGATTGAAATGGTTTCAGGGGTTTCGGAACTTTTATGATCCGGATTAAAAGTAGGGCTGATGCTTTTAAGGGAAGCGAGCTTAACGGTTGTTTAAGTGCCCTCCCTCACTGGCGGAGAAAAGCTGGAGGTGTAGTTGAGGCGCGTTTTTGGCGCATTTTCGGCCAATATCCGCGTTCTATTGCAGGCTTCACAGTCGGCTTGCCAAACCGAACGGGCGAAACGGGTTTTCACACAGGCTTGAAAACTAATTTTAAACGATCCGGTTTATTTTCGATCGATAGGAAAAACGACGGCCTCAGCCTCCGCACCGGTCGTTAAAAGAATTTCCTTTCCGGGTCAGCAATAGGTGCTGCGTACAAGTATTATAGACCTTTCTCCGGATACTATTTCCCGGTTCACCGGTGTCTTGGAATCCCTTTTTTCTTAATTCTTCTGTTGCGTAAAAGGAAGTTTCCCGAGACTGGAATTCAACCTCGTTCATTGATCGTTAGACGTTTTATCACTTTACAGAGCATGCTTTGATGTTGGTCCTGAAATTCTTCGATCGTTATTTGATGGAATTTGACACGAATTACGAGCGCAACGACCATTCCATGTTTTAAAGAGGAACAATAAGTAAACTTAATATAAACCAATGCCAAAGCGCGAAATAGATTTCAATGGAGATCTTCTATCGTGCAATGCACCAATGTTGGAAATCTACAATCAGTTTAATTAGACATGGGTCTCCAATAACACCGACTAGCAGCAGCAAACTCCCATTGCTCTAAAGCTGTAATAATAATTGTCTGACCAGACACTACACAGCTCGGGCACTCCTCATGTTACACTCGTTTGTGCCAGGAACTCTTCCTACAAGGATGCTTCAGCTGGCGGGAAGAGCGTGCGTCTGTACGTCCTGCCACTGCGTCCGCACAAACGAGGACTAGCGGGACACAGATAATCACATAGAAATTAATTGGCATAATTTACACTTGAATAAACACTAGCATCATCCTTCGTTCGATTGCTTCACTTCCGTTAGGCAAACCGGTTACATATCACACAGCCACCACCTGCCGCCCTTGGCTGCTTTGGGATAATTTCTTCGGCGTGCGGCGGCTAAGAGACCAGTTCTTCGAGAGCAAGAGCAGAATGCACATATATAAGCAATTAATCACTCGGGTGATGATCGAGGCTTCTCGAGTGCATACATACCGGCGCATACTGCTTGTATCGAATGAACCCTAAGCGCCGCCCTTCAACTGTGGCCGGTTCTTCTCTATTGCTTTCGGAGGAGGTACGAGTCTGGCAGTAGGAGCGTTTCTACATTTACGATCGAAAATTTCAATTACTTACAATACACTTTCAAAGAGCCACCAAGAGCCAAAACGAAGGCGAGGATACGAGCTTTGGAATAGAACCTCCATCCACTCCATCCATGGGAGGTGTTCCACATTACGCAACTTGCCACCCTGCGACCCAAGGACTTCAAACAGACGCTGTAGGATGGTGCTGCTGCTGCTGCTGCTCTAGAAAGCCAACCGGTTGCCTCGTGGCGGGTCGGAATTTTGTCGGGTGTAATGAAAAGAGTAATAAGAGAGCTTAAGCTCGGTTAACCCCGGCGCAACAAGAGGCACCCCCGCCCGTGTAGGACACCCCGTCGTCGTCTTCCCCCGTGATGCGGACAAAGTTTATAGCTCGTTTAAATTAATTGAAATATTTACATTTTATTGCGCACATGGTTTAATTAATAAACGTCGTCGGGTAGCTTGTTCCGTTCTTCAGGGCTGGAGCGGAAGGTGCCATGGCGGACCGGGAGGGACGGGTTCGACCACAGACGGCCATGAAAGGTATGCGCGGTGTTTGTTTAAGGAAGCTAAACCACCATCGCTTAAGACGAGGGCAACGACGCGACATACGGTTTGAAAATAACGTTCCAACTAGCCCCGAGAGCATTGTCGCCAGGTTTTTAATCATCACACAGATTTTGAAGTGTCCGCACGATGAGTTGCCAGACAATGAATAGGAAAAATCATCATCTGACACTAATCGAATCGAATCTGACCTTGGAAATACTTCCCCTCGAATTGATGCTGCAAGGAAGACACGGTTACATAACGAGTCCTGTACTGATGAGCTGATTATGACACGAATCCATTACGCGTATGGCAATGGGTTGAATTCCGAGAAATGCCCGACCACCAACCAGACCGATGCGAAGAAAAACGATAACAGTTTTTCCACTTGACCCTTTCCTTCCACCGAAGGCCGGCCAGTGCGGTCGGTTCCGGTTGGGTGGAAACATTTCCCCCGAAAGCTGTTGCTGCTCGAAAGGTCCACGAAATTTGACCTCCCCTAGAGGCGCCTCTCTCTCCCTGTTTGGTATGCAAATTCACTCCATTAAACCAAAAGTTTATCTGCCTTCCAGTGCAGTGCATCCGCTCGGTAGGAAAAGGGACCGGCAGCACCGGGTAGGGTGGGTGGGTGTGTGTGTTTTTTGCGGGAAGGAACACAATCTGACACAATCGGCCGAAAGAAGTTGAACCACTCGGACCGGACACTTTCGGAAGAGTCTGGTGGCCGTAAAATCAAACATACCAGACAAACTTTTCCGCACTCGAGGGAAATTATCTGACTTCGTAACTTATTGCTAAACGAACGCCATTCAAGTGTGCGGCCATACAGTTCGTTAGGGGATAGTGTGCCAGGACATGCGGGTGCATGGGGTGGGTCAAGGGTGATTCCGGAACTTTCTGCAGGTCCACAATTAAACTTCACTTGACTTTTCAGTGGAGTCGCTTTTCCGGCACCAACCGCTCCTCCGTATGTTCAATAATCCAGTGATGGTTGTCCGTGTACCCAATTCTGGGAACGTATAAACATGGGTTAAAAATAGATGCTCCATACGGTTGCAGGCGGTCATCCGTCCTTCCCGGCCGGGGGCCGACACGCCTCCACATCCGGCAAGGAACGGTCGAGAAATCCAGCGACCGTCTTTCCACTTCAATTTCCACACCACGGGAGGGAAACGACGGCGGCGGCGGCGATCGGCTTTCTTTTGGTTTATGAATATTACAAAGCAATTGCCGTTTGCCGTTTTAGATTATTTACAGTCGTTCGGTTCGGGCTCCGGAAATAGTCCCCGCCGCATTCCGTATTCCGGGTGCGGAGCCTCGGCCCCCGTGTGTCGTCGTCGCTTTCCACACTTCGCGTTGCTTTCTTTGTGAGAATAAATAGAACCGATTTGGAATGGAAACGGTTCGATTGAACCACAGCAACGCAAAACGGATCATTCCGGTTCCCGAAACAATAGCGGAACACACGTTCCCGGCTAGCCAGTACAGCATCCCTTTTCCCGACGATACTTGAACACCCCAACACCCCCACACAGATATACACAGAGGGAGAGAATGACCAAGTCATTGAGACGTCGGTTTGGGTGTAGCATCAACGTAATAAATATCAATGCTATTCGATTCAGTAAATGTTTACGATAACGACTATTACCGTCCACTACTGTAACGATCACATATTGGACAACTGTCGACCCCTCCCCATTTCCTCTCTCTCTCTCTCTCCCTCTGCTTACTTTCCCGGGGAGCAAATAAATATGTTTATAGGAGAAAAGAACACGCAACACACAAAAAACCCCAACGGCAAATCAATCCGTTTGTGGAAAAAATTACACCACAGGCGGCAGGTCGTTTGATGATTCTCGATGGTGTGAAAAATGTTTTTTCGTTCCTTTTTTCTCTTCATCCGGCTTCATCACTATACCCACACCACCCACCAGCCAGCACCATTCGTACTGTGCCACCCGCTTCACGCGGCCCTTGCATAATGGGTCAATGTGTAGTGTGAAAAGTTCGTCCACTCATTGTGTGCCATAATTTTGATCACATTGTTGGTATTTTTTGGTGTGTTCGGTTTTATGTGTTGTTTTAAACCCATCTCGAATAAATCTGACACACCGCAACTGCGTGCGTGAGGCTTACACGCACGTTATTAACTTTTGTTCAATTTTAATGCCCCTGCTGGATGGATGATGCTGGTGCAAATTAATATCGCATCATAAATAATCATAAAAGCAAGCGTAAAAATCAATCAATTATGCGATGGGCGTGTTTAATCGAATAGAGGTCGGTCGATGATGCATCCAAAGTAACGAATGCAACTAATAAAGCCCCACACCTGACACCTGAGGGGCGGGTTTGAATTCCAAATGGAACGGGCGTTCAAATATTTCCAAAAAAATCTATATTTGTTCATATAAGAATGCTAAAGGCTTGTC
>JAOEFI010000007.1:13505134-13519661 GCA_034621735.1 Anopheles plumbeus | reverse complement strand
AAAACCATTAAATGCCCTCACCGTGGTGGGTTTTCCCTATCGTTTTTCTTTTCCTTAATGTTGGCGCATATTTCGCGTGCCAGGGACACTTTCATTTGTCCTCCGCGTCTGCCTTGTCTAGCGTGAAAAGCGAAACGTGAGTTCGTAACACAAATCCGCACGCACCGTTAGGGACCGGAGCACATGTTTCACGCTTCGTTTTCTCGAACTTTTTTTTTTTCGCACCATTCCACGTGCCGACGAGGAAGTAAGTATGCCGCGAAAGCCGCTGGAACACAGCTGACATGAACTGGAAGTGCAGAGGGAAGCAAATGGAAATGAAAAACAGAAAACAGAAAATAGAAAAACAGACCGACCGTGCCGATCCGATTCACTCCGACGTGCGCGAAACCAACAAAACTAGATTTCATGCAAATCAGCCTCACCTTATCAAAGTCATTACAATATTTCTCTTGCAGCAGTTATTTATTTCCCCGCGTCTGCTCACTTTCTCCGGGGCACGAGGCACGATCGGGAGCATTTGCATTCGGCGCGAAGAAGAAGAAAAAAACCAAACGAAAACAAAAAAACTACTGCAATTGGAATGATGGAAAAAATCGTTCTTCGAATGCGCTTAATTTGAACCATCCCACTTTCTCGAGGGAGCCGTTAGTACTGACACTAGTGTATTTTTTTCGTTCGCCCTTTTCCTCCCGGGTGAACCTCGGTCCTGGTGTCGCAAGGTACCATCGCGTGACAGAAGCAACGAAATCAGGTGGCAAGCGTTGAAATAAATTCACCTAACGGCCAACGGTCTCCGAACGACATCCCGTAACCACATGCAGGATGATCACAAATGAACAGTTACCAACAAATAGATACCAAACGGCGGTTCGGACGAATTAGCACACGAGGCAGATTGGAGCGACCAGTCCAAATGGTGGCCACAGCAAAACAAGTCCGGCGAGTGACAATAATCTAACCGTTTTCGCATTATGGCCGGCGACAACTGTACTCTGTGCATTGCGTGCCGTCGAGGAGGTCGAAAATAAGCGCTTCTGAAACCACTCGTAAGTGTCCCGTTTTGCGGGCGTCTCAAGCTAAAGACGGTCCCGTCCAGCCGGCTACAACTTGTTTCCCATTGCGAGCATGTGTTATTGGAGCTTTGAACCAATTATCGGGGCATCTCTTGATGCGGTCTTGGCGGAACCCGGGCGGGAGCGCACCTGGACGAAAGGCCGGAGATAACAAGGAGTCAACTCGGGATGTCCAACGGCAGGGCTTCCAGCAGGGTTGGAACATGTATGTGTGATTAAAGGTTGTAGTAGGCGAAGAATACACAGCACCTTGTTCCCTTGCCTTTATCCGCAAACCAGCAAACGACAGAGTTCTACCAACGGCAGTTTGTCACCCGGAAGCCGTGTGCCGCATTGACAGCCGGTAACAGTGGCTTTGAAGTCCGATACACCACGGGGCACGGGTTCTACAACACACGTGTCCATTGTGCACGACCTTAAAGCAACCATAGGAAAATGGCAAGAAATGAACATCGTGCCGAACAGAAATGAACGAAATAACAAATCGTCGTCACACGCTACAACCCCACCTTACCAACCCCCAGCTAAAGTTCTGAACGTCTCTTCGGCAACAGGTGTTGTTGTGTTGTTCGAATTGTACGCCCCAGGGTTGCGGGACTGCAAACCCGCACCGACGATGGCCGGATCGATAATTTATCGAAGAGTATGGCCCCGGCAAGGCGAATGCTTCGGTGAAGAAATGTGAAGTGCCATCATCCCGATACGGTGCGGCGTTTCCGTGTGTCTGCCCTCACCGGTATTCCTTCAGCGGTTAAGACGCGCGTACGGTGGTGGACAGGTTTCGCGCGGTTTTCAGCAGCCGTCCCCGTGTGTCCTATCGATCGGTTTCGACCCACAGCACATAGGAGGGACATAAAAACATCGAAGACCCCAGACACGACTGATGTTAGAAACGGTGGGAAGGATTTAATTAAGTGGAAAAATGACAAGACCGTAGCCATCGGTGATGGATGCTTTCCAAGGGGCTTTAATAGTCTGTCAATCAGGTACGGGGCACCTAGGGTACACATCTATCTAGATAAATGTTCTATCCACCCCACAAAAGAGAATCCAGGTAATGCCACCATATTTTTCTTTAAACAGATTGTTTGCCACATGCTCTCGAAAGGTTTGAGATTGATGTTAGATACGTTTTTCATCCCCTTTATTCATCTCGCATCGTTGGTAAAGGACACACACAACATCTCCTGTAGTGGAAGGTACGACCTGATCGGTTGATTGATTTTGCAAACGGAAGAGAAGAGGCATCGGATCAATGCATTTAAAATATTGCAACTATAAAACTAACAAATGAGTTGCTGGGGACTTATAGATGACTTCGATGCACAAGGAAGTAATCCTATAGAAGATTTTCCTATCTTCAGTTAGGAACTAGGACGTATGCTTCACCAACACAGAATAATGGAAGGGAACTAAATAACTGGAACAGAAACATTTATAAAAGGCAAGTATTGGACTGGGAATTCATTAAAGATACCAATACCAATTTTAAAACATATAAAAATAAGATATTCTCCTCTCATGAAGCAAACATTAAAAAATATCCAATCGATCACACCAAAACCATATTTACACTACGGGATATCTGTGAGAAATCAAATATTTGTGGCTTCAGTTGATCGATAGAATACAAAGTGGCGCAAACTATCCAAATAAGGGCCAACTAGGCCCCACCGGTACCGTGGACCGCAACGAAGAGCGGCTACTTCTGGGCACACTTCTAAACAACAGCAAATTTATGCAACCGATACCGTTTGATTTATCTCCCCAGCCGAGATCTGCTGTCGTGTTTGGCTGCTGGAATTATAATTTTCTGCCACCGTTAAAACTGTTACGAATAATATACTGCAGCTTATCTACGACTGCAGGGACCTAGAGGCCGGGGGGAAGTGAGAAGGAGCGCCGAGTGAGAAATTAAGATTGAGTAGCTCAGATTGAACGCGTTCCCGATCGTGATGCAGTTCCTGGCGCTTGTTTGGCTTCGTTGGTCTCCGGTATCTATCACGTTGCGAGGGGGATGGATGGGAGGTGGGGGCGGCAGCATATGTTGCAATGTTGGTAACAACATCGAACTAACATCGTAGCCAAAGGCAGACAAACGTACACTCACGCCGGCGTGCCGTGTTGCACTTGTTCTACGCGGTGTAGAAAATGGAACTGATATCTTTGGCGGAAAGGAACGACCAGATTACATGCCGCATGCGAAACCCTAACACCGAACACAGACGACAGTGCTTTGTTGGAATGTTTTTTGTACCGCGAGAGAGGGGGTGGGTGAACAGAGAGAAGTAGGAGAGGTGCACGAGAGGTGAACAGATTTTCCGATTTCGGTTTAAACTTTTTACGGTTTATCGTTTATTTCGAATCAGGAGTTTTTATTGCGTCCTCACTTTCCACCGGCTTCGCATGTTGAAAGAAAAAAGGGAAAAATGGAAAACTCGGGCAATCTAACAACGGCGACAAGCCACGCTCACAACATACGTCCACCAATTCGTGCTCCATTCCAATCCGGGAGCAGCTGGAAAATTGAGCAGCACCGACAATAATCTTGTAATGCCCCCACGTAAAGGCGGCAGGCAGGCAGGCAGCTCCTGCTAATGGATTCTCGATAAGATTATCCGACAAAATTGAGCCACTTGCTGGCTGGCCCTGATCGATCGTTAGTGGTTTGAAATTTAAACGTCACACATACATATTAATGGGCCACGAGGATTACGAGCGAACGCGGTCGCACCGGGATCGATCCGGATCCGGATGCGCGAAAAGCGGAAAACAGGGACGAAACGCGAAACGATGTTTGATTCAATTTGGAAACATTTCGACCTTGCACCACCCGCCACCCGCGAGTAGGGAAACCGGTAACGACCAGCACCGCCAACATGGAAAGTTAGATGAGCGAAAAAATGAAATTTCGATCTGTTTCGATTCTGCTGCGGAAAAAGGGCGTGATAAAAATAAATTGATGATTGAAATTGAACAATTACGCAGTGAAAGAGGAACTTCCATTATCAAAAACCCCGTGCCGTCAATCTCTCTGTTCCCTGGCGTGATGGAACGGCGAAACTCCAAACGATTCCAATTGATTTAGCTTGGATAGAAACATGAAAACAGGGATTTTGGGAAAGAAATAAAAACATTCAGGTTTTCATAAAACAAGTACCAAATGTGCTCTTCAAATCATGTTAACGGGATTGTTTATCATCCAATTTTTGTAAGCAAATATTTATCATTTTTATGGCTGAAGAAGTTTTACCCAATTATCGATCTAAAAGCGTCTTCCTTTCCTCGCGTCCTTGATTTTCGGCGAAATCATATTCCGTCACTTTCCCCTGAGATCAGTGGATGGTTTGTGTCCAATTATTCCACAAATTCCACGACTTTATGATTTGCATTTTTCCATCTATAAAACAAGAACACTTCTTGGGAATGATCTTTTTCTTACACTCATTTTAAAGTTCATTCAGCATAACACTGCCCTAAACGGAGGATGGTGAAACAACAAAGCGTTATTACGTGAACCAACAATATCGAAGAGCTTGCTCTTGAAGTACCGAAAGTCTCAAGTTCATCAAATTATTTATGTGGAAAGCTCACAAAAGAAAAATGTTTCCATCAAATTTATACCAAACAGACACAAAGCAAAGAGACACAAAGCAAAGAGACACTGTGCCGTGCATAAAACCAAACCAAACAAAATGGTAGTGAACCTGGCCCTTACTCTACAAACTGGTAGAAATGTTGGTTCATTCGCAGCAGGATTTATGCAGCACCATGTCGTCGTCTTCCTTCCAAGCGCTCCGTGGAATTTCGCTTGCCCAGCGGCGGCCAGAATAACTAACACGTTACAAAGTTAATAGGGGTTTTATTGATTCAGACAGCTTACGTCTCCGTCGCCCGTCCTCGACGGCGTCTCCGTCTGCTAAAGTGCCCGAGAATAGCAGACTATTCCGATCATGACACCCTGCTAAGCGATGCAAATACGTGCGATAAAACTTTGGGGCGAGTTTGGTGTCCATGCGAGCGGACTAAAAAAAAAAATGCCGTACACTAGGAGGGCTTATGACCAAGCACCCATACGAGTGAGCTCATCCACCACAATCGTTCCATAAAAACTGCACTTTTATCGCGTGCAGACGATGCAGTCACCGGCTGCGGTCTGCGAGGGCCGGCTTCAATTAAAAAGCAAGCATATCGTGACGAGTTTCAATAAAGCTCATCACGGACGTACGGGTTTCTGCCGCTTTTGCGACCCGTCACGAAGCACCCCCTACCCTCTCGTGACTCGTTGCACTCTCGCGTCCGACTGGAGTGGAAGTTTACCTTGCATTTTATCGCCAAATCGGAGTGCAAGAAAAGCCCATCATTAGTGACACCGTGCAACGTGAAAAAACATACGTACAGCCGAAGGGCCACCACACGTTGAGGATCATCCGCGCTCTGAAGTGTGATAGAACTTGACCCTCGGAGGACCTGTCGGCCGACCTCCGTCGGCGGGAGCAGGCTACCGGAATTTGAAGTTCGGACTTCGCTACCGGGCAGAGTCGTGCTTCAATGCCATAGCACAGGCAGGAGGCGAACACGGGAGTCCGAAATTATAAACCGCCCTGCCACCAACCGCGCGGGGCGGTTCTGATGTTGCCTCTGATTATGTTAGCCGCGGAACCACGGGGAGTGTCGACACTACTTACCTTCAACTTTTCCCAACGCCAGCACGAATATGGTCTGCACCGCCGGGATAGCCCACGCCACCAGATGGAACAGGTGCGAACGGTTCTCGATGGCTTCGTGGCCCCACTTGAGGCCGGCCGCCAGGAACCAGGCCAGCGCCAGACAGGCCCACCAGGCGAACGCCGCCATGCAGCAGAAGTACAGCGCCATGAACAGCACCGTGCACGACGTTGATTGACGATGGCCCTGCAGTGAAGAGAGGAAGAAAAGAGAGAAAACAGGTGGAGCACACGTTAGTAGCCGTTGTTGGTCAGCGTGGTTGGGTCTGGGGATAGCATCAGGTGCGAGTACTGGCCGGTTGAAGTTGGCGAATGTTTGAATTTAAATCACAAAGCCCGTACCCAGGAACCGTTACTCGCGGTGCCCGGCCACTGTCAGACAAGTGCGCACAGCCTCCATACCTTTGGCACTGCTGATTGCTATCTACGCACACACTGGTATGTCTGGACGCCGGAGAACCGGGAGGAACTCGCCCTTACACAACGGGGCTAATAATACAGTACGAGAAAAGGGCCCGATTGTAAACAGGATCGGAGGGATACAAATTTTATCTAAACTGTAATACATAAGCCGAGGGGAAATCGATAGCTGAGAACAAATAAACCATACGATATATTGCATGCTTCGAGATCATATAAATTTCACGGTTAGAAATTATTGAAACCGATATTGGAAGGTTGAATCGGGAAGCTACTGCAATTGACCATCATCTTCCTTAACCATTAAAAGCTCATACGATCTCCAGGGCACGTTGGAGTGGTGCAGCACGACGCATTGGCATCCGCAGACTTCCTTCATTTACATTGCGACCGAAAATCGCCACTGCGTCGTATGAAAACCATATATCGCACGTTGATGATCGCAATGATTAATTAAAATTCACGACAGCACCCCTTAAGTTTCCGGGGTCCGAAGCGAAGTTTCTCATCCACCGAGAACGAAGTTTGTCCGCTGGATTCAACTGCCTTTTTGGCACTCTGTATGACGCGCCTGCGATCGATACACGCAATGGTTTGGGGTCGTGATGATCTGCCGAGCACACACTACCCAAGAACTATCTGTGCGAGTCCGCCGAATCGAAGAGCGTGCACTCGTGCCTCGAATGCTTAAAAAGTGTTCCGTCTTTGGCGCGTCTTGCGTCCGGGCGCTATATTGGCATGAGAGGTATGCAAGAATTTTATGAGCCAGTGTTCAATTTATACCTGCAAATCGATCTGCCAGTAGTCTAAAATTGGATTTCATTCGTTTGTTAAAAAAATATATATATTCATGGCGATGTTCGACGCATAAAAAGTTATCTGAACGAAAACTCCAATTGTTAATTCTACAGTAGTTGGTTCTCTTTGATGAATAAAATATTTTTTAAATGAAATTGTTTGAAAAAATCGGTAGCAACATAATTCTAATACGCTTTCTAATTTCTAGAGAACTTCCTTATTTTTAATATCGATTATTTTTACGTTCATAAATTGAAACCTCCATCTGTAACAGCTGAAAGTCTTCAGGCTAAACTCCATATTTTCTTTGGCCACTCGAATGGTGCTTTACCACGGCCGTATATTATAACCGGTTGGAATAGAATGCAGACGATTGCCTCCTAATAACCATAAACACAATCCGACGTTGATTTAATGTAGCAAAAGTATGTTTACACGAGCAGGCCGAAGATTAAATAACGCATCATTGCACCGCGCTGCACCGTTCGCCGTCGCCGTCGAAAGGACTGTGAAATGGTGTTGAAAAGCATCGGTACACATTTCGAGGAACTGATTTCATTCATTCAGACGCAGCGGTGCGCCTGTAAGTGCGTCAACAGCAACACGACGATGTGTTCATCACCGGGTTCATGTATGTGTGTGCGCGATGCACACTGATGACTTCTTCTTTACCAACGTGGCATGGTGCACCCGCCGCCTTAGGGCGAATGGCGGCGGCACAGGAATGATTACAATTAACTACAGCTCTTTAGCGAACCTACTCGGGGCCATGTTCCCGCCTCATCCGCGTTTCTCAGAACGGTGGTAACAGTTGAACCCGCGTGCGCACGTTTGTTCCCATTTCTGTCTCTTCAAGCAAGCCGCCGCCGCGGCCGTCAAAGGGTTGCCTTCTTCTCGGCCGAAAATCGTTCGTCGAGCGGCGGCCTGAAGAACGTGTCGCTCACACAACAACGTGCCGGGCCCGCCGCGTACCTTCCTGTCGGTACGGATTGCGGCAAGTGCATCCAACAACCTCCCGGTGCTGGTGGTGTGTGACGACAAATGACGCTGGTGCAGTTCATGAACTCGGTGGTGGCGAGCAAAAAAAAGGAGAGAAAAAAAAACGCCCGGTGGCAACGACAAAAAGCGAGACATCATCCGGACAGATAAACAACGCACACGTAAGGCCACGACGTCGAGGGAGAATTCTTCGAAGGGTCTTTTGAGACTTCGAGGTCGCTTCAAACAACAAGCCATAGCCCCCAACATGGCGCTCGTTTTATACGTGCAGGCGCATACGGTCGAAATCCGGGGCTGCTTGTCGGAGCAGTTAGAAACAACGAACAAAAATAAAAACGTCGCAAGAACGGTCCGCGCGTACTTACTCCGTATGTCGAATGGCCCGAGACTTAACCCCCCCCCCCCACTCGCGGGTCAAACAACAGCGCGAAACAAACGCTCCTTCTTCAATCTTCCACCTTCACACTCACTTGGGCAGCATTGCTGGCCCAACGGGGTTTACCATGGTACCCCACACCGGTGCAGCGAAAAGTGGAAGATGATATAAAACCCCCATCTTTAACACAGCGATTGTTTCGCCGCGGGTGGATTTTGTTGTTGTGTGCCGTGCGTCTGACGAGGCTTCTCCCACCCCCTCGGCAGGGCCACATGCCGGATTCTTCTGCGTTCCTCCGGTCGACTCGTTCTAACCATCCGGTTTCCGTACCTACGACTTTGATGTGGAATTAATGTCGTGCAGTTGCTCTCCTTTTTTATTCGACGTAGTGTCTTTGGTTTCTTTTTTTTTTTTGTATGCTTTCCTACCCCTTCTGGAGCCCGCCAGCAAACGTCTGGCCCGCAATACCGACGCAACTCGACGTTTCCTTTCACGCTATCAATCTCGTGAGTCGTTGGCGTCGGATTCGTCTTACTTCACCGCACGCCGCCCACGGTCACAGTTTCATCCCTTCACTGCATAAATATTTATACAATAAATATATACACATATGTAGATCAAAAAGTTCTCGGGTTTGCTGTCACGTTCTGGAGCAGGATGATGCTGGTTCTTAGTTCGTTTTTCTTCGTTCTTCCTTTTGTTGTCGCAGAAGCGAGCCCACGTCTTTGCCCCCAATGTAATCCAATTTCGGTAACAAGGATACATCACGCGGTACATCATCGCAAAACTGGAACTCGGTGAAGCACGGATTCGTTAATTAAAATAATTTCTCTAAACATCCACGGGCAGACGCAGAGCAGGATTGCATTTTTAGATACATCGGAAACAGTAAACAAACTGTCGAATATAGACGATCATTTTAAATATTAAACTGAAACATCCGAGGAACAAAATTGCAGCATTTGCCTTGTATTGAAGCAATATGTTTGTAGCAAATATGTCAAAAAAACCTTATTCGTATCATATAGGAGGAAATCGACACACGTCTCGATTTTTTCTCGTCTCGAAACTATATATTTTCATATTCATCATATAATAATAACATCATTATACCACGCATATATCCCTTCTCTCACTTGAAAAGTTGATTGAGATTTTGGTTGCCTTGGTACAACATGGGCTGGAAGAGTACCGTCCAGCCATCTTCAACCGTCAATGTCCGCGTACAACAATAAACGCACCGCTTCTAGTTCCTACGGTCCCACCGGTCGTCGGTCGAGAGCGTCCACTAAAAGGTAAAGCGTTACGGTTAACCGCTAAACTTCGCTGACCGAGCATGGGGAGCCCGACCGCGGGTCCACAGCTGGACAACGCCACATAAATAGGCATAGGAACATTGCGCATCCCAGACGGAATGGGGGGGAAAGGAAAAAAGATAGCGAGTGGAAACAGTGACTGGGAACCACATCCACCGAACGGAGGGGTCCACTGGACGCGGGAATCAAGAGGCAGTGCGTGACCAAGATGTGGAGTAGCATCGCGCGCGCGCGCGCCCGCGAAGAAACATGTTTCATCCAAGATGGAAATAATAACAAAGAACTGGTTTAACCACACACACGGGAAGCTTTCGAAGGGGAACGGGGAACTGCTAGGTTTTTGGGGGGAGAGACGGTCAGTGCTGCTGGCCAGAGGATGAGTAAAGCTACAGTACGCACCGGTTTGAAGGCGATTGTTCGAATCGATAGATATTGGATCTACCAGCCATAGTATGGCAGAGTAAGGAAGAAGGAGAGAGAGAGAGAGAGAGAGAGAGAGAGAGAGAGAGAGAGAGAGAGAGAAAGGAACTGATAGAGAGAAAGTAAGTGAATGCCTACCACTGGCACTGTGTGTGTGCGTGTGTGTGAGAATGGACCACTTCTGTTCTCCGCGGCCTGAACACGCGGTTCGAGGGTGGTTGAACTTTTCCATCAGAACCCCGGAGCATGAAGCTCGGAACCGCAGGATGAAGATCGGCCACACCACGGTTGACGGACGGAGGGGAAGGAGGTGAACACGCTTTATGCTTCGAATGTGCGCACATATGCTGCTGCGGCACCGTGCGGTTCGGCGTTCGGCCGCCATCGCTTTTGACGTACGCCGAGCCGTGGGCACGTTGAGGTTAGGCTGGCCTTCGACGATACGCCAGTTTCTGTGCAGCGGACCACGCCGGCTTCCAGTGAAGCTTGAAAGACAAGACCGGAGAGAGCGACCGAATGGTAAGGTAATGGGGGTGGTGGCAGGTGCGAATACATTTTGGTTTATGGACATGGTCGCTCCCCGATGCGTCCGGTGGCGGTTTCCGGCACCCTGGACCGAAAACGAAACTGTCCGGGCAGTTGTGTCTGTCCCCGGAACGAAAGTCGCCGGATTCTTCCACCAGGCGGTGTACAGGATGCATGGATGATTTGTTCAATATTTAACACCACGATGACCACAAGAAACGATATCGAGGGCGCCGAATGGGGTCATTTCCAAACAGGACATGCAATCCTGACACGGTACGGCCAACAGGACATTTCCCAATTAGACATTAACATTCCGGAACATGCACCGACGAATTGGTTGAATGCACTCATCCGCACCACACTTCTGTGGTGCACCTGAACTTCCAATTTCTAGCGATGCTTCTCGCAACTTCCTAAAACTTCCAGGACCGTGGTGGTCCTACCGCTAAGCGCCACAAATGTCACAGCTGGTAAAATTCCACCGACGACAGTCGATCGACTAATGTGTTTCCGGATAGCTTTTCGAGCAACCCGTCGACCTCGACGAACAACATATTGACGCCCGCGGGTGGGAGGGAGCGCCCCTTAGCATAGCCAACAACGTTTATGCACGAAAATTGACTCCAGATCTGCTTCGATGAATGCGAGCCATCTGCCACACCACTCTGGAATCCTCATAGGGCGCCGTATGAATTCTCGGGACTCAGCAAACCAATAACTCCGTTGCCACATAGTTCGGCGCCGAAAGATTGCTGACTGCTGTCACGCCACATTCAATAAACCTGCCATGCCAATACACGGAGAAGCGTCGACTATTCGCTCAAGAATATTACATTTCGGGCCAGCAGAAGATGATTCGCTAAGGAGTGTGAGGATATCCTTTCGGGTTGGCATGAAAGTTCCACAAATATTCAGCCACTATTTTGGGCGAATTCGTGTGTCCTTCTATCAAACAAAACTGTCGTGAACTACGAAAGAGTGTCCACTTCATGAGGACTTTTGCATGGTAAATGTGTAGACGCCGATAAAGTTAACATCATAGAAGGACATACCAATCAGCTATGTATGGTGCTGTCTACAATAGTAGACCTACTGGTTCTAAGATGAAAACTGACCTGTATTTAAACTTGTAAAGCAACACTAACATCAACTTACTAACATCATATAAGAAATGTCTTTGTGTATGGGTAGCAAACAGTTTATGAATGCTATTGTATGAGTTATTAATCGTTCAGCAAAACACACGCATACACAAACACAAAAGTAGAAATACATAACCCCATACATAAACTTCATAATTTATACGCTTTGAAGGGTAAAAGGTCCAAGCTACAAACAATAAATGTATTGTAAATCACAACACATTTCTGGACGCTATCTCCAGCCACAATCTACAAATCATCATTTTCCCGACCCACTGTCCGGTGGGCACGGGGCGCAACAATTCTACGATTCCTACCTGGGTGATGGTTGATAGCATCTGCATCCGGCCGATTTTGATGTGCGATTGGAAGGGCTCGCGGCAGGCGACCGAGTCCCCCGCGCCCAGCCCGGCCACGTACGCGCAGCCGACGATCAGGTAGCATATCGCCAGGAACACTATCGGGCGCTCCGGGTAGCGAAAGCGGGACGAGTCGATCAGGAACGTCAGGACCTGGAAAGGAAACAGATAAAACCGAACAACATGAACAACGGGCAGCGACTGTCGTCAGCGAATGTGGGGGAGGGGGGGGGGGGGGGAGGCTGGAAAATATGAATGCGAAAGCAGACGGGCAACAAATTAAAAAATCGCCAAACCGCCAGTTGAGGAGCGTAAAATCGTCCGTCTGGCAGCGTGCCGCCCCATGGAAGGGCCCGGGCCGGCCGGGCGTTGGACTGTTGGCGTACAAACATCCTTTCTGCCATTGTGCAACGCGCAGCAGGACGGCCGCCGAGGAGCCGCACGCCGCTCGAATCGCGATCGCCAGCAGCGTAAGCAAATGAACGCAATTCGCCGCAACGCACCGTCGTCGTCGTCATTGTCGTGGTCGTTCTCGCCGCTAGTTCGAAAACTGCGGCCGGCGGACGACGATGAACAACCCCGATGAAGGACTAAGCAAATTAAACCGCCTTTCCATCAATCACGATTCGAGCCGGCGAACGCGAAACGCAGCACGGCGACTGCGAAGAACGTTTTGACGACGTGCGATGGAAATTCACTCACGCTCGTAAATCGGCCAGCAACGTGATGGTTGGTTTTGGTTTTCATATTTTTTTTTTTTTGTGAACCTGGACCAACGTAGCCCTTCTATTGCACACCCGCACCCCACCCTCGTACGCCCACGATCATTTCGTCACTTTGAACGATACTTTATGTTCTAAGTCAGGGTTAGTCAAACTGTTCTTATGCCGTGCTTCAAAATGTGAGAAAACGTACAGCTTGACTGATGTTAACATCTCTTGAAATTTCACTGCGAAACGAAATTATTTATACAGCACTATTTCATGTTTATTAAAAATTACTACAAACATATTGTTCAATTTCAGGTGCGTAGTATTCAGTACAACAGTTTTCAAAATGAAATGTTTAATGCTATGCGAAAGAACTCCCAATCATGCTCCTAAGATCCTTACAATTTAAAATCAGGCAATAGTTTTTTAAGAGTGAAACTATTATGATCAGAGATATTTGTCGAACCCTGAAAAGTGTCATGGCTTCATACGAAGTGACACCAAACCGCAAAAATGGTCTCCTTCGTTCGCTCGGATCGTACTTTCGCGCACGATACACCGGAGGGCGGCATGATTCATATCGTTCGACGCCCCAAACGTCTCCTCCGACGCATTCACCGGAACGCGCACCCGCGTTGGGTTGAGGTATGATGACAGTGCCGTCGGTTTGAATAGCGACTGAAAGGTTACACACGACGGAGGCGGAGGAGGAGGAGTTTGCTGTCGGTCGGAAAGGATCTGGCGTGCGAAGTGAGCTAAATCTCGAATCCACACACAGAGCAATGAAATGTACACACCAGCGCCGTTGTGTATGTTGCGATTGTTCGGAGGGCCATCAAGACGCGCAGGAGTAAACGTCATCGGTGCATCCGTCGTCAACCTCGGGGCTAGAAGCTGTAAGGACCACAGAAGGTCCGAGCGCAAAAAAAGCGAACAATCAAGTAAACGAAAGGCAACATTCGAGCGTTACGGAAGAGGAGAATTCCGAACACATTCACCATCACTATTTACTCACAGTTCTCTGCCCCGTCCCGCAAAACACAAATGACATCATGTCATCAGTAAGAAATCGGCGGTTTGCACAAATTGTTCAGCGAACAAACACTAACACAACGGTGTACAGAAAATCGGTGAATGCATGCAAATATGCAGCACGACCCACAAAAAAAAAAGCGAACAACAACTACAGCAACAGCACCCACAGAAGCTAAACCACAGAAAAAGTGGATGCCATTGAACAAAAGTTAACCGAAGAAAAACGTCTTCAGCACAGATAAAGCCCCAGCCATTACACGTGTTCCAGTTTTTCCCTACAGTTCTCGAGAGTTTGAACCGCGGCACATTTTAAAAGAAATCCTTCCCCATTGGTAACGGTGGGTGGGTGGTTGGGTGAGGAGTCGCGGGACGCAAAAAAAAAGTCCCAAGAGGCACACCGTGGTAATAAATCTACTGTGCATTCCTTGTTCTGTCAGCGCGCCGCAGCGCAGCGCAAGAGTTTCCCTCGTTAGGATGAGTTTCGTTACGGTGACACGGGAACAGCGAGCGTCCACAAACGAGAGGATGCACCTGGTTTTCCCCCCTGGAGTGTGAGAAAAAAGTTCTACCACTGACGATGCAACGGCGAAAGTTTTTTGCCAATTTAAAACGATTGTTCAT
>JAOEFI010000007.1:13409389-13419447 GCA_034621735.1 Anopheles plumbeus | reverse complement strand
CCCCCCCCCCCCCCCCCCCACCCTTCCGTCGCCCGCTATCCTCCCCTCCATCCCTCGCCACCTAACGCCCTAGCGTAATAGTATTTAGTACTTTTGTTTTGCTTTGTAGAAGAAATATTGCTTTTCAAGTAGAAGATGAGTTTGTTTCTCTAGCCCACATCTAGCGGCGATGATGATGATGATGATGATGATGTAGCGAAGTGTCCGTTTGAATATTATCATTCAATTTTCACTTTATTACCGCGTTTTGGACCGCCTCCACACGCGCCCGCGCACCCGAGCTGCCAGAGCTTCCGACCTTCGCCACATAATCGGGGAGAACCATTATTTTATTGCTTTTCCGGACATAATTTTTCTTCAACATTTTATTACCGTTTTTTTCCTCCACCGGGGGTTCGCCGCCACACGGCGTTCTCCATTATCTTCATTGTGCCGTCCGGACGTTTTCCGACTCCCCTGGGCGCTACGGGGGCCTGGGAGGCGCGGCGTGTTTTCGGTTGCGTCTGGTAATTTTGTTTCATTTTAAATTCAATTTCTGTTTCTCCCGGAACTTCGCGCGCGTCTTCCAACATCCGTCGGTGTGATCCCCCCCCGTACATGGGGCTGGAAATGTACGAGTCGCGTGGTTTACGAATATAATTTAATTTAATTACACTATCTCTTCGCCCGCTCGTTTGTCTCATTACTCAACCATTTTTCTGCGCGCAGTGTGGTACACATCAAGGGTATGTTACGGTTTAAGGTTTTTTCTTTCTCTCTGTGTGTGTGTGTGTGTCTTTCTTTTTCATTTCAATTTTGATTCCGTTTTCCATTTCGCTTAATTTCTGTCCTTCAAACAATACTTTCAGTCGCCGGTTCTCTCGCGGGCGATTTTAATTTTTATCTGTTTCTCTTCGGTCCCCCCCCCCCCCATCACCCCAGGTTTTTTTTACGCTTGGCCTTTTTCTTGGCGAGTTTTATGATCTGCTTCTTTTTCTTCATTCTTTTTGTGTGTGCGCTCCGCAAACGCTGAACGTATCGTTCCTCCCTTTCCACCTGTCGTTGTGCACGTTTTATGACATAATTATCGTGCCCCTTGCGCTCTGGGCGGAATTCAAATTGATGCACTCCGGCCCGTGCTTCTCCCGCATCCCCCGCTCGCATCAAAATGCGCCAAAAGAAGAAAAAAAAGGGTTCTCCTCTCCTACTTTAGCGCGGCGGCGGCGGCGGCGGCTAGGACTATCTCGTAAACAACGGACGTGACTGCTAAGTGTCATTATGCGTTACTTATCTCACTCGGGGGGCGCGGGCAATCGAACCCGGACGGCACGCCGGGAAGACCGGGGAGGGGAAGACCCCTCAACGAACGAAATGCAGCCTTGACCGAAAGGTTATAAAAATGCGGCCGCCTGTACTGCAATGGTTCAATTTGAACTTTAAATGGTTTAATTATTTTCACTTTTTCCTTGTGTGTATGTGCCCTTCCATAATAATTTATTTTCTTCTTTTTTGTAAACTCCCGCGGTCTAAACAAGTTCCAGCGTCAACACCGCAACAGTTTTTCTGCTGCTGCTTGCTGCTCCGGTTGAGCGCGCGCCTTGAGGGAAGAGAAGGCTTTTCTTTTCTTCTCTTTTACTTCTGCCGCCTGAACGCTGGACTGGCGCTTTGATCTTTTTCCACGCGTTTCCGTCCGTTCTCTGCAGGGACGTTGGGGCCCGCGCTAACACCGGGCTGGAAAAGTTCTCACACCCGGAGGGGAAAAGTGAGAAAAATTAAACCGCAAAGAAAATTAAAAAGCGAAAAAAGGCCAAACCGAACAGGGGGGTAACCAACTGGGCTTGGGGCTGCAAAGTGGTGCCGTCGGCAGCATGGACCTCAACGCGAAACCCTGTGCAGGGTCGGATGTCCTCCTCACGCACCGACCACATCGGCGAAAGAATCTCCTGTCCACCAGAAAAAAAAAAAACCGGGCGGAGATTATCGAAAACGAACCTCCCTCCTTTAGCGCGGCCAATTATGAAAGCGAACCCGACGATGATGGCGACGATGGCCTGCTGATGCGGCTGATGGTGGATAAAGCTACTTTCGTGGAACACTCGGGACCCGCCGCCGCCGCCGCTCGCGTCCTGGCGAATTAATTAGGTTCCTAGCCTAATTTGATAGCCGTTCACACTTCGGGCTCTGATTTGATTGGCAATGGAATGTAAAAGCTGGAATTAGAAAAAGCTAATCGGAGCCCTAGGGACGGGAGTGGTGGGACCTTGAGTAGGACCTTTGTAACATTTTTTGGTTTTGTTTGGCCAACGCTTAAACACTCCGTTTTTTTCGCCACCCGCAACCGGGAAAAAGTTTCAAGGGTCTCAATTTCCTTAAACCGATGGCAACGGACAACGGATTATGGAGGTATTTCTTCCGACAAAATTAAACACCACGCGAAAGCGATACGCTTTCGGGAAAGTGTGTGCAAAACTCTCCCGCGGGAAAGAACTTTCGGACGACTAGTCAAACCAGTCGACTCGCCAACAAGTCCACGCCAGTCCACGTCGGAGGAAGGTTCAATTAGCCTAAAATGGTGTTCCCATTTCGTTTGCGGACACATACAGAACGACCACGTCCGCCCCTTGCTTCTCCCGGAACGGTTCGACGGACTTCCGACCTAGACCTGTCGAACCCAACACGCCGGGTCGGTCATTCCAAGTATCAGCTCGGCGCGGCGAGTTCGGTTCGAAAGAAAGCCGAATGGAGGGAATGGATTGGAATGGCCACGATGTGAGGCCTTCGGTGGTTGACTCTGTCCCGAGCTTCCCGAGACTCGTCGGTTTCAATAAGTATGATTGATGGTTCTATTACGCGAGTGGCGAGGGCATTCAATTGTGGTATTGGGTGGAAATTTCCATACGCCCGGGAAGAAAGGAAAGGCCCGCTGGAAAAGCGAGGCGAGGCAAGTGATGGTTTGCGGCAATGTGCATAGCGGCGATGGAGTTCCGCCGGGAGTCGATCGTGTGTGTGTGTGTGTGCTTGCGGATGAATGAAACAGGCCGGCGGGCCTGTGCCTCGACAATGACCTATAACAAGATACCGCGAAACATCCGGCAGCCAAGGGCTGCTAATGCGGCCGTTCTACTGGACGTTTCACATGACACCGAGTAGACACTAACGGCGGCTTCGTCTCCCGGGCATTCATTCCGGGATCCAGCACACCGCCGGCAGGTCGACAATCTCACCACCACCACGTCCGTCCCCGAGGAGGGAAACGTTGGATAAAGCGATACATCTATCCGGTGGGAGGGATAAGGTGATCCACATGTGCGATAGATCTTGTCGTCTATTAGTCCCCACCAGCCCTTCTTTTCTCGCAAGCCGCTTGCCTTTTCCCCGCCCCGGCCTTAAAAGCAAAAGGCGCTCTTGAATCTTTGATGAAAGCGTGAAAATAAAGAGACGAGAGGGCCACGGTTAATTGCTGTTGGACACGAGCATAGCGAGACAGGGGGGCCCGGCGGCAATGAGGTGGAGGGTGCGGTAAACATGAAGGGAGAGAGACCCAACCGCTCGGGTTCAGCTACTGGCCTACCGGGTCAAAACGTGAGCCCTACTTTCCACACACAGCTATACCCGGGGGACGCGTCAATAATGAGGCGAGAAAGCGCGGAGTAACTCCGGCCTCGGCGCGGTGGTACGCGAAAGGTTTCGACACAACGCAATCAATCGATCCCGGGGGCTGACCTAAGGACCGACCGATGAGCGCTGATGATGGCCGGAGTCTATTGTGGGGTGGGCATCGTGCGGCCACCCTGGAAGTATGCTGCGGTGGCGAGCGATGGGTTTGCAATTTCACCGATACTCACGAAGTGCTGTTAGTGAGGGAAAGGTTGATGGTTTCCTTTTTATTAGCAGTGGGTCATTCCAAGGGGAGCGTCATGCTTTCGGAAGAATATTCCGGACGCACCTTACACAAACATGTCCCTGATGAAACGAATCAATCAAATTTCACAAAAACTCAACATCAAAGACCGAAAACATTTCTTTTCCCTTTAGGAAAAACAGAGATGTGATGTAATCATAACAGCACAAATAAACAATCAGTTCACTACGGGCGAGAATTCTTTTAAGAACTCTGTCTTCTCTTTGCATAAACAAATATTCCTCCCCTTCTCGTATGCATGAATAGATGCAGCAAAGGATATGAAAAAAAAGGACACGCTGTGGTGAAATGTGTTCTCAAAGAAATTTGGGAACCGAAGCTTCCAAAGTACCAGAGGCCGTTTGTTTAATTACCATTATGCCTCGTTGCGTCCCCACAGGTGGGGGGGGGGGGATTTCATCAGGGCCATAAAAGCCACAGCCAACATGTTTACGTGTAGGGTACTCGGTACACAAAACGAAAAAATAAAAGGTCCATCCAGCATCAATAAATGTCACTACTACTTTGATTTTTTTTCCTTCTTCTTCTGTTGGCATTGTTGGCGTTGTTCTGTCCCATCGTCCACCGAGTGAACTGATGATGATCGGTGAATACTGAGCCAAATGATTCTCCCGCTGCCTTTTATTTCTTTTTCCTTTTCAGCTCCTAGACCTCTTATCTTGAACGACATGAAAGGATCGACAGAGCCAGGAAGCCGGCTGCGGTAACCGGTATTGGCTAGTAGACGGGGGAGGTGGGGGCGGGTGATGGTTTCTTAAGAAAGTGTCCTGCCGAGTTGCCCAACATTCCTCCACTCTTCCCCGGGCCCTCCCTCACCAAATTAGACCGATGAAGAAAATCTCAGACACTAATACACAACGCGACGCCCGGACCGGATGGGGGATGGTAAAGGGAAAGGAGGGGCGCGCCGGAAGGACGCAGAGGACATCAAACAGGAGGGGCAAAGTTGTTCATCAACTAAATCAATAAACACTTCCCGTTATAACCTTTCCGGCCGCGTCCCGCTATCATTACCGGCCGCCGCCGCCACTCCACCGGTCTCCACCGTTCGCGCCCACACGCCAGCGAAACCGGATGTCACCGACATTATTCCGGCCATTAATTTAATTAAACAACATTCCTTCCCCCCTTTCCGCCCGCCCGCAGCCGCCTGCCAGCGGTGGCCGGCTGAATCGCGATTGCTTTTCCTGCGGGGGTGGGTTTTCGGTTCGGATGCGTTCGGCGCGACAATGATGCCGACGACGACGACGACAACGACGACGACGAGGCACGGCTCGTTTGTTTCCGGCACAACACTACCAGCGGCTTTTGTTCTTGAAGGCACGCGCAAGCTTCCAATTTCGCGAAACACAGACTAACGGACCATCGGCATCCTTTACTGGCGCAATACACTTTCCGGGTGCCATCCTCTTTCGATCATCATTGCACGGCTTTTCCGTGTCGGAGATGGAGCGAGCATCGTCGTTCCAGGAACTATTCGCTGTTTTTAGGCAATCCCGGTACTTGCTGTTTGACGACCTCGGTATTAATAAAATTTCTATTATTACACTCTTGTTTGCCGTCTCCAATAATGGCGTTAAGTGCAGGAAGGACATTTAAAATGCCAAACGTGTTCCCAGTTCGCTACACTCTACTATATCGGGTTGACGCATTGTATGAGGGTGCGGTTTTTAGTCGGGGCGGATTCTGCGGAGCATGAACGACACGGAAAGAATGAACTTGGTGTCCTTGTTACTAATTAGGAGCAAGTGTTAGGTATCATTTTACCATTTAGAGGGGTCATTAGGCATTTTAAAGGGGTGAAACGTTCGAAAAATTAAAAGTCCTTTCTTTGGTTGCTGCGCGTTACTCTATTGCGAAATTGGGGACGAGTTTTTGGGGAATTACGTTTGAAAGGGGTAAGATTGAAAGAAAATATACTAAAATTCGACATTCTTGCCTCCTCGTTGCAATTTCAGGAAGCAGAGAAATACAACAATCTTTCTAGGTCCTTTTCTTTTAAATGGAAAACCGCCAGTACTGGAGATGTGTAACCTCAGAGCGCGAGAAAAATCGGTTCATTAATCTACCATTCGAAGAAAAGCCGGTGCAATTCGTCTTGGAAGGGGAGGGAAACTTGTGCATCACAATTTTGACTCGTAAAATAATCGCCCACGTTGTGCGCGCGGTTTTCCCGGGCGGAACGGGCACCTGTCACCGTTAACCTTAAAACAGCAGCATCACCGTGTGCTGGAAAAATCCTACCCTACACGACCGATACCACCCAGCTGGTTACCCTACCCGCTTATCGATCTTTCGCCTTTACAGTTAGTGATAGTGCCGCATGGCGAGAGTCTTCCGACCGCTGCCTCCCAGTGTTGCCACGGACGACACCGGCGGTGGGGGTGTGGCTGGCGGCGAGCAGGGAGACCTGGCTCGACCGTCGCCACTATTGCTGCCGTTGCCATTGTGGTGCTGGTGGTGGTGGTGGTGGGGGTGGGGCTGGTGGTTGCTGCTGCTGCTGCTGTTGTTGTTGATGTGGTTGAGAGTGCTCGAGATGGGGTAGTTTGGCAGCAGCCCGTTGCGGATGGGCAGCTCCGGCGGGATGGGCGAGATGGGGCTCTGCGGGGGCGAGGTGGCCTCACTCTGCCCACTGCCCTCACCGTCGTTCACGTCCAGCGTGTCGTCGTCTTCGTGGTCGGAGGAGATATCATCGCGATGGTGATGATGATGATGGTGAAGATGCTGCTGCTGCTGCTGCTGCATTTGTGCATCCTGCGCCGCGTAGTGATGCGGGAGATGGTGGTGCGCGGACGAGGACGACGAGGACGACGGAGGTCCCTGCTGCGAGCCCGGCCCGGGGTTGCTGTGCGGATGGTGGTGATGGTGGTGGTGGGTTTGATACTTCGAGTGCAACTGTTGCTGCGCCCGCGGTCCACCACCGCCCGGTGCCAGCGTTTGATTGCCACCGACGACCGACGCGCTGATAGTGTTGGTCTTGTTGGCGCCGCCGGGGGTGGTGCCACCGCCACCGGGGCCGGCGTGCGGCAGGAAGTGATCTTGATTGAGCCGCAGCGGGGCGAGTGTTTGCGTCTGGTAGGTTATCTGGTGGTAGTGATGGTTGGCCGGATTGCCCGTGGAGGAGTTGCCCCCAACGCCCAAACCGTTACCGTTGTGGTGGTGCGGCGGAATCGGTGGTGTGTAGTTCGGGAACAGTTTCATGCCCGGCTGGATTGGTTGCTGCTGCTGTAGCTGCTGCTGCTGCTGCTTGATGGTGAGATGATCCTGGCTCAGCTGCAGGAAGCTGGTGGCAGTTTGCTGACCACCAACACCGGCACCAACACCGACGCCATTGTCCCCGCAACCTAGTGGACCTCCCCTCCGAGGCGGTGGAGGGGGAGCCTCTAGCTATAGTTCCGTGACCGGAATGTGGCGGATACCGTGCGAGTGATGGTGGTTGTTGATCTGGTAGTTGTTGAGCGTCGTCGGGTGGATGCCGAGACCGCCGCCGACGCCGCCGCCCCCGGGGCACGGGTGCGGATGGCGCGCCGAGTAATCCTCCTCGGAGAACGTCTTCTGGTACTCGCGCTCCTTCCGCCCGATGCCATTGCTGCCCCAGCTGCCCTTCACCGCCTCCCGGATCCGCCGGCGGCACTTGTAGATGACCAGGGCGAGCGTGGTCAGGATGGCGGCGGCACTGACCAGCACCACGCAGATAATGGCCTGCTGCTGCCGGTCGGGATGCGTGCAGCCGAGCAGCTCCGGCGACAGACTCTGCAGCACCTGCTCACGCAATCGATCCGGAGCGGCGCACACGACTGGAATCTGGTTGACGGGCGGTGGCTGACCCCCGTTCCCAGCCAGTAAGCTCGAGTTGTTCGTCTTGCTGACGAGCAGATTGCGCAACCACAGTATCTGGCAGTCGCAGAGGATGGGATTCTCGGAGAGATCCAGCTCGACCAGCTCGTTCCAGGACAGCATGCCATCGGTGAGAGTCGTGAGCGCGTTGTCCTTTAGCACGATGCGCCGCAGATGGGGCAGCCCGCTCAGTGCACCCTCCTGTATGTCGGCCAGGGCCTTGTTGGACGCGATCACAATCTCCTCCAGGTTGGTGTTGGCCGCGAAGGCACCGCTCTCGATGCGGTTCAGTCTCAGCGAGCCCGATATGTCCAGCAGGCGAAGTTGGCTCAGGCCGGTGAAGGCGCCCGCCGGTATGCTGTCGAAGTCGTTCTGACCGAGGGCCAGTTCCTCCAGCCGATCGAGCCGGGCCAGTTCGGCCGTCGGAATGCGGCTGAGCCGGTTGTCCGAGAGATCGAGCGTCCGCAGCCGCTCGAGTCCGTGGAAGCTCTCGCGGGTCACATTCAGCAGGGCGGCACCCTTCAGGTCCAGCCGGCTGAGCCCGGTGAGCATGTCGAACGCATCCTTCGGGATGGACGAGAACGAGTTCAATCCGAGGTACAGCTCGGCCAGGCTCCGCAGAGGCGCCAGCGCCGGCGACGGTACCGTGCTGATAGTGTTGTCATCCAGATACAGCACCTTCAGGTTGGCCAACCCGGCGAACGCTTTCCGGTCGATCTTGGCGATGCGGTTTTGGCCGAGGTTGAGCTCTTCCAGCTTCGGGACGACGGAGAAAACGCCCTCGCTCAGCTCGTCGAGGAAGTTCCCACGGAGGTTCAGTATCGTGAGTGACACCAGCCCGACGAAGGTTTTGTTCGACACGGAGCCCACCTTGTTGTGGTTCAGGTGCAGCTCGGTCAGCTTCTTCTGGTACGCGAACGTGCGCGGTGGCATATTGAAGAGGTGATTGTAGCTCAGGTCGAGGAACGTCAGCTCGGCGTAGAACTGCATCGACGAGTCGATGGTTTTAATTTTGTTATTCTTGATGACTAGCCGCTGCAGGGAAGGGTTCAGTACGATGGGAAGCACGTCCAGCTGGCCCTCGCCGCAAGTGACCACGAGCGTGTCGTCGTCGCACTGGCATCCGAGCGGGCAGTTGGCAAGTCCCGCCGCATCAACCGGAGGGACCATCACCGCCGTAACCAGCGCGACGGTGATCCCGAGCGTGAGGGTAAGCATGACGTCGAGGGGCATTGCCGACGGGAACATCCGGAGAGTGTCTTTCGCTGAAGATGTTTTTCCACCGTTCCGGAACGCTCGGCTGATCATTCTCTGCCGCCGGTCGTCTCGAGGTGTGGTCTTCCAGTGGTGGACCTTTTTTCGTACAGCAGAACGCTGGCGTTGGGTTAGGATGCAGGAACAATCGTCTATCGGGCGATTTCGTCCCTCTACGCGGTCACTCGAAACGTCATAGTCTGCAAAGGGACAAGAAGAAGGCGAAAAACGAAACGAAACCGTTAGAGAAAACTCAATTACTCGAAGGAGGTGCTATAAGCTATTTATTGGATTATACGAATTAGAGTGGCAAGTGTGTTGATATGGTCGGCTTCAGGTCACTTCCGACCACAGAGGGCGAACGAATCGACGCAGGTGTACTTTCAGACATTCCCACGGGGAACCGGGCGGGAACGTTGTTTACCTGCGATGGCTCTCGAGTATCGATGCGAGGTAGCAAGAGCCGTGTCTCCCAGTGGTCTTTTACACGATTTGTACAAAAAACTCGATAACAACCCCGTAGCCATTCCAGGGACGTTGGCGATAACCGTCGACGGTTCTCGAAGAGGGAAAGAAACTAAAACATTAGCCCTCGGCTAATGCTCAACACTAATCCGCTCGTAATGCGGTTAAATTAATAATACAGGGCGGTCGGTGGGCGGTGCACAGTAAACAAGACCAACTCAAGACCCTCAGCGTGTCAAAACAGAGATTGCTTAATAGTTGGTGGAACGGAAAAGAAGGATTTTGTTTCCTTCGACAACTGGGTTCGCAGAAGCAACGGATAGGTAATGTTGGATAACTGGAACGAATTCCTGTCAAATTGTGTTCCAATTGGAATATTTATTTTCAAACTACACTGGCATAGCCAAGACGTTCAAGTTATGATTATGTTAATTATAATGCTACGCTTTGAGAAGTAGGAAAGAAATTCCTCATAACGCAACATTTGAGCTTTCCCTTGTCTTTATAAAATAGAATTACCAAACTTTAACTTTAAATTTTACGTATCAATTTAAAGAATATTGGGGTTGATACCAGATTGTCTAACGGAAGTAATATAACT
>JAOEFI010000007.1:13384075-13398947 GCA_034621735.1 Anopheles plumbeus | reverse complement strand
CTGCTGGCGTTGACTATGTACGGATCGTGGAATTTCCCGATGAGAGCTCCGGTTTGAAGTACAACCATTTCGTTAGATATTCCCTTTCCAAGCAGCACCGGGAGCAGTGCCGGAAAGGAAAGTGAATTGAAAGTATGATTTATTCAACCACGAAAAAGGCGGCGGCAAGGTGGAAATTTTAATGCCCTGGCCCGGCATCGCGAATTTTTGTCCCGAAATGGACGCATGGAGCATTTCTAGGATCCGGCGCGGATCGACGAATCGCAGCGATGGGTGGGAGGGGGATGCGTCTGCTTCGCTTTTTTCGTCGTCTCTCGGGTGATCTTTATATTCCAGTCGTCTTTCTTGAGGTTTTTATTATTGATGAGAGTAATTTCCGCCCGCAAATGGTACCCCGAGTCGTGCCAGTGGGTTCCGATTGATTGTCCTGCTAGGGGGATCATCCCTAGCGCGCAGGAGAAAGGAACGGCGGTAGGGTGGGGATTATTTCCATCGCACAAATCGTGAAGAACTGAGGTGGAGGTGGATGGTGGTGGAGGTTCAATCTTTTTCCACGAAGGAAATGAACATTCGAAAGACACTTCGCGGTTCGCCGATGGCAGGGGTAATGGTAAGTAAAATTGACATTTCGCGATGATTTATTGAGGGTGAAATGAGCCACCTACCCCCAAACGGGAATCCCACCACCGCTAAAGGCGACAGAAATATTTTCTTTTAAAATTATTGCTTGAGGAGGAAATTTTACTTCAAATGACAAAAATTCGCAGCTTTAAATTCGGTGGAAAATTATCCGTTAATTTAAGGGTTTCGAGTAGAGGGAAACAAATTTGAAGGAAAATGTTCCCGAAAACAAACACGACCTGGGTCGGTGTACATGTTAGTATGTTCTCAAACACCGAACACCGTCTGGCTGCAGTGTGTTCCAGTGCGCCGGCAAGCGAGAAAACTTATCCCTACACAGTGAGTTCTTTTGCACAGTTTGTAAGAAAACCCACCATAGCAAGTAAGTATGCGTCGGGCGGGTATGATACACTCGTGCCGATGGATCGTAAAGCCATGTTCCAGAATATCGTAATGATGTGTCGTAAAACGTTGCCATCCTTTTTTTTTCCTCCTTCGGTCGTGTTCCGGTGCCCGCCTTCCGTATCGAGCAAAACTAACAGTTTTCAACAACTTCAACATCGACTTATGGTGTCCTAAGACGAGGCGGACTACTTCGGTGGCGCAGTGTATTCATTGGTTCGGTTCCTGTACCGTTTGGCGCAGCCATTGTAGGGGATTGATGTAGTTTTCTTCGTGTTTTATGTTTGAAGCGCGCGTTATGCATCTGCTGTATAGCGTCGTTATCTTCCACATCTAACGATGTGTTTTATGCTATGCGACGTTCGGTTCGGTTTATGGCCAAATGTCAAAAGTGGTACAATGTAGCGGGAGGTAGTAAAATGTGGCATAAAAAGGGGAACAAAATACCAGGCCACATTAGCGACGTGAGGTAATTGAAAAACTGGCGGAATAGTTAATAAAGATATTGAGATCAATTTTCCTACAAGGGTTTACTTGCAGCTAACATCCGTTAAACCTTGAGTGACATCAAAGCGTACGAGCTTCACTGACTATATTTAACCATTATTGCGGTCACAGCTTAACACAGTTTGTGTATTAAGCTAATACCTTACGACGGAACCGATTCACAGCTTTGAAGGGGACGTGGAATTAATTCCTATCCACTAAGTCTCCAAGCGTCGTTTGACGCTCTATTTTTAGCAAGTTTTCGCCCTCGGAATACCAAATGCGCTAGCCTCTATTCTCCAGACTGCCTTCGTCGCCGAAACTGGAATGATTTCCGTTTGATGCCGTTGCCCTTCTTCGAAGCAGATTGCTGACGGTGACGGAGCTTCCGTGAAGCGAAACTTCTCTGTCCGCTGCTATTCGAAAGGACGTCCCGGAGACTCATTAATCTTCAAATACTTACGCCCTGGCGAAGAATGTTATCCCGTTCGCATCGTTATCGGGCGCCGATCACTGCCGACCATGCTTTCATTTGCGTCCGAGTGTCGTCGGAAAAGAAACCGCCAAGAAAAATACCATCCCTGGAGAAGGGGTGGGAGGTGGGTGCAGTGGAGTAGGGTGCCCTCCGGTGGAAATGTAAGATTTTGAATTGAACCATCCTTTCCTGAACTGTTCCGGCGCGCGAAGTAGACGCGCGTTAAAAGATGTCAGTGCGAAAGGAGGACGAGAAGAAGGTCCTGAGCTAGCAAAGTCTCGTCGGCTCGGAAGGAATGAATCGCGAAAACTTGAGCGAAGATTTCTCATCCTGACTACCATCGCGACTGTCACCCCAATCACCCTCCTCGCCACCGCGGTTGACAGGAAGATTTCTTTTCTCTTACTCTCTCCTACTGCTAGCGGGACCAAGAGCGCAACGGCAACTTGCATCTTTATCTGCTTGAATGATTATACAACTCAACTTTTTGAAATATGTTTATTCCGTACGCCTTTTGGCTCCCTTCCTTCGATGGCACTGTATCGTGTACCACCGCGAGCGATGGCTTGAAAACGGGATCGAGGATCTGCTGCAGCCATAGTTAGTTCCAAGTATGGCACAAGTTGGCACAAGGAAGCATCTGAAGTTGTCAGGACACTTACACTTGAAAACTGCACGGCCACCCTCTCGGGTACCCCTAGGAGAAGTGGCGTTCTTGTTTCTTATTACCTTTCTCAGTCAGGTTGGCATTTTCTTTTTTCTTCTCCCTCAGTTCCGGTCGCCTGTTTGGGAAGGGTGTTACGTTGCGACACAATGCAGGTGCCGATGAGTTGAGCTAAAATTCCACAAAGTCGGGGGTCGGTCCCGACTGCTGGGCGAGCCACCGACGCTCTGTGCACGACGAAGTGACGAAGAAAAAGTGAACCGAATTTCCAGTTGACACTTTTACAGCCGGTTTCCTGCCACCTGGCGAAGAAAGGGTGGGTCCTTTTGTCGTGCCGTACCGGTGCTGTGCCACCGCGAAGGTGGTTGCTGCCCGCATCAAATTCTTCGATCAAGTCAAGCGCGAGGGAACGGGTTGGTGGGAAACGTCGGGTTCGCGGGGTGAAACTGCTCAAGTGGGAGAAACGGCGTCGGGAAAGAGCGGAGCTACCGAAAGCTGGCACCGCGGCACACTAACGAACGAGGCGAGTTTTTCTGGGAGCACAAGGGTGGCATTCCGTTGCTTCGTAGACACGAAAATGCGATGCGGTTGCGGTGATAATAAAATATTGTCAGCATCGTTTTTTCGGCTAGAACACAACCAGAGCTGGTGTGTGGGTGTGCGTGTCTGTGTGCGAGTGCACACCTTTTTGCAGCGTAACGTGGCCTGGGCATCAAGTGGCAGCCGGGAATGCTAGTCTAAATGACATTCCAAGATTGGGGTTAGCACTCGGAAAAAGCGCATCAGAGTGGCCGTGGAAAAGAAACCTCGAAGCACAATATCAGGGACACCATCGCGTGCGCGCCGGGCTAGGTAGGAAAATCTGGTGGTGCACCCCAGCACCTTGACGTCACGCTCGGGCGATACCTTCATCTGCGAGGTTGACACCTGAAGGTGAGTCCCCACCCTTCCCTCACGTGCAGTTGATGAATGTTTTCAGTTACAGCGCGACCGGTGATTGACTTGCGCCAACAGAGGGTCTTCTTCTCCCCATCACGCCCCCCGTCCCGTTGGCGCAGAGCTGCGTCTTACCGTGTTGTTGATTTGGAAAATTTCCCCGGCAGGCTTAGCACACGTTAGGTAGACTGGAATGTTTCGTCCTCGTTTTGCTTACCTGCGAAGAAAATGGAAAAGACAGCAAAAGAAAATTAATCAATGACATACTGTGATGGACGAAAGATACGGCCGCAGAGGAAGCAATGTGGATTTCCTTGCAAATAAAGTTTTGAAACCATCTATTAGGATTTAGAAAAGTCGCAGTCACGAAAAGAGTTTGGTAAGATATGGTACAAAATGGTGACAAGAGAGGACTGTTGCAAAGTAGAAATAGTGGGAGTGACCAAACAAGATACAGCAACATAGAAAAATTACAAAACAGTAATCAGCATAGCTCAGTAAGGAGTTCTAACACCCATCAGGAAAATCTACACACCAACAACAAAGGAATGACTGTTTCGTAGCAGAAAGACTCGACATTTGATTTGATATTTCTTTATTCCCGTCAAAACCCATTAGCACCTTCCTGTCCGCGATAAGGATAAAGGAACACCGACACCGGGCGCAGCAGCAAACACTTCTTCGCGTGTTCCGAAAAAGAGTTTCAACATTTGGCATTCCAAGAAGCAGGGCTGTTAAAACAATGTTATCTACGAATAATCCTCACACCTGCCGTGCGGCTAAGCCGAAGAACAGGTTCTAACCATTCGCCGAAGCGCCACGTGAACAAATTATAATCTACAAAGTCAAATATCGTTACGATTACACTGAAGAGCGAGAGGATACACCCGGGCAAGGAGGGGGGGTGCTCACAAATGGCGGGCGGCGCACATTTGGAAACTCCCGAGGGCCCGTTCAAACAACACGTTGCGTTGATGGTTCGTTGCCGGATAAACTGCCAGCTTATAATGACAGCATTATTATTCAACGTTTTAACCTTTATAGCCGGTGGAAAAGCTTCCGAAAACTCTGTCTACGTTTCTCCCCTCCCACCCTTTCCCGGCCCAATCATCCGGCCATCTCGTCACTCAAAAGCGGAAACGTCCTATCGTCCCGGAGATGTTGGCTGGTGATGGGCTGCGCCGCAGAAAGGTACGAACGAAATTGACGTGCAAAATAAACATTGTGCTTAACACGCCCCCCCGCCGACGCCGACGAGAGGTTCGCACAATCCCGCATCAAAAACAATCAAAATTTTAATGCTTTTCTATCCTACTTATCTGAGTGAGTTTTGTGTGCTACCGGTTCGGGCGGTATGTCGAAGTTGGCCACTCTCCCGGGGTCGGGAAAGCTCCGAAGCAAAAGCCACCGAACATCGAAAAAACATCACCCAAGTGAGGGGCCGGGAGGAGGGCGAAAACATCGTGCAGGGCAGGGCAGAGTGACAACGGGCCACACGCGTCCACATCCTTCGCGGGGCACAAGAAGAAGCGCCCGACCAGGTGCTAATGCGATAATTCTCATGCCATTAAATTTTATTTCCAGATGCTTTTTCCAATTTTACACTAAATTTACTCAAACAAATATTTAATCACGTTCCCCTGGGTGCACTTGGTGGCTGGGGAGATAAAGCTACGTGGCTGGCTTTTTCGGCGAATCCCATGTCCGATGCCCGCATATATATATATATATATATTTCCCAGGATAAGAAGGTTTTCTTCGCCAGGATTTCTTGCGCCAAGCCGTGCGTGTTTTCCGTTTGAGCAGGTCCCATCCACTTGAAAAATAAAAAAACGAAATCAGAAAAAAAGGCTACTCTTTTCAGCGCCAGGAATGGAAGGGTAGTACTCGCTTTTCGAACCCGTTGTTCATTGGCCGGCGCTTAGTCAGGAGAGCGGAAAGCGAGACCAACGTTCCTCGACTCCCTTGACACTTTCACGATGGCGAAAAGGAGCGCAGGCAGTCCCAGGCAGGAGGCTGGGGGAGGTATCTTTGGGAAAACTTTATACTGCAACCGGGACCGGCCGTACATTCGACTGATAGGCAGCGCTGTCGGCGAGCAAGTCCGCCGAACCAAAGTGCAACCGGCTGGGAAATGGGCCTAACGTGATCAAGTCGTCTGCAGGACCCGGGACGCTAAACGCAGGCCTTTCTGCTCTCCACCAATGTCTGTCTGTGTTGCGATGACGTCGGTTGTTAAATAAATAATGTGCCAATATGTCTCGTGGTAGTGCGCCATTGTCGTCACGCCAAACGCTGTTGGACATCCTTGACGATCGACATTGTGGCGTATAGGCTTTAGGCTTTAGGGAAAAATGGAGACGACTGTACAGTGAAATGTATACAAAATGAAACGATTTAATTGAAAGTCATTTCATTGCAATTCACAAACGACGTTACATCAATTTTACTAGTCTTTGAAAACAAAAACAAAATGGAACGAGAATAAAGTTGTTATTAATATACTTATTTCTAATTGAGATGACTGAGTAAAAAGTCATGTAATTAATCTTTTTCAGTGTGCGGTAAACGTACTGCTTCACTTAATTCCTGATTTTGAGGGAAGTTCCCGAAGGCTTTCATTGTTTGCACATTTTGTTCATTTTTCGGAATGGAGAAGGTATAAGATTTCATTTTTTTTATCAAATTCAAAACACGAGAAACTCTTGTTAATGGTCTCGTTTACCTTCTGTAGCACCAATTCCCACTAATACTGTCCAGCCCCGGGGGGTAAGTCTGGCGTTATTTCAACCAACGCCGTAAGTACTGCGAAGGAGCAAAACAGTTTCCGCAACAAAACGGCCTCGAACGCGGAGCCGTCCACAGTTGGTTGTGTGTGGCTTAAACGGGAGCATATGTTGCGTTGGCAAGTGTAAGGCCAACAAGGGGATGGTTGCCGCTCCCCCGGTGGTGCCCTTGCACGGCGCGTGGCGTTTGCCTCCGGTCGCCGGAAACGAACGGTGGCGCGTTGTGCCTTTTATTTATTTTCCACATTTTCTGCAAATTACTCACCGTGTTGAATTTACGGCAGGCGGAGGCGCCACGTCAGCGTCAGCCTGCTTCTACACAACATCCCACATCTCCCGTTTGACACGGAGAAGATAGTGCACAGGCCGTAGGCGTGCGCTGTTGTTTGTTGTGGATTGAGGGCTTGAAGTGCTCTGTTTTATGACGTCGAAGGAAGCAAGTGTGTGGGGAGGGCACGTTTCGGCCGTCTCCGGTTCCGCTCCACCAACGCCGCCGTTCGCCATTTTGGGCTCGATGTGGGAGGAAAAGTGTGAAATTCTCGGGAAAAGTTGCTTCCTGCTTTTTTTTTTCACGGTGCCATAAACGGTGGGCCGATGATGGTTCCATGTTGGCGCCTGTTCCCCGAGCTCGGAAAGTGACTGTATTGTCGTTGCTTACCGGTTTCTTCCTTGTTGGTGCTCGCTGGGTTTTTCAGTCCCTGAGATTGACGGGAGGAGTACAATGCTGACGTCGGACAACACGCAACATGGCATTGAATGAAGGTGTTGATGCCTGCACACGTTGTTCGCGACTTTAACATCCGCTCCCTCAGAAGCGACCAAAGTCGAAATCTGGCGGATAACCAGTACCCCAGAAAGGATGTTAAATGCGCTTTAGGGGTCGCTTCATTTTTTTTAAGACGAGCCCAAATTTTTAAGACTGTAAAAATGACCGTTCTCCTTTATAACATGATACATGTCTATGGACAAAAGGATGGTCAGTACCTTTCGCTAGCGAAAAGAAATTTAAAACCACCTTTAGAAATTCTCGCAGCCACGACCTCCGGTCCATCTCCATCTGAGCGTGAGGTGTTGGGTTACGACCCGCGAGGAGAAAGGGGTGGGGGTGGCCGACCATTCTATAGTATTTTATGACCACTGGGAGTGTCCGGTTAGTGGAATTTTTCCCCGCTTCGAAGACCAGACTGACAGCACAGAAGGAAGGTTGGTTGGACGACGTCCGCCTCTTCGGTGAATGAAAAAGGCCAGATTTTTTTTATTGCCCCGGCTGTTGTTGTTGTTGCGGTCCGTCCGTCCGTCCGTCCATCCGTCCGTTCTAACCGGACCGTAACATACGGACACGTTCTAAAACCGGGGCATGGATCGGAGGAAGAGTTATTTGAAAACCGGTGTGAGCATAAATCAGTCAGCAATACGTATTTGATAAGAAAGCAGCCCAACCCAGACGGTGTTGCATCTCAGGGCAGGGCTCCGCTTTATGTGGAATGTCAGATTCCACAGTTATTTACTACCGCTGGATGGGTGAATAAATCTCGGTTAAGGTAAACGACTCGAATGGAATAAAAATAAAAGGCTTCGCAAAAGCGAGTGAGTAAATTATCGCGCCAGTGGGCATACAACAATATTTAACACAGTTTATGCAATCGGTTTGACATATTCAAGCAAATCGGTGATAGCATAGGGTGGTGGAAAATATTCGGACACATTTTTCGTCACTTTTATAAGACACCCGAAAACCAAAGTAAATCTCATCATCGTAACCAAAATTTAGAACTCATTCGTGGTCGTTCAATTTAAAACAGTAAACTAAACGTGATAAATAAGATAAATTACTAAACAAAAACTAGACGCAGGGGAGAGAAAGGGTAGCCAAGAGACGAGCATCTTTATTATAACCCGCATCTGAGGTTATAATGAACCTGAAACCCACATTGGTGCGCATCGAAAAACACGATTTATCAGCATTTTCCTTTCAATAGAAGATCATTTAATTAGTCTCAAACTTTTCGTATTACTTTTGCATCAACCAAAATCTCACTCCAACTCCTGCAGCAAATACGAGGGGGCTTGCGGATTTCAGTGCCCACCCGGGATTCCCCGCAAGAGCGACGGAAGGGTTGTTCGAACGAGGAACAAACACAATCGAACGGGAAAGCGGAGAACAGAGATATCGCGCATCGACGGAAGCGCTTACATCGCGCGAAAAACTTTGTTGGATCCCGAACCCGCGACGGAAATTTTTGGCCCAACCCAGCGAGCGAGCATAAGACGTCCCTCCCCCCGTGTGGTGGCAGAAAACTTCCCCGGGTGAAAGCAATAACTCATCGGGTGGCAATGAAGAACCAGCTATTCATTAAGCGAAGCACCAACCACTTGATAAATGATGCCGTGTCGTCTTAAAGGTCTTTCGGTTGCTTGTTTGGCTCAGCCGCCCCGGCCGCGTGCTGCCGTTCCCTGCACGCGTTTGGAATACGCGATTCCGACGGGATTCTGTTTCGCCGCGACGTCGCCCTGCTGAGCTGCGATTTATTTGCTCGGATTTTCAATTATCACCTGTCACAATTCCCAATCTCTTTATCAATCACCGCACACGGCGTCCTCGGGCAGGAGCGTACGGAGCCTATCGAAGGTTGAGCTTTTGAACTGGGTATCGCGACTGATCCTTAGACAACATTCCGAAAGGCAAGTATCTCCTTCTCCGTGAGCGTTACGCCATACATGGGAACATGGGAAGAGTGTGGGCTGGGGTGGGGTTAAAGAGGATAATAATATTACTTGCAGCATTCCCAGAGATCCTTGACACCCGGGGGAGGGTGGGGTCTTGGGATCAACAGTATCTCAAGCGGGCCGGAGCGGGGAACCGTAGCGAACTCGTTCAGGGCTTTTTATTTGCATTTACCGAGCCAATGAATATTTCATCGCTTCCGATTCCGATGATTGCTATTTAGTTGCGAGTGCGTTCCACCCCCCCCCCCCCCCCACCCAACGGGGGTGGTTGATGGATCCTTCCCCCATTACGACGAACGTTCGGAAAGGACGAGCCGACGGTGTCACCAGTTTGTCGAACGAATGTCCCCATAATGGGGATTCAATGCGTACGCGTTGGTAGTGTGTGTGGGGTGGAGGAAAAAAGACACCTCGCCGGTTTGGGAAGTTTGTGGGAACATTTCGTGGGAATCGACAGGAAGGATGAACATGTTTTTCCTGTTGGAAGGATGGTTTCAACGAAGGGTTAGCGAAGGGGTGGATTAGTGTATCGCTGGATGGGGATGGGACAGAATCGGAAGGAGATGATGTACCATCAAACCATCATCATCACCAGACACCGTGTTTCGACGTGATGCCCTGTGAGGGTTCGGGAATTGAATTATTTTCGTCCGCAGCCATTTTTGACAGGATCATCATATTGACAAATGGATCGATTGAGCCGAACTCGTTTTTAAAGTGATGGAAAAAAGAATCTACAATTCTTAGCTTTCGCTAGAGGTACATACACAAAGCTAGTAAAGTGTCAGCATAAACATCCCAAATAAAATATGTAAGACAAAGTTGAAACTTTTGACCAGTCCCTTGTTCTCTCATAGAATAAAAAAGAGCACAAATTCCTTCGGTATTTCAAAATCAAATGGCGATCAAATGCTGTGAAGAAAGCTCTTTACTATTCTAGCTCATTCCTTGTCCGTTAAAACTCAAGCCATTCTCGAGGGAAAACGGACACAGCGCGGACTCATTTCATCTTCGCCCTCACGGCTTCGGTGTGAAGGAATTTTAATTATTCATTGATTTGTCACAGCACTCTCAAGAAATTAGAAATTCAATATGGAGCAAAAGTACGCCTTCAAAGATAGGTTGATGAGTTTTCGTCATTTCGTTACGAATAGGGGACGCTGTTTTTTCTTGAGTGACAGAGATGCCATTATTGTATTCTTTCGAAAAAAGTAACGCTCTCAAGAGGGCTCATTAAAGCCCCTTTCGGTTCGATTCGATATTAGAATGGCGGTGGAATTTATCTTCAAAATACCAACAGTGTGCAGTTTTGCCCGAACGGAGCTGTGCTTCACTTTGGCTTGACACTTTTCGACCGATTTTACTTGGGCGTAATTCAATGGTCCTTGCTCGACACTGGGAGCTTAGCGAAACTCCACCGAAAAGGGAGTGGAAATAAATAAATTCCGGCAATTTATCGAATCCGGCCCCAGGGTGGGGAAGGAGTGAGTTGCAATCGGTATACCTTGAATGGTGAGTTTTCGCTCGCAATCCTTGGCCATAAAACTGAAGATTTCGCTCGGTAAGCAATCTCGGACGCACGCCACGACGCCAGGGCGCACGCAATCGGAGGGAAAAAAAACGTACCAGGAAAGCACAGCTACCGGGCGGAACGAAAATCACAATCAGCTGCTTTTGGTACACATAAAACTTCAGCCATTCGGAGGAGCAAGGAAGCGAGCCCAACCCAGCCATCCGAGCTTAGGGAGCCGGATTTCCGGTATTGGAACCAGAACCGTATCGAATGAGCATAAAACCGGGGACCGGATGAAGTTGCACTGCTGCCAGATAATGGAAAGCGATAAATCTCTAATTTCGAGTAATGTTCCCTGCGAACCTCAGCCACTCTTCTACCAGGAACTCTTGTTCCGCCCTCTGTGTATGTATATGTGCGTGTGACCGAATCTAATTCACTTCCGGTGGGGTCTGGAGACGGATTGACATCGCGCATTCTGCCACACTGACAGCTTCATGTGATTGCAGCAATTTGTAAGTGACTCAGGGGGGCAATGCAATAATTTCTTCACTCTTACAAAACGGGGAGAGCTGTTGAGGGGACACATTAACGGCTTCCAGAGCGTTTGTTCAGTGTTAGAATAATATAAAGGAAATGTTAAACGTTCGCTCCCATCTTATCGCATTTCCTGTTTGGGAGTAAGATTCCTGCAAGTTTTTCCCCACCATAAAACCATTACCAGTTCTGCAACGCAGAAGCAGGCGAGTAGTAGTGACCAGATAGCCCGGAAAATGCCACCGTATGCAAAATAGCACCGAACCCATTCGGTATCCTTGTATCAACATCAAACGGGGACGATAGACGTGCCTCTTAAACGGTGTCCATAGCCTCCATCCTCAACGTGCCGTGTGTGTGGGTTTTCGAGCTGGGGCCCGGCGAGGCGTGGAAAGCACTTCAAGAAGACGGACTGCCGGAAATACTTTACAGTTTTCGGATGAGAAACAAACGTCCGTTCGTTGGGAGTTTCTGAAAGCTGATACTACGCCAGGGGAAAGGGGGGTGGATACGCTGGTGGATAGAAAGCGCCCTCTATTACTCTCCGCTCGCCGAGCGACACTCAAAGAGAATAGCGCGGAGCGTTCGCTAGTTCCGACCGTACGTGTGTGTGCAGGGAGGAAAACTATTTTATTTATATTCCGCCCGTATGCTGTTCGCTGGCGAAGTTCTGAATCCGGTTTCGGTAAAGTGACAGAGCAACTTGGTTCCCAACGTGGTCGTGAGTGCTGTAGTTGCGTGGCACAAATCGACGGGGGCACGGTCCTCCGGGAAAGTTTCCCCGCCAGTGCACCGGAATCGACCCGAAAAGCGCCCCGGACGGAACAAACGATCGGAATGAAACGGACGGGAACGGGATAACTCTTCCGCAACGAGGGAAACGGGAGTGAGATGCACCAGTGGAGCAGCTTTTTCTTTTATTCTTGCTTTCATCCTTATTTGAATTTCATTCTCTTGTTAAACTCAAACATCAACTTCTTTCGAGCGTATAGAACGTTTGGGGGGCGGTCCTGAGCGCGTAACGTCCATGAAACAGGACGAACGTTTCCTTTTTAAATTCGTGGAAAAGTTTGCCGAACACGCATTATTTTAATACCATGAAGCGGGCGTGAATAATTTGGAGAAAGTCTTCCTTCGGAAAATTAAGCATAAAAAGAAGAAAAACCTTCTCGCCTATTGTTTTTGGTGATTTAATTTTAAAATGTGTTCAGCGTATTTCTTTTTCAATTATGAAATTGAATAATTAAACAAATGAATAACTTTTGGCTTCAATTTCGGCAAGAAATGCACAGCAATACAATTAACTATTTCACGTACAATATAACATAATTTAGAAAGTATTACAAATATATTTATCATACTATACGGACCCTAAAATTCTCTAGAGTTGTAACGTAATTTATAACAAAACCAGCTCCCACGGGCCTTGGATATCGCGAAAATGGCAAGCTTCGAGTAATCCATTCCAAGAGAGCAATGTAAGCCGCTATCTGTCAAAGCTACCGATTACACGTCGGGAACATGGGCCGACATGATTTGGTGGATGCTTCCAACAGCCAAGTTTATCACGTGCCGGAACATCCTGCCCTGAGTTGGTGTGCCAGATACCAATTAGGCATGCCGTCATATGCAGATTTTCTAATCATACAAAACATCAGGCCCCGGCAGAGAGCTTTGATCAGAAGTTTATGTGTGCGGAGCGCTGCAGCACGGCACGAGTCGCTATCCGGAACAACGAAATTCATAAAAATTCAAATAGAATTTGCATCAAATTTCACACTGGCTGGGTCGGACCATATCCACTACATGGCTGGCGAGCGAGGAAAGCTGACGCAGACATCTGCAGTCTGTTGTTGCTGTTGACAGTGTTTTCTTTTCCCCGAGAGCCATACGAAACCACCGGAGTGTGATGTGTAACCGGGCCTGTCATGCCCGCCAATGAACGGCTTGAAACCCCGCAAGCATTTTCGTCGCAATGGAGAGTTTCAGATGCATAAAAAATCATAAGTGCTTTATGCTCTTCCAGCATGATGTATGTGGTTTTTCTCACACGGGATGCCACCGGGCTATGGGTGTTTTATTTGCAATTATAAAATCCTTACTAAAAGATGAGACAAAGGCGGGGGGGACTAGCCTACTGGCAAGTCTTTTCAGAAGAATTTTACAATTTTGAAATCTTCTTTTACCAACAATGAAAATGTTTACACGTTATCTTTCGAATGTTACTTTACTTAATAAAAACTTTTTCATTTCTTGTAATGAAGTGTATGCCTTTCCAGAGTACTTCCACTGTTTATATCGGGGATTTATTTAAATTAAACTTTCCAAGTACGCTCAAAGATTACCGATGCATTCCATCCTGGCAGCGAGGAATTACGTTACACCAGAACTACGAAGGTATGGGAAATCCTGTCGTTGGTAGCAATGCTCCCAACATCCCTAAACGCATCACCCACGCAACGGATGTCTGACTTATACAAACAGGGCTATACACATCAATGCACGTTGTTCTCGAGGGTAGACTGCGTAAATATGAAATATGTCCCTTGGAGGCTATCCTGTGTTCTGTTACCCTACGGCATAACTTCTAGTTTTCGAGTGTGTTTGTAACGATACATATTCGTATACCTAGGGACAGCTATTTTATCCCTTGGAGCGTTCGCCGTGCGTATCCGCAGACGGCGGAACGATCGTCACTTGAAAGACGACAGGCATTTGGGCGAGCGAAATTGTTTTGATGTTTTCCTTGGATCTAAAGTCTCTTCCTTTCTCGAGGTCTAGCGGCAGATCAGGAGCCCGTTGTTGGTGATCTGGTACACATTGGAACCGTTCAAAGTTTCGAGAAAATGTATTCCTTGCTCTCACTTTTAGCGACAGAACGAGATGAAAAGTTACAACGGAACTGGAAAATAGATAACATTGTCTTTGAAGTAAACAAATCCCGTCTCGACAAAGCTTGTTAGATTTCTCCTACATGCCAGTGTGTGTATGATAACAGCGACGAAAAGGCCATACATCGAAAGGCCCTTGCCACAGGAAAGCCGCTCTAGTTTCCTATGGACGGTGTAAAAAACGGAAAAATCTCCCCTGGTCCTGGAGGATGCGTTTGGTGAAGTAACACTCCTCTGGCTGGATTTTAATGTTTGTCCCCAGTTCAACCGTAAGAAAGGGCAATGTACAGTTAAAACCACTGGAATAAGAATGACAGATTACGAAAGACACGACAGTTCAGAGAGTTCCCCTCTTCATTTCGTCGGACCATCCAGGATCCAAAGGACGAAGGTTTTTTTTTTTTTACTAGAGAAAATCTTCCTCGAACCATCACCGAAAATGTTCGCCTACAAACAGCAGTCACCAGTGGAGGTTTCGGGTGTCTGTCGGCTGAGAGTGTTTTAAATTTAATACCTTTCATCGTAAAATCTTCCATCAACCAGGTTTGTTCATCCGTTTTGTTTGCCGGGGTCTAGACTGTAGGGTGATGAGTTATGGGGCACACAAACGCAGGAGAGTTGATTGCCAAATGAAGAGAGTCTTCAGCGCTGGAGATGAAACAATTGGATGTGATTTTGGACCTCCATCCCCTCACCCATTGGAACCAGTCAGTGTATATTCTACTCGCTTTTTCGCCTGTCTGTTTGAAGGCAAACTCAGTCCGTTCGAAAGATTCATTCAACATTGGACGTTCAAATTGTAATTTTACATTTCGTTGGTCTTTTCTGTAAGGT
>JAOEFI010000007.1:13354540-13368562 GCA_034621735.1 Anopheles plumbeus | reverse complement strand
TTTGTACATCTTAATTGGCAAACATTCGAACAGATGAGTATGAATTAGCTTGAACATAAGCTTTAAGTTGTCTATTAAATTATGGGTTCAAGTTCACTATAACGGAAAAATATGCTTGCTACAAAATTTACCTCTAACAAATCTGTCATACATATTTACGTTAGACAATGTTTACTAAATACTTTTTAAACAGCTTATTATACAAGTGTTCTACTCGTATGTTCCAAACACTACGAGTTACATCGAGGTTTTTGCTTCATTGCCTTCTCATCATTGTTTTGTCTGTGGTAAAATTTCACAAATGAAAGAGACCAATCGCTTGTCCGTGATCATTGCAGACTAAGACCGAGAATTGTTCGGTGAAGTAAAAGAGCATTCATGGACCGACGCAGACAAAGGAGAGAGAAGTTTCTTCCCGCGAATATGTTCATGTAGGGGCACAGTAAGAATGCAGTGCAATGCATCATCAGACGGATAGGAATTGCTCGCCTCCGTTGAAGAGTGAAGACGATCGAAGGAAAGAGAAAACAAAGACGCCTCATGATGGTAGTTATGAAAATTGTTTACATTCAAGTGCATAGCACACTCCAGAGCATACAGCAAGTGCAGCTCGCGTTTCAGTAACAATGTCACAGTAAGTAGGTAGTACGGCGCGCGTCGTATCATCATCCCCCGGGGGACACTGCTTTCACAAGCAAACGACGATCAGTTTCGCAGTTTCGACAATGTGAAACAAAAACGGAAAGCCGTAGCTTCCGTCGGATAGGTTCCATCTCCCTTTGGTGGAACTACATCGCTTTCGCTGTACGCGATACGCCCGAACGTGTAAACGATTCCTCGATTTGTGCGCGAACTTGGCGTGGGAGGTGGGAGGTGGGAGCCCCGGGTGGTTGGCCCACAGTAACTATTTCCGGTTTAACTGAGATTCAGACGCCGTCGTGGCACAATCGTGCCGAGGGAGTGAAAGGAGTGGGGCGGAGGACGCGCAGAAATGTGCAGTTTATAATAATAATCTTTCCCAGAATATCGTCTCCTGGGTGCAAGCAGTGTGTGTGTGTGTGTTACTATGATGCAAAAGAAGGAAATGGAAAGTACAAACTCTACACTGCAGCAGTGCAAGCGTTCCGCTAGGGATGTAGATCGCCTTGTAGTGGAGAAGAAGAAGAAAACGAAAACGTGGGGAAAATATTACATAATGTTGCATTACTGGCGCAAGCGAGAAAGCAGCGTACCAACCAAATCGCACACGGAACACACTTTTCCCGTGCGGTATTTGGAGCAGTAGTGTAAATGTGGAAATAAAAGTCATTGCATTTATGGTAAATTATTTTCACACAAGAAGAGAGAAAAGGGACGGGGTATGGTGCCGCATTCACTGCAGGGAAAGTGACATTGCAGTTTGTGCAAGTGTGTGTGTGTGTGTGTGTGGCTAGGGAGTTTTACCCTCTTCCCGCGAAGTGGCACAACTCGGCACAATTCGGATTATCCTCTCCGGGATTGCTTGGGAAGTGCTTTTTGCTACCGATTTCAGCGCATTTACGCCTTTTTCCGTTTCCCTAGCTTGGCACATCCTTGCGGGCTAAACAGAAGCAACAACACACCGTAATTGGAGTGCTTTATAATTATGTTTTCACCCGTTCACGGAACGCGCCAACTGCGGAAACCTCAGCAGCGCCGTTAATTAAATGGAACGTCATCGAGATTGGGGTGACAATTGGTGCACGTGTGTACACTGGATGCAGGGAGTGCCGTCCGCGGTTCTATTTGCGTTTCGCAGGAACAGGAACGGAAATATGGGCAAAAAAGAAAAACCCCTCTCAGATCAAAGAGCGGAAGAGGAGCAAGATCAAAAGCTAATTTCACCATCGGTGTAAATTAGAACTGGAACGTTCACGTCAGGTTCCTAACAATCGCACGTCCCTCAGGAGCTTTTCCAATATGCTTTTTTTAGCGGAAAAATCTATTCATGGGGCTAAATTCGACTCCACTCGACGAGAACGGTGTCAAACCGTACGTCGAATCATTCACGCGCATCTTTCGTTGCACTGATTTACAATTTCCACCGGACCCGATTCGCTGACCCGGTTCTCCGATTCTGATTGTGTGTGAATATTTTTTTCTCCCTCCCAAAGCATTCACGCAACATATGTTTGCGCAAAAGGAGAACAAGTATTTAAATCTAGGTGCATGCGTATTTTTTAACACTCTAATCAACAAGGTAAATCAATACGACATGATTGGAGCTGACCTACCGTTGCACACACGGACACACGAAATAAAAAAACACGGTTTTTGGCACCGACAGCAGTCCGGTTAGGTGAAAATTTGATGACAGACCATAGAGATTATAATTAGATTTTCCCCGAGCTGTCGCTTTATGAATTTATCTTTTTTTTTCCATTCTAGAACGCACACAATCCATGCATGAGCGGTTTGGCAGATTCGTTCCCGTGACACGTGTTTCCAATTTTGTGCATAGTTTTTCATTCACATATTGCCGAAAGGGTCAGTTTTTGTGTCGACAGATACTTCTGGAAAAAAACTTTCTGCCGGTGAGAACAAACATACAGCACTGAAAACTGAAGCATTTCATTTTTTCCGAAACCGAAACCAGTCGAGAGACTACAACCGTACTTTTCCTCTGAGCGTTTCCTTTTGAGCGAGAATGTTTTTAAATACAATCTGGAAAGTGCATCAAATATTGAACGGTAATCGAGCGATTTTTTTTACTGCAGCAAACACGAAAAAAAAAAACCAGACAATCGCCAAAACTTTCCCGGTTCTGGTGCAAGTAGCTACTCAGCCGGCCATAAAAAAGCTCTTCAGCTGACACAGAGATGCGAATTGTTACAAAGTTCGTTTCGCTATTACTGTGCTGCTACTTATGCTCCGATGCTTCGGCACTAGTGTGTGGCGCGAGGAAAGAAGGCTTTCGGGAAAAGTTTGTGTACGAATGGGAGCCCCCGGGAAAAGAAGCATTTGCAGGAGGCAGAGAAAAATTTGACTACACCTCCGACTAGTGAGCAGCACCAGTTCAGGTACTTTGCGCAAAAGTTGAAACGGAACAAAGGAAAAAAAAAGGAAAAGTAAAGAGCTTGACCCAACTGAACCCGGCGGGCTGCATTATATTCCTGGACGTCTAAGTTTTTGCTCGCAGATTGAAATTAAAAGAAGGAAAACGAAAAAAAAAATCAATTAATAATTCAACGATGCGACGTGAACGAGCAGCGTAGCGTCGGTTCACGCAGCATCGCCAAACTTTCGATTCGTAAATTGTATTTTCCTGTTGAACATCTTTCGTGCCAAACTTCGTGTTTTTAGCGAAAAAGAGAAGCCGATTGAATGTGCGTCGGCCGATTATAGGAAACAAGGTGGAGGCAAGGACCGTCAACATTTTAGGCTATTGAAGTATGCATAATTCAAACTGCCCTTCGTTCGAGAGCCTATTGGAAATTGAAAGAAATCACTATCGTTTCTCAGTTTGTATTCACTCACTATTAATATTCCGAAATGCAAATAATCCACTCGATGATAGCTTTGAAAAGACATTCAAATTTACTGCTTGGTATTGCGATACTTCCTTTGCGTATGTCTTCATGAACGGCACGTATTTGACGAACCTTACATATGGGCGCAAGGAAGTGCATTCACCGCAAATGGAACCGCGACATTGGGGACGTTTAACCTTTTTGTTTCGTCCGATACCGCGTTGGCCCTCCAGAACCCCGAGTGAGTGAGCCGAGTGCTTCAATTGTGATTGCATAACGCCCGGACCCCTTGAATCCTCCTGATTGGAGACCTGTATCGAGCGTGGACAAGCCTTTCCTGTGCGTGTATCGACGAGATGCTGTTTTCTCCGAGGAAGGCAAAAACCGCAGTGAGGTGTCTCCCATGGGATGGAGTCATTTTTCCCATCTTCAACGAGCATTACCATAAAATCGAAGCGAGGAGCAATTAGCTGAGAAGTAGTTTGTTTAGCATAATTGCATCATAAAAACATGCATCTTTGAAAGGTGCCCGCTTGCGCTAAACACACAAACACGCGTCCACGACGTCGCCGGTGTCGGCGGGCTAACGGGAATTTATTACATCGTGTCTCTTTGTGTTGCTGCGAAAGCAGATAATTTAAAATTCTTTTCGGACGACACCAAACAATACCCCGCGGACCTATTTGCATCATCTCATATGCTGCACACCGTTGAATGTCTCACTTTTCAACGCCGCCTAACCATATAGGTGCACTAGTGGCCCCTTGAAACACCGTACGATTGCCACCCCGGATGAGCCCGTGCCTTTTTCCCGTTTGAAGTTGAAGGGTTGCGGGGAGAAAATTCCGACACACACACGACGGTACGCCGACGGCAGGTCAAGAGTGCAGTCGCCCACGATGCGGTTGCCGTAAAAGCTTGGTGGCATTTCGAATTTCTAAAGCACGTCCTCGAGAAGTTATGGGCCATTCACGAGCCACAAGACCCTGCCCGACGACTGCTCCGTACCGGGGTGTGTTCTTTAAGTGCGCAACTTTTTAAGAACCATAACTGGTTGATTACGCCTCTCGAGGCCAGCGTCTTCGGTGCGGTGTGAGATTTCAAACAACTTCCTTTGAAAAGAGCCAATTCGTGCCTTTGGGTTTGTTATATGTGGAAACGTGGAATGTGACTAAGGGATGGGGGTACAAATCTTGAACAATTATACCGGTTTAACGCGTTTTTCAATTCTAATAACGACACGGTTTGAGCATTGGTATGAAAGGGACACGCATAGGGCATCAGAAACGTCTTCTGTTTTTTAAGAAAGAATTCGCCAATGTGATTAGTTCTGTTATAAAAACGTTTGCAATAGTCTTATAAGGATGCAAGAAGAATGGTTGCTATATAATTCTCGAGAATTGAAGCATTATCTGGGTGAATAGGCGCAAAATGATCCAGAGGCATTGGGAACTGCTCGTAGAATGTTTTTGAAGGGCTTGTGTATCTCAAGCATCTTAAAATCCGTCTCAATTTCCAATGAATGAATCAGGATAGTACCAGAACCAGACCAAGAAGACCAATCATGCCAAAATAAGCCACACACGATTGTTTGTCCTCCTTTTATGAAAGCTCTCCAAAACACCAGAACCGGCCACTACCCGGATTTGAACGGGACGATAAAGGACCATCTTATTCAGCCATTCAAAACAGGGGACACCACCATGCGAGAATGCTGCCGGAAACGGTTTCCCCATTTTCACCGGTTGCGTTGCTTATGCTTCGGTGTGCATGAGTGATTGGAAAGTTTGGTCGCAAAAACATCCTTAGTCGGACAATTTCTTGTTAAATGGGATGTTTTATTTTGCATCCCCCGGAGGGACATGCCTTTCGCACTGCTACCGAGAGCACCGGATAAGGAAGCCCAAGGGAATAGCAGACATCAACAGGAAAAGCCCAATGTTGCCGGAAAAGCGTGGCACACCGCATAAACAAGAGCCGACCGAACCGAACAACGGGAAAACTTTCGATTCATTTCCTTAGTTCTCCGATTCCAGCGTGTGTGTGTGTGTGCGTGTAGGTGTTTCGGAAGAATCGTTTCCCGTCTTTTGCCTCTTTGGCAAACCGCAACATCTCGATAGTTTGCCATGAGGTTTCGGGCGGTATATATGTTCCATACGCACACACACCACGATGGAGAACAAAAGTGCTATACTTTTCCGAAATACCAAAGTATCCGGGATTCGGTGCAACTGGGAGGTAGATGCTAAAAGAAGCATTCGATTTTCCGTTCGAATTGTTACGGTTTCTGATGTTTTCTTCCCGCCTAGACATCGACAAACACATACCAGCCGTACAGGCCGGGCAACATTAGCACAATCATTGTGTCTTCGTAGCGTTAAAAAGATGCTGGCCCCTAAGCCACCAAAACAAGGATCCTATGCAAAGCAGCCATCTGCGAGCCGGGAAAGTGTGTGTCTAGTTGAACTTCTACCAGCGGGTGGGGCTGGCGGAGTGATGGGAAATGAAATTTGAATTCGTCAAACATTTTCACGTACGATCTGCAGACTCCCACGAGAACGGCATGGGGATGCGTATGCCGTACGCACATGAACAAAAAAAAAACGAAAAACACGAATAAAACGAAGCCTTGCTGATGCCACTTTCGATCCTTCCACAAACACACACACACACACATCACGAGGCAAACATCATTCAACGATGCGTAATGTATGTTACTGCAAAATTTGTCTCATAAAAATATTCTCCATCCACAAACACTTGGCCTTGGCGCTCCAGAACCGTCCGTCCTAGTGATCTCTGCCTCGGCGTGGAATGGAAGAGCCTCAGCATTGAGACATGTGCGCACTGTGGATGTGCGCTTGTGTTGGGTAAAGGAGCGAAATTTGTGATGTTAGACGTAATTCAAACAAGTTTAACAAGCACCGGAAGTTTATTGACAAACGAGAATGTCCTGAAGTCTCGGGGTGAAGTGTGTGACGCACGTTCGAGAGGAAGGAACATTTCCTAGAAACGAGAAAATGTATTCGATGAAACGAAAATTGGTCCCGGCGGCGAATGACGATACTGGCACTCGCACACACAGGAGTGATACAAGTGAATCGGCATGCAGATGTATGACGGTCCTGAAGGGAGCGATCATAAATGTCGGGATGAGTAATTGATGTAAACAAAAGAAAGGCATAGCGCAGGAACAAAAAAACATATTTGTTCCGGACTTTCTACGAAAATATAATCTGAACAACTTTGCAAACATAATCATTTCCTAATGGTTCCGTAGGTTGAACAATTTGCCAAAGGACAGTACAATTGAAGAAAAATACCAAGTAAATCACGAATACAAAGAAATATTCGATATCAGGGGCTTAACTTGGAAAAAAACCATTGTATGTCTAAACACGCCAATAACCAATTAAATAGATATCTAGAAAAATATGCAAACTCTTTTCATACATACTTACGTAGGTAGACTTTTTTGAATGTCTGCGCTTCTTATGAATTGACCTTCCTTGTGGCCCACGGGAATTGTCATTCATATTGGCTCGACTATTCCTTGGCTTCACGTTTTATTCGAACGAGTTGGGTAGCGTTGTAGCTGGTGCTCACTTTCTCTGGCACATGAAACATTGACGGGATGCCGCCGGAGCAGAAACAGGCTTACGTTTCAATCCCTGCTCAAGTGAAGCCATCCGTTAGCGGTAGGGAAGCATTTATCATGGGTTCAGATTCTTGAAGAAGCTTGACACATACGAGGCACACGTAGTTAAACCGTAGGCATGTTGAACATCTCGACTCGACTGAACGGAAGGGCGCACAAAGGGCTTGAACAGAAGCCCGATGTGAATCCTACGAATCCTTCCGATATGAAGCTATCTTCATACATCTCTTCTAATCCAAATCAACGTCCTTCATCAAGGGCCTCGTGGCTCGTCAGCGGATAATGCAATCTAATGTATATAAATACAATTTATTTCCATCACGATCATCGTTACTCACAGTGATATTAATGGCGTCAAGTGAGATAGAATGGGGCTCAGCCACCGCAACGCCGATAGTCATCATCGTCAGTGTCGTCTCGGGAAAGGACGACATAAGCACGGGTAAGGATACGGCCATGCGCTAGTAGCCGCGTGCGTTCGGCGAGTCTCAAAAGCGATGTATAATGTAGTTCGGGTCTTGTCTTCGAATTTAAAATGAAGGTAAATATGTTGTGCTTTTCTGGTTCTTCATAAGTAACGGTTTGTGATCTTCTAACAAATGAGTGTATTCCACAATAAACAACCGTTATCCTAAACAGGCGAGAGAGTGCTACAAAATATGTCTTAAATATCTGGTTTTGATAAAACGTCCAATAAAATAAAAACCCTTTAAAGAATGTATTAAGTTTCCAGAACGTATAGTGAAAATTTTCCATGAGGTTTCCACAATCTTAGACATAGGTTTTCTAAAATGTATACCACCTGAGCGCGAGCACCACAAAAACTTCTTCCCCAAGACGTTGATTTCGCCAGCTGCATGGGAAACCCCGACCGAAAGAATTGGTTGAGACACGAAACCAAACCCCCGGAGGAGTTGCCAAACTTACGCGGAGGGCACATTTGGCTTAAAGATGGGTTGGTTCAAGTTGGTTCAGAGCGCAAGTGTGTGCGGGGGTGAGAGTTTCAACCAGGCCGATAAAGTTTCTCGTATGGAATCATAATTTCATTCCCGATCTACCGTACGATGTATTGCATCGAAGGAAACTTTCGTGGCCGCTGCTGCAACGGCGTTATAGACAACGATATTGCATCATCATCATCATCATCATCCTGGCCGTCATCAGCAGCCCGGCGGTGCAATATTGTATGCAGCAAACGCCGCCCATATCTATTCCGTCCACCTGTTAGTTGCACTGTGAGTGCTGTTGTGCTGTTTTTCGGATCCGGCCGGAAAACGGAACGGAAAGGTGCGATGTTTGCGTGCAAAATTTTATTACCCTGCTGTGATACCCTCATACTGGTACCGGGAAGTATCCGGACATGGAAAAACATCACCGGTCGGTCGAGCGATGGGGTATGGAAAAGCGGAAGTTGGAAATGCAGAACTTGTTTATTGTTCCTTCCAGGCAACCGGACAGGGAGGCGGTGGAAGGTTGCTGTTCGGGGGGCGAGAGACGGAGAGAAAGCATATTAATTGAACGGAAAACGGAAGGCACACACAAGGATGCAGCCGGTTCTGGGTGTATTTGCTGAGCAATTTCATTCATTTGAGTGCTCAAATGAAGTTAAATGGATTGATTCATACAGTGACAGCACAATGGAAAAGCTCCATCATTTACGATCGAATTCGTTGGGCTTGACTCGGGCTGCACTTGAAAGGGTTATTTCGAAGGGAAGACCAAAATGGCTGCATAATCTGACGTGCAATAGTGCCTGGAAATACTGGCTTCCTAGGTCCATTTCAAATGGATTGTAGGGGTTGTAGGGTGTGTTTTTGTTCAACTTAGCGATAGATTTGTTACGAATCCATTTTGTTTAAATTAAATACGAACTGCAGATGGACAAACAAACCAACCGAAATTCACTTTTCACTCGGTCACACGTTCCACGTTGAAATTAATCGTCCAAAACTTATCGAGCCCATTGAAACCAGAACAGCCCAGACGAAAGGAAGCGATCGTGGAGGTGGTTTTCCTTTGTCCAAACTTGCGCATTAGTTCTATTCCTTCCCTAATTTCCTGTCACTTTGCTTACTGCTACACTTCTTGCAGGACATGCTCCGGAAAAACACCCGGCAGAGCAACGCTTTCCCGGGCGGACCACCCTTTCCGTACGCGGCTCAAAGTCATCCCATCCTAATCCAACGAAGACCGGGATGCTCGTTCAAAGGATGCTAGCGAGAGCAATTAAAGCAACCATTAGCTATATTGCGGGAAACGATTATCTTGTGTTTCTTATGCCACCGAGTGACCTCTCTTGAGTGTGCTCCACACTCCACTAGAGTGTGTGTTGTGTAACGTTCCTCGGTGGTCCAACTTCCGAAGGAGCCAGTTCCTGTAGCCACGCGCTGCGGCATGAGGAGCAATTCTTCGTTCGTAGGTTCGTTTTTCTTTCCACTATGGTTTGCTTCCGCTCGATAAACCACTACGATGTACCTGCTCGCGTAAGGAGCAGGACCCTCTTCGGAACGTTCCGTATGCTTTTTACGTGATTCTGTACGAAAGCATCCCACTAACATTCTCACACACACACACAAACGTTCGAATTATTATCATCACCAGCATCATGGCCGGTACAAACGCGGCAGACAATAACAATACTCCTAAGGATGACTCTTTTCATCCCGATTGCACCCGACAGTGTAGAAATCCCCAACAGTGAATGAACAGTGAAGAGCTTCGAGCACCTTCGCAAAACACATTCCGGTGGATTGTGAGGCGGAATGACGGAAAAAAATTAAAATGGGGTGAAATACTTGCTGAAATGGGGCAAAACAAGTTGTTCGAACCGTACGAGGATCAGACTAGTGTATAGGTAGAAAATCTCAAGCAAAAAAACTAGGCCAAAAATACGAAGGAGAAAACTTTATGAAGCTCTGCTGTACTGGAAAATTCTCAGTGAACACTTGAAAATTACAAATAGTAAGGTACTTCATTCGAACGAAAAAAAGAAAAGTTTTGAGGGTACTTATCCATTTCGCTGTAGGTTAGTTCCGGTGTGTCCTATTACCAACATTTTGTACTCATTTTGAGGAAGGATCATAGCGAAGTGAATGTCCAATTTTAAGCAGCATACTTTTTATTTCAAGTAAATTTTTAGTAAAAAGTTACTGCAGCTGCAGTTAATGTGGAAAACACAGGCAAATCCTTCCTGTTTTACTAGATAGAAACACATTACCGTAAACATCTATCATTTTTTTATAAAAACGGACCCCTACTCTAACCATGGCGAATAGAGTGTGCGGACCTCGTAAGCAAACCATTTGCCATGCTCTCATTTTGAAAAACATTTATTTTATATTCAAACTTTTATCCGCCTTCGTGCCACCATTAGCTGCGGTTTTGTGGAAGTGGAACACTATCAAACCGCCTTTGAACCGGCCATGTTATCGCTAGGAAGTGTGCTTGCTCTTTGCCAAGCGCTCGACGCTCCATGCCGCAAACCCATGGATCCATATTTCAAATGCGAAGATACTTCGGTGCAAATTCCGCTGCAAACCAGAAAATCACTTCATAAATCACCATTACTACTTCTGCCGTTGCAAATACTGCTACCCACTGCCGAGCGGCTTCATGCTTTTGTTTGCGAGGACTGTGCAGTCCGGTTTGCTGCAACAACTTGGCGGTGTGGGGACGCGCCACCACGCGGCCAGACCGAGACGAAAAGCGTTAAGGGAGGAAACGAAAAAAAAAATTGTTTCCCATAAACACATATTCAAATTTATTACGGCCACAAGGCGCATAAAGCATCCCGTCTGAAAGGGGAGAACGACGTCCGCGGTACTACTACCATGTACGATAGCCCCCTAAGCAGGGAAGAACGCGCGTTGTCCGTCGCTTCCATCATGATGTTACGTCCGGAAAAACTGAATGATTGCTCAAGGACGAGGTCGATTCGCCTATCGAGGCTACGGACCACTTTCCGCAGCATCATGCACGTACGAAAAGCGTCCTTTGAAACCTACATCTTCTTGCGCTCGCTCGCTTGGGCCTTCGAAAAGATGATAATTTCCCCTTCGTATGTGTGTAGGTGCACAGACTGCCAGGACCGACCGACCGACTCTGGAGGGACAGGTTGCCATCCAGTTCCCGAAAAGGCGAAGTTTGGACGACTCTGTCATAAATTCCCATCGCAGCCCGAAACACATAAGCAGAGAGCAGAAGAACAGGCCGAATATGGGGAAATCTGGCCTGCGATGACTACACCACCGTCGTATTTTTTGGCCGGATGCGTTTGCATACCGAGGCAAGGGGTGTGTGTCTGTGTCTTTTCGATTCTGCTCAGCATGACGATCTTGGTTCGTTCGTTTCGTTTCGTCCCGTTTCGCTTCAGCTGATTGCAATTTCCTAAAGTTATGGCACTATCTCGTCCTCCGCCAGAAATGACCAACGCCGGAGGTAAAGTCAACGTCGGTTCTTTGGACAAGGTCTGGTCTCTTGGGATGTCCCCAGTAGGGCAGGACTAGGAACCCGTGCCGGGGGTTGAGAAATGCAACGATCCGGGTCATGGATGATAGTTGAAAATTCATGATAATCGAAAGGGTTCCCCAAGCATTAAAAACGCTTTCTAAGAACGGTGGTCTTTTGTTATGCTTGCATGAAGTAATACAGAAATAAAACACATCTTCTCATGTCAAGGTGGAATCTTCAAATGATTAGCTACTAATCTAAAATTTGTGACACTCTATGCATTTGTGGAGTCACAATTTCAGAGAGGGAATTTCTTCCTTTGAAGAGGGATTTCGAAGGGAAATAGTTATCCTTTACACTGTCCTACATTTAAGAGTTGTGTCTCGTGTGAAAGTCTCATTACAGCCTTTGGCTGAATTATCTAAAACAGAATTTAGGACAATTTCCAGCTATCAAATTAACACGAAGCTATCTCGAACCTATACACTCGTCTACCGATTTTCAGGTCTTCCCCCACGTTCACCGCATTGCGCTACTTCTCTCTCCACCACTTTTAAACTACATTTCTAAACAAGTTGCTTTGGGATTTGAATACAAATAGCAATTATTTAAATTTATTATCTCTCCAACCCGACACCGGACCGACGGTGCTCTGTTCTCCTGGGGGTGTCATTTCCTTGGGGAAAACATGACTTATGATTAGAACTGCAGCTACGGCTGGCAGGTGGAGGAGGCGACTCCACGTCGGTCACGATAAACTGAATAGAAGACACGGAGAATAATAAAGCTAGCTAAACTCCACAACGGCCGACGTCCATTCGGTGAGTGACAAAATAATTCGCACCAGCACAACAACGTGCAGTCTGCAGAGCGGGAAAATGGAAAACTCGGCTCGCCTAAGCTGCATTATTGGAGCGTAAACCATTCCGCGGCACTGGCGGCACGTCGCACAAACATAGAATGCATTCTTCAATGAACATCGAAATGGAACGAAAACAACGGTGCGCATTTCGAGCACACAACTTCATTCGATGCATCTCATCCGTGTTTTATCCCAACCCCCACTCCCCCAAAGGTGTTCTCGTTGCCGATGCGCGCGCTATTGATAGCGGGGCGGCGTTTGGCACGAATCAAAACCGAAACGGTGTTATGCGAGGGGATTAAGCTTTTAACTGAAATTGCAAAAATCAACATCACGGCACACCAAAACACAATCGAATGCCCGAGAGCCTATGCTATCGCGCCCGCAAAGGCACGTGTGGGGATTGTTTGCAAGCAGAGCAACAACAAAAAAAAGGGAACATAACGCCTTGATGCACTTCCGCCGGCTACCTAGGGCGGCCATCGCGAAGGACTTGTTATTCAAACATCGCCTACAAAGCCGATGTTGAGAGCTTATCCGTGTGGACGTGGAGGGCTGGACGTCGGCTGCTGAACAATGTGCCGAGGCGGGTGGATTGCAGTTGCGCTAGGGGTGCGTGTTGCAGGCAAATTTGTCCGCTGGACCGGAATGGCAAAAATCCTACCGGAAAAACATGCAAACTAACGAAACGAACGTCCAATCCAATCTATGCAGTGGCCGACAAAGTAGATACAAGTCGGGTGTGCATTCTTTTCCGACAGTACTGAGCCGAAGATTTGACGATTATTGGGACGAACATGTTCATACATGTCAAGGATGATTCAGGACACGAGAAGGATGACTTCTTTTGAAGAGCGTATCTATCTTTGCACGAAGGATTTTAGAGAAAGAGATGCATTTTTTGCAAATACCTGGTGTGTGAAGTTTCGCCTCACGAGTTAAGTAGCACACGAACCTGAAAAGAAATTAAAAAAATATGATATTAGATTTCCAATCATTTAATATTCTAGAGGGTCCTCGAAACATTAAATATGTATGTACTGGAAAAACGAAACATTTAGAACTCGTGGAGAAAGCAACTGCCCTAGACTGTGTGAGAAGATTAATGCACATCTTATCACAGACTCGTGGAATGTCTCAATCAATTGGATGAAGAGTGATTCCGGTGCACCGAGCATCGGCAATGCAGCAAAACTGCGTCCCATCCTTCACGCGCTTGAATTCACTTTCACTCGCGCTCCTTCACGTACGGACGGGCACTAGCTCCAGACGCTGGCGTCTGAACGTGATCGAAAATTCAATTCCTGCTACGTGCTTTTGATGCTGTAGCGGCAAAGATGAAAGATTGAAGGATAAAGATGCATCCCATCTTCCCCCGCTGTTATCTACTTGGCCGTCACGAGGTACCGTTGTTTTTTTATATACCGACCAAGCACTACTTCCGGCATGGTCAAAGATAACCGTCTCGAAGTCGCACAGTTAATGACAAATTGCTGGGCATTTCGAGAAACGGCTGTCAGTCTCACGGAAGCGTGGGGATATATTAAATTATGTCGAAACATGAT
>JAOEFI010000007.1:13338758-13351634 GCA_034621735.1 Anopheles plumbeus | reverse complement strand
TGTTGTTGTGTGTAGCGCGCTCGCACGTTGCACGTAGATTGCGATCCGACTGTCCTTGAATAATCTATGAGACAGAAACAAATTACATGCACACGGGATTTAGGGGCTGGCCCGCCCTGCGATAGTTGATTGAAATTTTCGCAAGTGCCGCTTAAAACGACCCGTGAGCAACACGCTGTACTCCTTATGTTTCCACGGGGTAGTGTATATTTGAACACACAAACTGCACATACGTTCTTGAATTCTATCGGAAAATCTCGCCGAAAAGCACCTGAAAGGTTTCAATCTGTCGGCCAAAAACGAAAAACTAACGCTTCACATTCGGGAAAACCCTTTTTCTAGCTACGCGACGACTTATCGAATCAATGACAAGTCGCTCCACGGAACACGAGAAAACCATAGAAAATGGCAATGTTTCACCGAGGAATTTCATTTGTCTTACTATTGATATTATATTATGTTTTTTGTTACTTTTTTCCACGATTCGATGCTCCAGAAATCAAAAAAAAAACTTAACGAAATGGAACTTGTTATATTTCCGATCTCTGCCACACTGGAAATGACGCTGTGAACTATTTTTGCACAATCATGTGATTTAAAATTCAACATTATTTGCATGATAATCATTTCAATCTCCTAATGAAGTCATCCATTATGCATTCGCTCGATACGACGAGTTCTTCATCATCATCATCATCGGCGAAACTGAGCGGCGTCAATTCTCTCTACTTGATTCAAGGCCAAATCAAAGCCTCGAAGGAATGACTATGGAATCCACGAATCAGGTTTCGGCCTGTCTGTCCGGAGTCGGGTCCGAGGCGTATCAATCCGCGACGAATCTATCGCCGAAATAAAGTAGCAAAAGTGTATCGACGTCCGCTAACAACCATCGGATGCGCCCAGCCGCCGATGATTATAGGATGGCGAAGGAAACTACTACAAACATTCGAAGCGGCCGAATGAAAAAGGGCCGGGTTGGAGTGTGAGCCAGTCGAAGGTATGTTTCGAAAGCCACGATCCTGGTTCAACTGTGAACTGTGAAGCTTTCAAGATTTGGCTCGAATGGAAAGGCGCCAAAGAGCGCCATGTCGTTTTCGGGACTGCCCCTACCCCCAGTTGGGCGGCAGTTCATGGGGGATAAGTGTGTGAGTTTTCTACGTACTCTGGAACGTGCACTGCCGCTGCTAACAAGCCAGCGGAAAAGCAATTGGACGGATCTAGCGACAGGCTTGTGGGACAAAACCGGCGACAACGTAAAAAAAAAAAGAAACAGGGTGTGTAGAAGAACCGTACATCTCATGGTACTTTGAAATCACTCGACATGCAGCACATAATTGAATGCTCTAGTACGAAAAGCGGGGCACGATTAGAAGGCAAGACGACGATGATTACGCTGGTGGCGTCGATGGCTGATGGATGAGTTGTGACTTTTCTGTTTCCTTCCCACACCGGACTGGTTGTAGTCCGCGGGCCCACTACTTGCTTGCTACACTCAGAAACCAGTCCTGGCAGTGGTGCAGACAATCGGACCTCTCAATGTGGTTACCCCATCTTCATCCGCGCACAAAGCAGCCGGGCTATAGTCATTTCATGGGCAGGCAAATTAAAACAGCAAGCGCGGATACCGCGCGGGGCCTCGAAACACGCCCGGAGAGTCCTATTGATCCAATCGAGAGACGCTACCCTACATAGACGCGATTCGTCTCGGCGGAAGCCGGTAGAATGGGGTGGTGGTGCGCTAGATTCTTCAGTAATGATGCGACGGGCAAGGATGATGAAGTGATGTGATGTGAACCGACAGGCCCACATCGAACGGTGGCGATGATTTAATGGTTCAATACGATCAAACTAGATAGCGGAAGGCTAAGAGAGCCGGCATAGGAGCCGCCGGGGGCGAAGGAAGGTACGGTATATAGATCAAGTTCCAAGGTGTTCTAGATATCGGTGGCCAGAAGTCCATCAATTCTGGGCTACCGATGGCCGCGGATCAGGGGATGTGAAGGAGATAAATTAGGTACCGCAAGATTGCGCCCTGCCGGCGAAACCGGACCATTGACCCCGAGGGCAATCACATGATACACGACATCGGGCAGGAGCGATGGCATACATATGGGGACGGTTTGGAAGAGAGCCAGCAGCCATGGGTCATCCCCTGGAATCATCGGAACGAGCATCAAAGGAGCAGTGAAACAATGTTCGCAAGAAGATTTGGTAAGTTTGAAGATGAATTATGGGGACTGTAAAACCGTATAGTAAAGACCTACAGTACACTTATGGGTTCGCAAAGTTCAAATTTAAACTGATTTATATTATATTAACATATATTTAAACGTACGTATTGTATAACGCAGCAGTTGGTCAGTCTTGCAAAATCGGTAACACATGAATTATATTCAATAAAAACTCTATCTCTATGTCAATCAAGGACGACTTTTAATGCAGCCATTCGATGGGCCCTCGCGGATTAACGATGTCCAATATCCACGAACCTATCCTTATTTAACTTTTTTTTAACGCTTCACTATCGCAGTTAGAATTGAGCCTACAGACAAGTAAGCGTTATCCTCGTTAAAGGTGCGTATCGTCGAGCACAATAAAGGACGAGAAAGATGATTTCAAAATATATGACCCGCCATCGATCGCTCTGGCTGCCCGATAAGGACCGGTCGGTTCGTGCACAAAAACCCTTTCCGCCGTGGCGATTGTGGCCCCAGGACTTGGGACGTTTTGGATGTGGTTTTTGCGTTCGATTCGGTTTGGCTTTTGGAGTCCTCTGCCGATGTGGAGCTGCTATCGCCGGATGGGATGGCGGTTTGTTTGCTACCATCCAACATTTAGACTAAAACAATTCAGCAGACGGACTGACTGATGGCGCGTTGCTGTCAGTGAAACCCCACAGCCGTCGGCATTCGGACCGATTCTAGATATGTCTTTTCTTTTTTATTTCAAACATCCCTACAAAGGGATGGATGGGTCCGGTACAAAACAGGCTCCACCAGAAAGGTAGGATTAGTGTCACTGTCACGGATTTGGTGTACGGTCGATTCCTGTCACCTGGTCACGTCCGTTTCGGTGATGCGATTGGATCAAACATAGTACGCCAGTCAGCCGTACGGGGCGGCCTGTGTGCGGCCGTTGTGACTGTTACAGTTTGTCAATTCGACAACACTCGGTTTCTACCCGCTGACCGTAAACTGACATTAGGACGCCCTTGCTCAGTCGATTGATGTTGACAATTCGATTGTTTGTTAGCGGCATTACGGTTTACAAGCTTCCGAGCCCTATTTTCTCTAACGCTGACGCATGGCGCATTTCACCTTTGGACACTGTTGGATTAAGCAAACACCGTCAACCGTCTGATCGGTTTCGATCGTCAGTGCAGTTTTGTTTGAACATGTCAGTTTGAGTTTCGGTGGGTTGTTATAAGTAACATCAATATTTCACTAGCAATCGGACAGTCCTCTGTTTGTTACAACACCTTATTTGTCCAACAATTGAGTTCAACACTCAATTTTCTCTATCAAGCGCGTATGGCTACAAAATTAATTTTCATAATTTGTTGTCTTTTATAATTTTACGATTTTGTACAGGAAGCCAGACAGAGAAAACATTATTTTCACTATCAGCCAGGCCGGAGCAAAAAGGGAAATAGGGCATCAAACAAAATTTGTCAACGGGCGCCCAATGGATCGATATTTATAAAAAAGGCGTTCAAATTTATTTTTAATTATTTAATGGATTGTTGATTATTTAAATCTGATTTCAACTGATGAAGCACATTTTTCGCCGCTGATGCAAGAGGAATGAATTGAATAAAAACAAAACCCCATAGAACAGGGGGAAAAAAACAGGGCGGGAAATCCGACCCACCGCGTTAAAACCCACCAGGGTTCAAAATCAAACATGATATACGCGAATACGGAGGCAAATGCAATTGCGGATGAATACTGCTGAGTGGCGCAAAAGGAGTTCACAGAGGCAATCCACTTTTTTGTCGGGTTCGTTCCACATTTGTACGAATCGTTTTGTTTTTCACCCGTTGCAGTTCCCACTAAAACACTTATTGCGCTACACATAGTCCGATGACCGATCGGCTTTTGGGACGTTTCCTTTTTTTTGTTTTAATCTCTTTTTGCAAACTATCATCGTCATCGCCGCTCTCTATTTCGATGACATTTTTCTTCCACCCTCGTTTCGCACGTAAAGTGCATTCGGCGCATCCATTCCATTCATTTGAATGTGCATGTGCCTATTTCCCAGAAGCGCCGATTCCACAAGTTCACGCAAGACGTAAAGATGCAGCGCAAGAGGAGCGTTAATTTTTTATTCATCAGCAGCATTCGCTTGGGCGGGTGGCACATAAATTGAAATATTCGTAAATTGGACAACTTGTTTTTTCCAGTGTGTCTCTTTATGCTTACTCAATTTTCCGCTTTTTCTGCACTGATGCCGCCTTCCAGAATCGGGCGAGTTGGACTGCCACCTGCTCAATCTGACGGACAGCTGCTGTCCGCCGTGTGATGCTTTGGAGCTTGCGTGCTGACTAAGCATTACGGGGTCGTCCCGACTGTGACGACGACAAACTATACGCCTCCGTCGAGGTTCTGACCTAATTTAGTGCATGGTGCACTCGGGGGGAGATTCTTTTTTTTTTTTTTGTTGCACGAAACATCCATCACGCAATTTGAATAAACCACTTTCGTCGGATACTTTTTTTCTTGCTTCAGTTTTGTATATTCGAAACACTTTTTCAAATTCGGCAATTGCAATTGTACAATGTAAGTAGTGAGGCTATTTCTGTATTTGCCAATAAATGGGAAAATCTGAAGGGATTGTGGTCATTCAACGGAAACTTTGATATGTTCAAATAAGGAAGAACACTTTTCAAAGCATCACCATACGAAATTTCATATATGTCCTTTTAGAAAATCATTCCAAACGCAATGATAGCTATGTATCACATCATTCCGAATGGGCAACATTTGTCGCAGTCATGAAATTGTTATGGGATCCAAACGTTCCCCAATAAATCGCACCCTTTACTATCTATATTATGTTCTCCCCTTCAACGGAGTCGGATTGTTTATAAAGGATATTGTGGCAAACGGGAGCGATCCCAAAGGAGCGGTTAAAGCAGTTTACCGAAGATCAATACCAACGAATGCTTCCCAGATGGCCACCAGGATGCGCCAATGATGACGAAAAGAAGCTTACGATGCAACGGGTTGGGTTCTGTCAAAAGGTTCCAATTTTCGATGCGCCAAAAATCGGTCAATAAATATACACACCGACACAGTTTCACCGTTCCATGCTGCCGATGGGCGCATATGATCGTACATCGGTGCTTTATTTATTATTAATTAACAATCCATTCGTTCCTTCACACAAACAGCGGAAAATCGACGCAGAAGCACGTGCGTTAGTGTCCAGCCCTATTGGGAATATTCATTTTCCGGACCGATTTTCCGGAACGGGGTTTCAACACTGGAAAATGTGCTGAATGAATATTCCCCATTCAGAGCTGTTCGCTGCTGTTTGTCGTGGCTCGCTCGCCGGGCCAGAGGCTAGATTGGGTAAGTAAATTTGAATGGCCCCAAAAATTTTAATATTATTATTATCTTACCCGTGCCGGCTCGGACCAGTGCGGATAATGGGAGGGTTGGAAATTAGCGCGGGTGGGACGATGAATGGACGGGCGGGCGAGTGGAGGTGCAGAAATTATTATCGCTATAATTGGAGTTATGTTTGCCAAAGTCCGTGCTGCAGCAAATAGATGGTGCCATGTTGTTATGCTATGCTATGCTTCTTCTATGGCTATAAATCGTATTTTCACCCGCACGAAACGATCCCAAAAGTGATGGTGATGGTGCTGGGGGGTGGTGGTGGTGAATGGTTTGTTTAAATTTGGCACCGAAACGATTAGCCGTCTGCACGGAAAACTTAACGTATGCGTGTGGCAGCGGTCAAAGGGCATCGGGCGGGTATGTTTTTCACTCACCCGGAACATGGGAAAAGGAAAGCCGCTGCATATGGTATTTAAAATCATTTAAAGCCAGGTTGTTGAATGCCTAACAGCGATCGATAAAGCAGGGCATTCCACCAGGAAACTAGAGAACGTTAGGGTTGGGTTGGATAAACTTTAAGGCCTTTAATTTTTAATATTATTTGTTTTCCCTATGCAGAGGACTCGCTAGTTTTAGTAGGATAGTTTTACATAAAATATGAAAGTATAACACCAACATGCTCAATATTACCTGATTCAATAGGAACATCGATGAAATAGAAGGCAACATGCAAGTCAACATGGAACAGGTATGTTGATTATTTCTACATCAAGTTGTAATATTTACATATCTTTCGTTGTACAAAGCACTATTTGATCTTTATAAAACTTCAAATTAATAGTTTTTATGGTTTCCAGATAATTTATTTGTATAAAGGGAAATGCAATAAACAACAGTCATGCAAGGAAATATTTTATATTATTGTTTATACCCATTCCTCAATTATGTCAAGTGGAGCGTTTATACAGCCTTGTCTAGTTAGGTAATATTTCTTAACGACAATAATAATATTTAACGTTCAGAAAACTGGCGTTTTGCATAAAAATTGCCATCGGATTCAGATATAGCTGATGGTCAACGCTGGGAGCCGAAAGTACTGCTCCCATCGAAGTGGTACGTGCAGTTGGATATTTTTATAGGTGGTTTGTTTTATGTTGATTACAGAGGAATGGTTGATTACAACAGGAACGCAAAAAAGTAAACATGTAATTCGAAATTTCAATACCATTTTTAACATCTGACGGGGCATATTTCTTCGTAAGCACCAGCGCGCGGACTCAAACGTGAAGGGAACCTTAATTTACATATATTGTTACAACCCTTTTTCCCATGTAATCAAGTAGTAAAATGAAACTGCTTCCACGTTCTATGTTTATAGACCTTGGGCCGTGTCCCCATCTGGCCCTACGCTTACCAAGCGTGCGACGTACCAACAGCCGTGGAGTGGGGTCGTGTAAATCGGCAGTAAATTGGGGGAAAAGCGGCAAAGCAATTGTTTTCCCATCCGCACGGAAACGAAAGAAAACCCGAGGCAAACCCCGTGCTGCCGCTCTCGAATGCAATAAATCCATAATAAACAGTTAAATTATCCAATTCAAATCATGCCCCGCCGCCAAATCGCGTACACTAGTTTGCGGAACTAGTTCGTGTGAGCGGGTAATTCGAAACACTTCAACCTGTAGGTCCGTCCGGGTCGCCGGCCTTGATTTGTTACTCACACAGTCGGAACAACTTTACGATAGATCTCTCCCGCGGGCGCGTTTCCCCCTCGGGGTCTCGGCCGAAAAGAGGTGTCGAAACTTGTGAGCTTACCTGCAAGTAGAGAGAGAAAGAAGAAAAAACAGAGGAAATTATGAGTAAACTTGCACTTACTAATCGCGCGTTTTTTTTTTCTGTATGGCGAGCTGGAAAAAGTGCCCCCCCGGTGGAAAGTGTGGCGTGACAGCAACAAATTAACCCAGAAATGGGATCATTTCTTTCTCCTCGGGGAGTGGCGTTCCGAAAGAAGCGCGAAACGAACCCCTTAATCAGATTACTACTCCCGCTCCTTCCACTTCCATGGAAAGCAGGGCAGGGATGAAGGGCCGCGGAGTGGTAACCGGAAATCTAGCTATTTTTCTTGACCGCCTCGTTCGGCGAACACAGTAATAAATACCCGAAACCCTGAAAATGATCACTAAATCATTGGCGTGAGCCAATAGACGAGCCCCGTATACATGAACAGAAATAAAAAACCCTGGGAAATGTTCGGAAATGTAGTGTCGATGCGTTAAGCCGCTCCCTGGCCTATTATTCACGGTTCTCCAATTAACCTATTTGGAGCCGTTCGTCGAACTAACACACTCGGAAAGGGAGCTCATTCCACAACCGTCGTGGCGAACGGTCGGCAAAAAAAGACACCTCCAAATTGCAGCGCTGCGAGGTTCTACAAATGACCATTTTCCTTCCTTTTCCTGACCCGATTTGGCTAAACAAACATTGAATGTTGGACAAATTAATGACCGTCAGCTTTCTTTATTAATGTTGATCCATCGTTTTGTTACGCTTTCGAGCATTGCTTGACACACCTGGAACATATTTTCCCTCCCTGGCAGACATTTTCCCGCACAGTTTGTTCATTTGGACGATTCGGTTTTCCTCAGTCCATTAGGACAAACATTTCACCATCTGAAGATCAGTCCGTGAGTCATCCGTAAGGGACGATTTCAATAGCATTATTTTTATTTCGAAAATGGACATATCTCCGCCAGTTTCAATGAAGCATCGTGCTCATGCTCGTCAGAGAATTTACTCCAATGAGAAGGGACCCCTAGGGGAAGTTTGGGAGGAGCATAAAACCACTTAATTTACTCAATTTAATTCTCATCTTATAAAAACTCGTCCCCAACGGTTTGCGGCCTGCGATGATGTCCTACTCCATCCTAACCAACCCAGCAGTTCACTAGTGGAGGGGATAAAAGTGCAACCTAGTTCCAACCTTCCGCTGGTGCATCGCCTTTCGCATCCCTGCCAACGCACCAGTTGCTTCGCATCAATTGCTGTTCCTAAGGTGTCGGATTCTTCTCCAAACTCACTTCGATAGACTCCCGATGGAAATAGCGAGAGGAAGGGCAAGCGCGGTACTATGGTGATCGCGTTGGAATTGATCTAAAACATGCTGGCAGCAACATCGAGCAACATGGGATATCGGTATAAGAAAATGGAATGAAAACCGCATGCCATTCTTCCGCGGTACGCGATGAAGATGATGCTGATGAAACGCCACGATTGTGGTTTTCCTTCGGGAACCCCTGCCGATCTGCCCGTCAAATTCATCTTAGATGGACTGGCCCGGTCGATCTTCTGCCGCACGGACCCCCACAGTTGACGCCTCCGAATTCGCTCCGTAGCGTCTACTCGGTGTAATTTCTTGCGCCTGCTTGGCGCAACGATGCATCGCAGCGGCACAGTTGTTGGTGCATCAATTTACTTTTTAATAAACAACGACTCACTGCACCCGAAAGGAGGATCGAATACCGCAGAAACCGACGTCAGGAAAATTTCGCCAGAGTGGCTCACGGATGGGGTGTGGTTGAGAAGCGGGACCCTGGTCAGAAAGAGATAAAAACCACATGTCCCATCGGAACGAACGCCGCTCCCCACCACCCCAGAGGGTGGAAAGTTTTGCGCTGCGTTGTATCCCACAGGCTTCCCGCATGGATCCAGCGTTCACTGCTCCCGGGCGCTGTAATGTCCCCGGTGGATTTCTGGATGGATTCTTCTCTGTTTGCCCATCCGGTGGTTTGCAGCCCTATCACCGGTGGGAATGCATATAAATTGCATCGTGGAGTCCATCGTTAGACGATGTTTTTTTTCTTCTTTCCTCCAAACGATATAAACGCATACCGGAGCACAGAGCGTTCATTTTTACAACCCCTCCGCCCCAGAACCGGGGCGCCCTAAACATGGTTTCGCCACCCCGCGGTGCACCATCTCTCTTCCCTGCGGCCCCGGGTGTCAATTAAAAGTCCAATTTATGACGGTGTACACGGATGCTGCGAAAATGGGAAACGGATTTAGCAACGTTTCAACTCCGTGCATGCTACCGCGTGTGGCTTTGAATGTTACCCATTACCGTTGTCATTTCATTTCAAATAGCTCACATCAAATGAAAATGGTGCGCTTATTTTTCTTGTGGCCGTGATATGTGAGCAATTTTATTCTAGGCTAACGTGAAACGCACAAAAATGTTAGAACAGCGTTTGTTAAAACGATTAGAACTTCATATTAGTCAGGAAATGGAAATGAACATTCGTTATGAATAAAATGTTTAATTACCGTGTTCTAAAAATGAGCCCAGGATGTCTTGAGTAATAAAAAAACCTTTGATTCGTTTCCAAACAGTTGATGTTGAACCAGTATGCTCCACAAATAGTTTTCATGAACTATTTCAATGTTAAACTCCAGCCTTCCACAGGGCAAAAACTGAAAACATAAAAGAAACTGTAATTCGCTGCAAAAATAGCCTTTTACTTGGAATCACTTCGTTGGTCAGGGATCACTTAACCTCGACCCCACTCTCTTCTCTCTCTCTCTCTCTCTCTCTCTCTCCGTACGTAAATCAAACTGGAAGTTCTGCAGAAGGAGTGTTACTGTTCCCACATCCACCATTCAGGCACTTCACGGTCAGACGTAAATTATATCAAATGGAGATAAACATCTTTTAATTATAAGCTGTTAAAGTAAAGCGCCACTCGGACGCTCCCCATCGGTGGAAAGCCGTCGGCTTACAGATGGAATAGTGAGGGAAAACTCTTTGAAACATTACCGCTACGATGGAACTTGGTCGTAAAAATAATGGTAAACAAAAAAAAGGAAACGGCTGGAATTGACACGCAGGATTTTGGGGAGACAAAAGAACGACTTTTACATACTACATGGCACCCATTGTGTGTTTTCTCTTTTCTCTTTATTACCCCGTTCCATCCGACCAACCGCCATACAGAGTTACCATTTTTGGAAAAGATTTACTCATCGCTGAACTTTACACTTCTCGCATGTAACTTTTTCCCGCGAATTTTATGCAAAATGTTCCTTTCTCCTTCGTTTCTACCCAAAACGGTTTAGTGAAAAGGTTGCGAAAGTGAGATATTGTGAATTTTTAAATTAGTCGAAATCATTTAAAACCTTTTTAACTTAATTGACCAGTTGAGACAAGTCTCCTTCCGAGTGCCATCTTCCCACCATTATCCGATTGCTCGGAAGACACAAATAACGCTACACAAATGACAAAAAATCCAACGACGGAAGACACTAATTAACAGAACTTGCCAAATGCAATTTGACTGCATTCATTAACAACTTGATGCACCGGACAGATAAGAAAGAACATGAAATGAAAATACAATGCACTGCAACGATGCAGAAAGCACTCAATAGGAAACGACGGGCAATGAAAAACTCTTCCAACTCAACCCAACATAATGGTCAAATCTTGCCTCGAATGCGTCGTCGAGAGTGGTGTGGTTTAGTTCGTCGTGTGTATGAGGAAAAAAAGGAAAATAAATAAAACAGTGACGTTAGTGCTTTCTGTTCCACACTTCCTAAATGGCTCGGAGCTGCACGAGCCCCATGGCTATGCATACCACTGTGCAGCGTTCTACACACACACATCGTTTTCCCAGCTCCACAATCCCATGCACCTGTCCCATCCTCGCTACCGTACACCCAACGACCTGTCACTAAATGGACTGAACTTTTTGGCGTTAAAGGTAATAAAATTATCTTTTTTCCCTTGCACTTCTGCCAAGAGGGTGCTGCCACCGCCAGCTGGGAACCACCTTTTGAAAGACAGCGTTAAAGTTTTCCATTTATTCACATCGGGTGAGATCTGAAGGATGGGAAACTCGGGGAGGACAAGTGCGGACAGGATAACAAAGGGAAAGCTGGGGCACCAAAAAAAAAAACACATAAAGGATAAATGTTCAGAAAATTTTGCAAGTCCTCGCACTGGCAACAGTTTTTCAGTGATGCAACTTCATCATTCTGCACGTTGCTGCATACGACACCTTTGCACTCGGGATGCACATACCGTCAACTTGTGCTGCCCATTCATCATCGTATGCGTATGTGCACCGACGAGAGCAACGGTGGAGCCAGCTCAGGAGATGTCTTGCGTCGGATTAGAGTCGAGTTAGGTCGAGAACAAGGTCCAGGAGTTCAGGAGTCACACAGCCATTCATCCAGCTTTCTGATTCGGAACAGACCCGGAAAGGGGGGAAGGGACCACGATGTGAGTGAGCGTGTGGTAAGATTTATAGAGCGGTAATTAATTTTATCTGAAGCTTATTTTTGTTCGTTTTTTTTTCTCCCCCACCCTTCCCGTCGCCCTTTTTCGCACACCAGCAAACCCGGGTCCGGAAGAGCTGCCGAGAAGTATGACTCGGTGTCGCCGTAGCTTCATCGGTCGATTTTTCCTTAAAGCCCCCTATTATGCTCCTCCGCACCCCCAATTCGACCCATTCCTGCTGGAACCGTTTTACCCACGTGAAGAGAGTAGTTTAAAACGGAATCGGTTACCGAAAGCGGGACAGCGAAAGGTGCGAAGTAAGACCGACGTATCCGTTAGACAAACTTTTCATTGGTGTCTTTTCAAGGCACAAATTAATTGTAGCACCGGTTGTCATTAATAAAATTCTACCCTTCTGCCACAGCACGGCTAAGAATACCACTGCTTGGTTGGGTTTCGCTTCGTTTCAGCACATGGGTTGGAAAACTGGAAGGAAGGAAGGAAAACGATGGCTTCAACAAGATTAAACGGATGGTTTCGGGCACATGCTTCGACAGAGCGACCATTTCCGGGATGGCTGCGGCTGGGGGAGGGATGAAAACGGCGACAAAACGCCGCGTGATGGTGTGAATTGATTTCTCTTCGAAATGGGCCGAAAAAGCCCCGGGCCCCCCACCATTCGTCTCGTCGTAGTTGAAACTATAGGGCAACCAAGGGGGCGGCGTGAAAACACAACACCGGCCCAATAAGGCGCGGTAGTTCTCCGTGGAAAACAAACCGTCATTTCCTGCGAGACTCGCGCGGGGTCCGCTCGTTCTGGGGCCATTAATTGAGATTAATTTCTGGGCTTTTCGGGAAAGCCAACGAGATCAGAAGGCGACGCGGGTAATCCACGCACAACTGCTGCGAGATTCTTCTTTCGCAGTTTCACAACACAACGCAACGAAATCGTGAAATATGATGTGCACGGTTGTTTATTTATTTATGCTTTCCAAGATTTACTCCAAGGCTGATCCAGTTTAACTCTTGAACTTAAGACAAAGT
>JAOEFI010000007.1:13290795-13329701 GCA_034621735.1 Anopheles plumbeus | reverse complement strand
CCCTTAGTTCTATGACCAAACCCAACATATTGTTGACAAACATGCACACTGCAATGTGAGTCTTCTTGAAAAAAAAACAAGCAAATCCAACATAAGGATGTTAAAAAAAGTATTAGAGGAGCACATTAAGCTGCATTCCAATTTTAAAGATTTTAGCGTTTAGCTTGTGTACTTAGATTGCGTAATACAACTTGGACATTTTCTACATGTTTTGCACGCTTTTATAGCTTATTCATTTATTCCCTAGTTTCACTTTTTTTTTATTCCACAGTGAAAGCACAAGAAAGTATTTGGAAATGGCATTCTTTCCAAGCTCGTAAATTATGAGTGAACAGCAAACTTTTACGACACTCGATTATCAAACTCCCGATCGGTGCGCACCGAAGGGCCCCGGTCGATCGGGAAGATAGAGCAGCATCACACTAAGCATCACATTAACATACCGAGCGAGATCGAACCTTATTCGGCCGTGGTGGGGATGTGGTGTAAAACTTCAATCGTTGTCCGTCGAAGATCAGTTTAACCTAATTTATCGTACACATTATCCGGAAGACTAATGATCTTCTTCCCTCTTTTTCTCTGTCGTGCCACCCTCACATCGGGGGTGTCGTTCCATCAATGAGCTCAAATAGAGAACAAATTCCTTACCACTCTGGCAAGATCTTCCGAAGAGAACAGATAAACGAGACGAGACAAAAAAAAAATCAACGGAAGAGAAAGCCTTTCCAATAACGACAAACAGAGGAAGGAAAACCCAAAGTAAAAGAAGGGAATGGTAGACGGTACAAGGGTGCGACGTCGTGTCGTATCGCGATGGCAGCTGCCGTCTCACACACACGTACACTGTGCCCGAAGGGAAGACATAAGTTTTCTCGCCCATCGCCTACCGCGCTTGTCCGCGTTTATGTTGTTTGATGTTGCAGTGACGTGATTCGGGTGAATGGTTTTCCGCCGCCACCGAGCGCTCCATTTTACAGCAAACGATCGCCTTCCTGCGGCGGGAATGGAAAAGGGCAGGAAAAGAGCATCGCGCCATCGTCGCAGTATCAGGTTTATTTCGTTCTCACCGCCCATGTCATCGGGCCGGCCGGGCGCGAGAGGCGCGCAAGGTGACGCCGACACGTCAGGTCGAGAGGCAACAGAAAAAGACCTTGGCGTAGGCGCAACAACGCTCGCCGGCCCACGGTAACGAACCTACCCTAAAACGTGCCTAATGCCGCGTCGTAAGTTTCGATAATGGGTTATTTGGATAACGGTGGAGCGCACGGACTACGGCATGGGCTCGGTTGGCGTCTCGATGACATGCAGTGGAGGTGTAGTAAATCTGCGCAAGGTGTGTAACAGGTACTCGGGAAAATCCATATGAACGAGGGAATACTATGGGAAAAGTTTGTGTTTTTGGAAGACGAAAACATTTGGAGTCAGATTTTAATGTTTAATTTTTGTCTATGACACTTACGGTATTTTGAAACACATGCAATTGAATATCCAATTCACACAATACATGTTTTTCGAAGCTTTTTAATTACATCAACCATTTCATTCGTTTAAAAAATGCAGTAATTATTATGCACAATTTACGTTAATCTTTTCGATGTAAAATGTATATATGATGATACTATCTAATGTTGTTTGACCAATTTAATACTGAACGTGGCGTCCACTGTGAAAACTAGCATAGTGCAAGGTTACGCGCTAGGTACTCGGAAACACCGAACGCGCGCCGGTTCTCCGCATGGTCATAATGGTAATAAACATGACGGTGTCTGTCAAGAAGCAGTAACGAGCGGAAGAATTATGGACCCACTCCCAGAAGGATGCGCTTCATCACTCCCGCGTTTTCCGTTCGGTTCGGATCGTTCGCTCGTTTGTCGGGACGTACGTTCGCCGGACGCTAGTGCTCCACGGTCTGTTTATGTTATCACCGCTGTATGGCGCCCCGAGAGTTCAAGCATGTCAAGTCCTTATCGTCGCCTAATAACTCACCGACATTGTGTCGCCACACCGGGTCCGGGGCCGGGTGTACGAAGCACACAATAGGACGCCCTAGCGCCATCTCTAGCGAGCCGACGTTCGACTTGTTTCCGAGCTGCAAATGTTGCGTCTTCCCCAGCTGCACGCATATTGCATCGGAGTGCACTGCAAGGGCTGTCAGGTCAGGGGCACGCATCTGCGTGAGCTTTCGCTTCCTGCTTCGTTGAGTCGTGGGCCAAAAACAAAAAAGAAACCGGGAGTAAATCACGGTCTTATAGGAAACATCTCTGAACGACCGCAGCGCACGATGAGAGGTCCTTGACGGGAACGCACTCTGGCCTCCGAACCATGCATGCATTCGATGGTGTTAGAGTGTAGAATATTGGTCATGGTGCAGCTTGCTGATGCCTGCAGCAGAAAGTCGCCCGTCAACCGATCCGCACGGAATGAAGTCTGATCAATGTGTACGCGTTCGCAACATTTCCACATCGAGCTAGTGTCCGATGGAACCGACCCGTCTGACAAAACCGACTACTAGTCAAGGATGCACTTTGTGCTCGTGGTATTGTAGCCACTTCAGTATAGTATTGTGTAGCAGAAATCTTTGATTTTACGATCTAAATTTAAATATTATTTACCAACATTATTTAACTAATGAAAATATGTTCCAATGCAAGTCATAAATCACAAGAAACCCCATAGCTTGAAATATCAATTTGCGGGAAACCTGAACCATTAAATCCATTTCGTTTATCAATAGTCATATGTGGAGTGTAATGGAGTGTAATATGTCAAACGACTAGTTACCAGACCAATTATCACCTATTTCAAAGCGTTTGACTAACACACACTAGACAGCTTCTCACCTGCCACGCTGCAGTGATTTATTGAAGGAAAATCAGAATCTGGCAGGTGCAAGGTTCAAAATGGCAGTACATCGATCGATAATTCCAGTAAATGACACGCACAACAGCACATGATACGATACACTTCCATCGACAGTCGGTGGCTTCTTCGAACACGCTCGTCTATCCATCAGCCCATCGACGTTACGGCGAGGTGTTGCATATTTTAAGACGCCGCTCTTTTGACTCGTCCTTTTTGGCGCGCCATGTGCGAACCGGGGACAAGCGGGGAAAATATTTATCCTTCGTTGCGTTCTGCTCCCTCGGTAAGCTGCAGGACCCCCCCCCCCCCCATTCTCTATCCACCTCCTGCACCTTGTTGACATAAGCGCCAGATGGGAAATTCGACGAGAATCCCCACAGACACGCTGCCGGTTTGAAACCTTCCAACTGCTCCCACGGTGAGTCGCGGACGATGAGCGCGTTTTGACACCACTCAACAACACGTTCGCGGGGTGCGTCGGAAAAGTGCATCGTCCCCGTGGGTGATGAGCGAACGGAGGAAAGGAAGGGAAAACTGCGAGCGCGTTGCAGTAAATGCACTTGTGCGTCGTAAAAAGGTGACGGTAATGGGAAACTAAGCGATCTTTAATTATCGTACTAAGTGGGGACAACTGCGTTTTGCTACGATATTTTCCTTTCAATCGTTAGTGGTGAGTGGCGCTCTGTGGTGGTATGGACCGTGAAGGCTATTATTTTTCCGTCCTCGTAGCAACCCGCGCAGTGTTTCTGGCAGGTGTACGATTTTTTACCCCGCCAAAATATGAATGGAATGTTTGCTGAAATGAAACATTCTCTTCTTCGGCAACGAAATAACAAACTGAATGTTAAAATTCAAACAATTTATTAAACCATTTAGCAACCCCTGTACAACTAAAGCGCGCATAGTAGCTACGAGTAGCATACGAGGGACACAAACTTTTCAATGTTTCGTGTTTGTTTGTTCATTGAAATTTAATTTCCCATCGAACTAGAATGGAATTTGTTCGTGGAAACGCATCGGTTACACTTAATATTTGATAATGACGACAAGTAGAAAAAAGTTGTGAAAATACACCCCACGCCACGGTTATGCCACGAAAAAGGCGAATAGAAATGTAAAAATGTTACTGAATATTGTTGCGAAACTGAAATATTCAATAAACATTCCTTTGAGGACAACGTTGTTGAAGCACTAACGCCACACGAGGTGAAATGTTACCTTTACAACTGCAAAAATCAATAAACTTCACATTAATGCTTCACGATACAATTGCAGTTTTATTTCCCTCGACAAACAATCGGAAATGCATTCGAACATGGTTTCGACGAACGAGCGTGTTTAGATAGTTTTTTTTCTTTTCGTCTCCCTCGGGGATGGTCTGGAAGGGAGCGAGCGAAGACAAATCCAAATAATCAAACACAACTCCGTCTGGGAGGTTGTTGTTTTGTGGGACTCGTTAAAACATTGGCACATGTTTTACTATTTTCCTCCCAAACTTTTCCACTCCCGTGTCGCAATCGAACGAGAATGTTGTGGCGCCCACCACTCGATGATGCCATCCATCGTTGGCGCACTTCTTTCAGGGATAGGAAGAGAGGAGGGAAGAAAAAAGAGGCGCCTCCCTTCGGAAGCATCAGGCGCGCCCTTTCGGGCAGATCGATTTATTTTTCTTGCCATTGCGCTGGGAGACGTTTATTTATTTTCATTTCCGATTAACTGTTCCGTCAGTCCAGCGGTCGAGACAGCGGGCTACCCAAAATTTACACCTTCGCTCGAGAGATGCAGCAGCATCCCGGTATCGTATCGAACGGGGAGGAGAAGCGGTCGATCGGCTTTCAGGCAAGTACGCGCGCGTTCGCCCGAAACCCCAAAACAACATCCACGGCCAGCTGAAGTGTGTGTGTTCACACTTGAAGCCGGTCTGCGCCTTTCCTGCGGTTTGCGCTTAAGGCGCGACGTCGAGTGCCCTCGAATGAGCGATGGCCTGCGCTAGGGATACTGCGACCACCAACACCAGCACTACTATCGATCGATGTACGATGCTGCTGGATGTTTTATTGGCGTTTACCTTGGGTTCTCCAGTATTCCTTGAACCTGTCGGCTCTTGGCAAGCGCCGATCCATCCAGAACGTTAGAGTGCCATACGAGTTCTACGAACTTGTGCCGGAGATGTGAAGCGACGAGTGCTACTTCGTTCATTTGCTAACATCTTATGTCGTCTGAGGCAAGAGAGTGGAATTTATTTTCGATTTTTATTATCGAACATCCACAACTGATGTTTTGTAATAAAAAGTAACAAAACAACTCGTGTGAACGCAATTCTTGCCTTTAGCTAGCTTTCCAATAAACTGAAGAGTTTCAAGAAACAATGTTAAAACCACCAGCAAAAAAACAAAAAAAAAACATAAATAATCGACATCTCGCCACAATTTAAAATTTACTTTAAAATTGAATCATGAAAACGCCATCAAAGAAGCGCGCCCGGGCAGAATAGGTCCAGCCTGCATCGGCTCTGACAAACAGATAAATATTGTTCCAGTGCGAAAACAAATAACATTAACCCTTTCTTGTTCGGTGCATCGATAAACAAAGCGCAAGCGTTGATTTATCTTACCGACTTTTTCCTTCGATGCTGTTGCTGTTGTCTCCTATCCAACATTGTGCCCGTAATAAAAAGAGGCTATTTGTTGTCCCTTTCATACCCCCTCCTATGTAAAGGATCAATATCAAGTGACTTTGTAACTGTTTTGAACTGTTTTTCCATCCGATACCTTTTTGTAGAAAAGCGTGACATTCTGTTTTGGCTGCAGGACTGGTTTTGTTTTGACTCTGTAGGTTCTTTAGACGACAGAGAAATCGATAGGGTTTTCTTTTGTGAGGGTTCCTTAGAAATGTAATAATTATCGTTTGGGCACGTTAAAATTAGAACAACTTGTCATGGATGTTTTCCATCGCATCGAGTGACAGAAACAAACAAACATCGTTCAACCCTTATTTATGTGGAAGAAATAAAAAACCAAATTTTCACCCTTTCCAACAGAACACAGAAGAAAGGCGATGGTGTTGAATGCGAACAGTCTGCCAGTGCGGCGGCAACAGTTCTCTGCCGCGTTTCTCTGTTCCAGTTGCGCCCGAGAAATCCAAAAACGAATTCTTGGCGACCATAGCGATGGGAAGTGAAACTGCCCCGCCCATTAAACCGGAAGCTAGCGACCGGCCGGCCAGCCGGTTGGCAGGGGGGCAGTAGCAACAACATAACACCTCTGAGGGTGAGATTTATGAGCGCCGGTAATCGGAGTCGCTAGGGCAGTCATTTATCAATGTAGTAATTAAGAAAAACGGTCCCTTAGTTGGCGCTGCAGCGTCTGGTTTAAAATTGACAATCTTTTGGCCCCGCCAAGGCCAGATGGACGAGGGTGGCACCGCGAGCACTGATATCAAGGTTACGACATTGAAAATGGAGAAAGAATTGGCTAGACCTTACCTTAGTGTAGATTGTAGCTCACTTTCTTGTTGATGGCAACACTATGCTTGTTGGACTGTAGACCATCTGTAAGAAAGGAAACGATTTATGAAAACATTAACAATATGTAAAATCATTATATAAAGAAACAACTTTAAACCTTCTTGAAGTATGAGAAACCCGTTACATTTGCAGTTTGAATATTTCAAATAAATAAAGTCCACGGAATCTTGCTATCACTATTTGATTAGCTAAGGGAAATATTTACTATCCACGAATCCACGAAAGAATAGAAACCACCCTTCGAACTGGCTTATTTAAAATGAAACGAACACTCTCATCGCGAGAAAGCTGAATAACAAAACACCAACCGTCGGGTGTTTCATTTCAATAATTCAACAAACTTCAAAGACCGTCTTTGTATTGAAGTTGTTTCCCGTGTCTCAATGGTGCGACTAACCAAATAGAAACTTCCACATCGCGACTTCCTCCTCCCAAAAAAAAAACAAGCGAGTGGAAAAAAATGCTTCGATTTGGAAATCAATATTTAGATAAGATAAGATGGCTTGGGAATGACCTAAATTGAATAGATAGACGCAAACACAATTCAACGGAAAAACAGTCACCTTTTCGAAACGAGTTGGGCAGCCAGCAGGCCGTGGCATTCAATGTGGTGAATGCTTGAAAGCCTCGCGAACACTTATGGCTTTGCTGCTCCACAATAGACGACAAACAAACGAAAACCGTCCGCACCGATAACACGCCGGCGTCTGGGAGACGTATTTTAAGATTGTTTTGTAAGAAGCTAGAATCCGCCGGTTCCTATTTTTGCCGCAGTACAAGTACGCCACAAGCCTGCGGGGGCGACCATCAGGGAACTGAAGCTAAAGTGTGCTTATTATTCATTGAAATTAGATTGGTCGGAAAAGTAAATTTCCTTGTTAAATTGAATAACTTTCTTCCTGTCCAAAGGTTTCCCATCGAAGGATGTCACTGTCTCGTTGCTGCCAGACGACATCAGAGGGCATAGTGGACTAATAGTAGGATGACATTGAAAATTGTTGTATTTTCATCTGAGTTTCATTCCTTAAGGTGATCTACTCGAGTAATAAGAAATGCTTACTGCAATTGTCTTCAGTTGTTACTTAGCCTGAATGTAAAAGTGGCAAAATCCTTCGATGGGTGGTTAGATACTATATCTACAAACCCTTATTTATTACCATTTGTGCAATGATTCAGTATTTAAGTCATGCAGATAGATCGAACAAGTCTTTCCGGTACGAGGATTTGCACACTTCCAAAGATAAGTGGAGCACGTGGCAATTATTGTGCAAATAAAACTACTTCACCTACATGGTTCCTCTAGTGTGTACTCAACGGAACAATGCACGCAATTTCAGTTCCTCGGAGATCGCAGAACTTCCCCAGCTGAACAAATATGTCTCAAGAATGTGTATATTCTTCATGTAGACGACGAACGTTTCTTTGCGCAGAGTCAGTAAGGTATTTCCAGGAACACTTAGTCAGAGGATATTGATAACGTTATCTCACCACCGAAGAGATAAACATCGGCGGAAAGGGGTTCGATGTTCCTAAAGTGCTCCGGGATGCAATGCGGCAATAGAACGCGGATGTGTAATTTATTTTTAGCGAAGAATGATACCATTGTGAGTGGAGAAATATTTATCAAAACGCGTATCAGTACCGGCGATGTGAAGGTACTGTGGAAAAGCTGTAAAGGCTCGTCGAGTTTTGCTACCGAGATAGATTGTAACGCAAGACAATTTTCCCGATGCGCCTGTTTCGTGCCGATGTAAATTGCGATGAAATGCTGCTTGAACGAACGCGCGCACGGCACTTCGTTATCTCACTTCCTGAAGCAATATGGCCATGGCGGAGTATTTATCCCCGCGTTCAATGCTCCGTTGAACCATCACTGAACAATATTCTGTTTTCTTTTTTCTTCTTGTACACACCAAGATAAGATACAAACCGGTAGTCACATCCGGGGTGCTAAGCGGCGGATGTTCGCTTGTTCGCGTCATAAGTCACGCCAAGCCAAACGCGTACTTCTTCGACGGGACTGCGCAACACATCCGCCTGGAACCGACTATACTCGATCAATATGGCTATTTAAACTTTGTTGATTTTGTGCGCACTTTTTATCCTGCCCCACCCCTGAGGACTCTTGCGACAGCGACAACATACTGGGAGCGGCAGAGGAAAGGCGGCCAGGGGAAAACGGCGGCCTTCCGGTTTTACGCTATATTTTCCAACCGTTTCCGATGAGCGGCCGACATCCACGGCATGCCCTGCGGCGAACTAACTTGGGAAAGCTTCGAGATTTTTCACCCGAACGCACACACACAGGGCGAGGAGGCAGCCAGCTCGAGGACTCGTTGATAATATTGCTTTTATCTCATTTATTATTGTTTGAAGTGAATGGTGAGTAAACAGTTTCTGCCCCACCCATAAGCTCGCCACTTCCCATCGGCTTTCTTCGCTTCCATTAGAGGAAAAAAGTAATAACGCCGCGAAGAGCGACCGTTTGGCAGGAGAATGGAAAATCGCGCGCCGAGACCAGCGTAGGGAAGCTTCAGCCCTTGCAGCACAATTTACTCCTGCACGGGAAAACTTGAATCCTTCCAACGCAGCTCGTGCCTCGTGCTAACCACACAGCAGCAAGCGTGGCGAGGAAAAGCTACCTTGCCCAGCGCGAACACTCATACTTACACAAACAAATCAAAGGTACGATGGCCTCCAGTATTTCCACAGCGCCCGCACCGGACCACCGACCATCTATTTTTTCCACACTTCGCTTATTTCCTTCATTTGTGTTTCATTCCTTTCTTCACGGCGATATTCTTTTCCCTTTGTTTCGCGCATTCATTTCCATCGCGAGTTCGACGCGTTGTGGTGTGAACAGAGTCTTGGCTTGGGGTGTCTTTTGTGGGAAAATTAATAAAATTTTCCATTTTCCTTAATGCCGGTTCGTCATGCCGTGGAGAGCAGGCTTTAGAAAAAGGACAAAAGGTTGCATTGGTTGCTCTTGAATGCTTCATTTTTCTTAAATCTTCTTTTCTTTAAAATAATTTTTTTTATGCCATTATAATGAGATGCCAGCACACTTTCAAAGTTCCGTGAAATTATTTGCCGTAAATCTAATATTAACAAAATTATAATTTTCCGGTAGAAATACTGTTTTCAATGTTATTAATGTCGCTGTTACTAATATTTAAATATTTGTTTTCTTGCAAAATAATTTTTGAAACGCATTGAAGTAGTTTTCGGTATCAAATACCAACAGAACTGTCTCCAAAGGAGTCTGATAATCAAGTCTATCGTTTCAAGGGTCCTGTCATGAAATCACAGTTAATCACATGAGTTAATCATACGCCCAAGTAAATCGAATTGTTTCTTCGGTGACGTTTTCTGACGTGTTTGGGGCCGTCGTCGTACGTGAGACAAAAAAGGAACGCCTTCTCTTCTTCCCACCTGCTCCACCCAACTACTGAAGATGCCTATCGACTTCTTAAACAAAGACATCTACTTCTTATCCTTGCCTGCTTCCTTGCTCGTCCTGCGAGTCCTGCGGGAGAAAGAGGGTGCTTCAATTGGGAGCCCCAATTATCGGAAGTTTTACCGTGCGAAAAACTTCAACTCGGCGACGTCATCGCAAAATAAGCAATTGCTTTCCCGTTTCTCGAGTGGTTCGCAAATAGAAACATTTACTTATTAGGGAACTTTTCAAATTCGAAAAAGCTACTTTCCTTCCAGGGGTCGGTGGGGTTCTAGCATCCTAGGGCAGATCTTGCTCCGCACTTCGTCCTCCCCTTCCTTTTGTAGGTTTGTGAAGCACGGAACACCCACTAAAAGCCACCCACTTAGATATTCGACACACGGTTGAACGATCCCTGCCAGTAGTGGTGCCAGCCAGAACACACGTGAGAGAGCGTGAAGGTAATTGGATTTTATGACTGACACATTCTGCGAGGGGAAATAGTTTCGTTGTAATGTGCTCCCGCCCAGTCCGTCTGCCAAGTGGGGGAAGTTTGGTTGGAAGTTTGTGGTCCTACGATGTAACGGCACGTACGGGCCATTTTATTTAATTTACGAATAATGACATTCACCTTGCACTATCAGCCCGGCCGCTGTGGCTAAAGACGTCGAAGATGGTATCATTTTTGACCTTGCCCCGGAGCAGTTTCTTCGGGCGAATGATGCCCCTTCTTGAAGACGGGCGAAGCACTTGAGTGAAATGTTTTCACGCTGCGTCAGCATTACTAACATTTACTTTAATTTGGAGCACTTTCTGCTGCTCTCAGCCATTCAGAAACTGATTGATGAACAGTTACATTACATCATTTAATCTTCTTAAACTTATCTTGTGTTCACATGAAATGAACAAATACTTTAATACAAATAAAACAACCCAACAATACAAAACATATTGGCCATACTTTAAAACCGGAACCATAAGAAAGCTATACATTGATATCTGGCGGAGAATTCACATCACATGCGTATCACACCCCAAGAAAGGGCGTTTCCTTATTGCCAATAGTTGTAAAGTGATTCTGGAACGCTGTAAAACACATCTGCTACTCTCCAACACCTTCGGCAAAGCATCCGTTTGATTGCTGCGTCGGAAAAACAAAAGCAGAAACGATCTGCTTGGTCGATGGTCAAGAAAATTCTTCTTTATGCTGACCGTGTCGTTGTGCTTCCTTAGAAGTGGCTATATTACGTCGGCGCTACTATTAGGACGAAGGAAACCCCGCTAAGACTCAAAAGCACGTGTGAGGTCAATGGTCAATATAAAATATTGAAATGTCCTCAGCGGGTCCCTTTCTCGATAACATGCTAGGACGAAACACAAGTCCAAGCAAGGCCGTTCAGTTGCAGGGGAATGATTTAGCCACATAATTTAGTTTTTTCATTCTTCGGCCCAAAAAGGATGATTGCTTACAGATGTGTCCTTTATTCATTTCCGATGGTTGAAACGACATTTTTTCCTTTGTTGCTGATTAGTTTTTTTTTTAATCCAGCGGTGGCACGAAAATGAAATACAGCACAATTTATTAGACATTTAGGTCCAGACTATCGTTCGCCAGTGTTTCGATATATTTTGTATGTGTGCAGCTGCGTGATAGAACGAAAGGTTCAACTGTCATTCCGTCTGCCATCGGCTTTTGAGATGATTTCTCAACAACAAAAGGGGAGAAAAATAAAGTAAACCAAAAACGCAAGCTCCGAACGCTTCAGTTGAGCGACTGTTTTCGACGGATTTTGTTATGTTTTATGGGGATGTTTTCTCGTTCGCGCTATTTTCTTTTTCACCACCGGCCCACAACCGGGACCTCACACGGCGTGACTCATACGAGCGGCGGAACAGCATAAGCCGTACTTTTTACTTCGAAAAGCGACCCACCGAACACGCACGCAGCTTACCGCCGTGTTGATCATCAACAACCGAAAGGATGATAAAAGAGACCATCACCGAAACACACACCGAACGGAATATGAACGGACACCAGGGCCCCGGGAACGGGCGGCTTAAAGGAAATCGAAAACACCGTTCACGAGATGACGAGCAGACACGGTTTAGGAAGGGAAAGGAAGGACTAGAAACAACACCGAGAACCGCGGCCCAACGCAGCGCAGCTCAGAACAAAAGCGGGAAGCATAAATTATTAATTTTTCAACGCCATAAATGCGTCAGTTACAAGCGATTTTACATGACTTTATTATTTCTCTTCGAATGCGGACGAATCGCCCTCCTCCCGGCCCAACGTCCTTGTTCGGTCCCCTTATTCCTCCGACAACTCTCTCCGTCGTCAAACGCACGACCGCAAATAAGTGTTTCGGGCTGTGTTTGTACCTTGTGGGCCGCCATGTCCTTGGAGTGTGAGTGTCGGTGGAGATCATATTGGCCTCGTCAATTCAGGAATGGATCGGTTGCTCTGCACTTTTCCCTCCGAGCTACATTGGCCCTTGCTCACCCTTCATCCCTAAGAGAATCGCTCCATTCCTTCTATTTCTTATTGGGCCATATTTTTATGAATTAACATCTAACGCCCAAGGAAGCAAAAAAAAGAAACTGCGGCCCTTGGAAAAGGGTGGAAGGAATCAAAATACGTAAAGAAAATGTGTTCTGTTCGAAAAGAAGCAGCCTCGAGTGAGTCCCGTTCCCGGAGGAGTTCCCGGTTATGGAGTTGCTCACAACTGGCAACATTGGTATGTCTCGCTGTTTTATGTGTCCGCATCCGACGGCGAAATATTGTGCCACGATGGACGCGAGAGTGCAATAAAAAACGGACATGACAGAACCAGGCAGGGCTGCCCTTGGTTTTACGGATTTTCTTTATACTTCCAACATCCATTGGTGCTTTGCTGGTCGCCTCGGAAGTGATGAAACACATTTATTGAAGAGATCATTCGGCCGAAGGAGAAATATTTCTTCCCCTAGAGTAGGGTTTTGTGGTGAACTTTAAGGATTTTGTCGAATGCAAAAAGATGAGAAGAAAATGTTCATCTTCGTAATTTACAGCTTATATTGTAACTGACCCGCACGTAATTCTACAAAATCCCCAATGATATATGAGGAAAGTATGTCGCTCTAATAAAATTCATAAAACTGCGAATGCTTAAAGAAATTGAATGCGGCAAAGTCAGGCGGCCCTCGTCACAAATCATTACATGATGTACAGCGAGCATCAATTGCGCTTCTGCGTCAGTTGCAATAAATTCTATTTTTGCCCCACCAGCCTTGAATGCATGTACAGTTTATGCGCAACATTGCTCATCATAGTTGTTCTGAGTTTTACCCCGATCTTTTTCATTATTTTATTTTTGTTTCATCTCAACCCGTCCGGTGATCGGTGGTCGGATGGTTGGTGGTGGGGTAGTAAAGCGATACCATTTCACGGGTAACCGAGCAATACATGCTTCGCCAAAGCTGTCAGATCCCTTTAATGGTGACACGTTACGCGCACGAACCATCCGCGGGGCCATCCAGGCGTGCACGCCGCCACCATATGCGTGTGTGTGTGTGTGTGTGCATGCGAATAAAACTTCCCGAGGCGTGCTCGCGTGCCATATTTCTCTTTTATCGCGTATCAATCAACTTTAGCTGGATTGGATTTTTCCCTCTTTTTTTTTTGGGTGGTCTTTCGCCGGCGCGAATTTTTGTTGTCTTCTTCTTTGTTTATTGGCCCACAGCCCTACCACGAACTGCCGCGAGCTTGCTGGAGCCAACGTTGTTCAACTACCGTGTACCGAATGATGCTTGTGCTGCTGCGTTGGTTCCCGGCATGCGTCAAAAAGGGGTGCAACTGTGGGGCGGAAGTGTTGTGATGGCATGGTCGCCCCCATCGCTCGCACAAATTCAATGTTAGGGGAGGGGAATGGGTGCACCGATGGCGGTGGGGCTTTGGTTTTGGATAATCCAATTTGAAGGCTAATTTATTGGCTCCGTAGAGATCGAACGTTAATTCGAACCGATCGAGCCCGGACGGGGTCGCTTCCCTTCGGGGTACCATCGTCCATCCCTGGGGAACGAAAGGGCCGGCAGGCAGACACGAGCGTTGGGCTTTTGGGGAAGATTATGGATTCAATTTCTGGGCACATGCCGGGGGCCACTGACGAAATTGGGGCACGCGTGGGCACGTGTGGCCCATGGAAACCGCGATCTTAACAAGCTCTCGCCTAATTGGTTAACAAAATGCTTCTCCGCCAAATTCGTTTTCCATTTTCGCCCCGAGGTTTGGGGAGCATATTTTTTGGGCTGCGTACTTGTGTGCATGTATGTGACGCTCAATGTGCAATTCGATTGCCGTTTGATAACAAAAAGTGGGATGAATTTGTTCCGTTGTTTTGTCTTCTGTTCGAGCAAATACAAATTATTTACAGTTAGTGTTAGTTTTCTTTTTTACCATCACATTTCAAACGTCAAATGGGTCAACGTCAAATTGGATGAAAAAGTTAATTAAGTTGTCCAAGATCATCTTTTATAGCTAAATTTTGCAGAAACATATGAATATGCATGTTCAATTTGTTATACCAGCATCGTGAAGATGAATTGTGTAACATTTGAAATTATTATGACTATAAACTGTTGTTATAACATAAAAAAGTCACATTGGTGGCATTCGAAATTACTAATGCAGATCACCACAATCGGAACCGAAAAAAAAAAACACGTTCAGTTCTCTCCATATCACATTTATGAACATTTATACGCATGCATCATAAAACGCCATTCGCCGCGATCGTAAAGAAAAATTCCATACGTTGTGGCCTCACTAAATTACCCCCCGAACGGCGATGTGTTTACGTTACCATGCTCCGTATGCCTATAGTTTTTGGCATGTTATTATTAGGGCTCACGCGGTTTTTTTCTTCTCTTCCATCGGCATTGTACGGGGCACCCACCCGAACGTCTGTCTGCTGGTCGGACTCACTCGGGGCCGGCATTCTATCCTCATTTCGGAAGGTGATTGATGCATCGTTAGCAGACCGAAGAATGACCGGTAATTATATAAAGAAACGTTTCAGGACGTTCCATACGATATGTTTTATTTTCCTTCGTTTTTTTCCCTTGGCCGTGTTTAGCTTCCCTTCGCAATCTCGCACACATTTTCATGCGCTCCAAAACCACCATTCATCACCGGCGGGAACACGCCATTCGGTGTCTGAGCTTCCTCGCTTCGCTCTCCTAATCGCGTCCGGTGGTGTTGTGTTCCTAATGTTTAATGCTACCCAAGAGGATGGCAGGTGGTACACCGCGGCCTCTTGTAAACTCCCGAACGATTTCCGTAATTGTGAGTAGTCCGGTCTTTTTTACTGGATTAATGCCGACCAAAGAAACACGGAAAACGGGCGCGAAGCGGAGAGAAGAATCTTTATCGAGAGCATTCTTCCTGTAGGGATTCACGAGTCGTAGGGCTATGTGTGTGGTTATGTACGTGTGTCCGTTTGTCAGGCAAGGAGATCCGCTCTGTCCTGAATCCATTATTCTTCGAGCTCCTAATTATGGGACTATGCATCGCTTTGGAGATGTTTTCTTCCGTGCTCCATCAAACGAGTCAATGATGAAGATCGAGTAGGTTGCAAGATTTGATGATACAAATCCAAAAAAATTAGACTAATTAGCAGAGCCGAAAATGCAATTTGTGTTCCGTTACGCCAGGAGGTACATGCTGTTTTGAAACTTAAATAGCGGTTTAAATTTAGGAAAGGCTTTCAAGGCTCTTTCATACATTGAAAATATTGCAAACTATACTAATCGATCAAACGCGGTGATAGATGCCCGATTGAAGTAACCATGACGACGAACATACAACACACCTTAAAAAGTTGTACAACAAAAAAGCTTCCTAGTTTCTTGGACAGAAAAACATCGGTCGAAAAAATATCCTTAGTATCAGACCCTTCGGGAAGCAGTGAGCCATGGAACGCGTCACAAATGTGTCCGCGAATGCTCATCAACGTAGCCGTCCCGTGACCCTTGTCTATCTAACGATCCTGTCATCAACTCATCAGTTGGTAATGTGGGAAAGTTAAAAAAACGTTGGTGGTGAATTAAAAAAAGGATCGTGTTGAACATAACTGACAGACGTCCGGACGATCGGACGAAACAAAAATTGGAAAAAATATAAACTTATCCTTCCGGATGTCATCACGTGGCAGCCGAAAAAAAAAGAGGTGCGCGTCTGGTTCCCCATTCCCGGACACGATCGCTGCTGCGTTCGGCGATCTTTTTATTGCCTTCCATTAGAATCTATTTTGTACATCTAAACAGTCTTCACGGAGGTCCAAGTCCACAAACTCCACGGTTGGTTATTTTTTTCCAATTTCATTCTTTCTTCCTCCCTCGAAAGCAATTAGTTCTCACATTGTAACTAATTTCCGATACGATGTGAATGTTTTCTGACCTCAGCTTCTTGCGTTGGGGTCTGGGGCGTTCGTAAAGGAAAACTGAAGCCTGAGAAAAAGTGGACCGAAATTAGATTCGCGTCAAACCGTCGGGCAGGACCGGACAACATTTTCGGTTGCTGCACCGCGCACACCGATCCGTCTGCTGCACCGTGCGACGACGGCTGCGGTATAGAAAACTTCTCACTCGCGGTTGGAGAGAGAGAGAGCGCATTTCTACCGCCGATGGCGTACCTTTCTTTTGAAATTCGGACGCAAGCTATGCGTCGAAACGTAGCAAATGGAACCGTTGAGAGCTGCCTGTCAGGAACAGACCAAGCGTCACGTCAAATGGCCCGATAATCGAGTCCGAGCGCCCCATAGGTTGGGCGCGACCGAAAGTCCTGAGACGGAGGGAGAAAGTACATGCCGGAATGTGGGACACAGTTGGGATAATTAATGATCGTCTATCGGCGATATGTTAGGGGGAGCTGGAACTGGCGGATGACGAACCGGGCCGCGCTGTTCATTAAAGTTGGCAAAAACGTGGTGGCGGGAACCCATCAACGGAAGTCCTTTCCTGAGGGGATGTTCGCGACAACGAACGCGTGTATCCTTTTTTTTTCTGGTGCCGCATCACAGCAGGAGCATGTGCGGAATGTATTTTCAGCGGTAATGACAAGATTCTTATTGACCGGTACAATCGCTCGTTCCCCCCTTCTGCCCCGCGGTCAAGCTTCACTCAACGTGTCCTGGGTGATATCCTCAGGGAAGGATGTGCCAGGAATTTTAGCGCTCCCTCAGCGATCAAAGCGTTATTCGCCAGCGTTTCAGTTTACCAACAATTTTGCCCGGCGGAGTGACATGAAGCTTTACGCTACTATTAGCAAAAACAAGGATGAAACACGAGCCGACACGAGAAGAGAGTGTGGGTAGGGTCCTTTCCACAACCATCGAACAAAACTTCACCAACTCCATCAACGCGCGCATTAATGAACTCATAATTAAATCGCCATCAGTCGCTGCCGCATGAAGCGGAGTCGCGGGTGGAAGCGAATCCGCATGCGTTCGGACACAGCTGTTAACATAACGACGCGCGAGCGAAAAAGAGAGCGAGATAGATGGAAAGGGATAAACAACGGACAACGAGACCGGGAAAATAAAACAAACCGCAACATACTAAAACGACGCGAGCTTGAAACCAACACTTTCCATCAAACTGAGTACGGGCAGCAAAATGTAAGCCACCATAAACCAAAGCACTAGAGAAGGCAAACAGCTTCCTACTCGGGATATAGTTAAAAGCTCGGGGAAAAGAGCCTAGCCTAGCATCATCCCGCTGAAGTATGACCGGCAAGAAATCTGCAGAAAATGAATTTTATGATATTTAAAAGCTTTTCATCTTCAATTTACTACCAACGGATGCGGTTTTCAGAGCGAGAAAGAGCGAGAGAGGGAGAGAGCATGAAGAAGAAAATGTCTGCTAGTGTATGTATCGGAAGCTTCGGAGGTGGTACTAACGTAAGCGAGAAAAACCCATTGCTATGTGGCAATAATGTAGTAGCGTTCCATCCTAAGATTTTTTATGAAAGTTTTACCAGCTTTCCTACTCGGGGCATCAGCGACCTCCAACCTCCAGCGCCAGTTTATTTGCCTCCTTTTTTACTGTTTTTATTTTTACAAACTCGTATCTTCTTAGGTTCTATGCTCGGAATAGCCGCAACCGTCAGTGCTGGTTCTGTACGCTTTTTCACAAATCATGCAATTTAATATAACTGCCACAGCATGCGCTAACGGTGGCGCCCACGGTGATGCGCAGTTTCCATTCGCTCGATGTTGAAAACTTCACCTTCGCCTTATTGCGGCTACAAGGAGCGGTGATCCATTCCCGCCCCCAACCGAGTTGTTATCCAGGGTTGTTTTAGTTTCCGCCCCTCCGCTTCCGAGCGACGGTTTTTCATCAACTTTGGCCCGGTGGCTATACGAGCAGCGCCGGAAAATCCTAGCGCAGCCACCACAGCAAAGACCCAGAACCGAAACTTTCGCTCACCGGCAAGCAGTGCAGGCTATATGGCAAAAGTGAGCGCACTGACTGTTGCTGCTGCTGCTTCGTGGGAAAAATTTAATTTCCCGAATTCTTCAGCCCCGTAGTGGCGCCCACGCGCTATGGCAGTATGCCACCGGGAAAGTCATCTAATAATTCTACTAGTATTGCTTCTAGGACCGGCTGCATTCGACGGATGTCGCCTGTCGTACGTATGATCGATAGAATATCCGCACTACTATACAACACACTTTCGAAAAAGAAGATTTTTTGATAAAACGTCAAAGAAAAAAGCATTGAACGGGAATCTATCACTTTATCAGATATTCCATTGTTTTGTGTGAAATGACCTTTCAAACGCTGAACATAGTTTTCAGATATAAAGTTACAGATCAGTTACAAAAAAAAAAAAACAACAACACGAAAAGCAGACAAGAATATGAGAAAATTTGGGTATCTTTTTCCTTCCTTACCATCTTAAAGATGCTGAACTCTGTTACGATGCAACGTTGAACATGGCGCATGGAAAAAAGTACCAACAAGTAAATCAACTTTTTCAATTCTCAGAATGCTTCTCCTTATCCGTGTTATACCTGCCATTACTTTGAATTGTGGAGCGCAATGTGGTGCAAGAAAGTTCATGCCGAAATAAAGGTACCTTCCCTGCTCCATTCGAGATCGAGAGGGTGACCTCTGGACGGTCCCGAGTCGTGATCGCTCGATTCAACCCAACAGGGCGATCGTTACGGTGGGACGATCAGCACAAAACCCACCTGGCCCTACATTTATGATCAACACCAAATGTGCATTTGTGCAACTTTTCGTGCAGTTATTTTTCACCAGAAATAACTGATTGACGAGATACGTTCACGTTGCGTCGTGCAGCGGAATAACGATCTGACACTTTGTATCCGAGCAACGCCCTTTTGACCGAGTTACGTTTGGGCTTCACTAGCGCCGAGGAAAATCTACCATAACCGATTGCCAACGATAGTATTCTTAGCAAAATTACATAAAACTTTTACGAACTTTTATAATGTTTGTGTTTGTATATTAACATTAATCAACAACTAATCAACTTTCACATATAGTGAAATTCTTCAATCAAATCAATCTCGTTGATAAAAAGAACACCCAAACTAGTTTACCAAATTTGTTGATTAGTATATTTCTCTATTCAAGCTGTCATTTTTACCAGTACTATCTTTTATCAGTGCACTATTAAATTATTGCTAGCAACTCATAACAATAATATTGCATCTGGCAATCTCAGAGGTCAGAGCTTTTCCGGTGTATTTCTCAACCATAAATTTGTTCCGACAGGTCACCACGGGAACAACCATCCGCCTAAAGCAAAACGGAACCAGGAAAAGAAAGAGGAAAAATAAACGAATGTAGCATCCGTAATGTACTGCACTTCTTGTCGAACTGTAGGCTACTTCAAGCAAGCGTTTGTTTGTGTCCTTAGGGATTCGCTGCCTAAATTAATGTCGCTTCAATTATGCATTTCGAACTGGTTGACCTCAATAATCGGACAGGAGGAAGCCAACGATTTATTTAATTTCCATAGCGTACGCAAACAGTGTCCGTGTTTCGCTGCTGCATTTGCATTTATCTGACAGATAATTATGCAAATAGAAATAACCATAATTTCCAACAGGGATAGCTAGCAGCACTCTATTTCCAAGATGGTATACCCATTATTTCTCTGATGATTTTTGGGTTTAAATGGATTGCCTAAAATCGAATGTCACATTATTTAAACAACCTTTCAGGAAGGGCTAACGAGCCAGGGCCGGTTTTCTGTTTTCTAATATTCGACTGTGCGCTCTGCCTAGTTTCCTTTCGACCTATTTCAGTTACACATGGCGCTTATAAAAAACATGCGGTGAAAATAACAACAACAAAAACTAGATAAAGGATGCTAAACAAAGCCCTCAGTGAAGGCTAATCAGACGTCGACTGAACCCATTTTTCGTCCGTGAACCCATTTTCGTGGTCGTTTCCAGAACGACAGCAAAAACTACGCCCAAAAAGGCTACGGGAGTGGGAAGAAAGAAAAAGTGTGGCCAAATGGTAATTCCATAACCAACAGGGAGGAACAAAGATGGTTTCCACCGAACTGGCCCACCCACCCACCAGTGCGGAAGTACGAAAAACGGAAACAGACAGGAAACATTGGCCCCGTTTTTTTGCGATTACGAACCGGAGATAGTGGCCAATCGGTTCCGTTACCGGTGGGCCCTTATCCTGCACGTTGTATTTTACCCGTTAGAAAGCATCGAGGGCACACACACACACACTGAAAACACCACCTTGTGTCATGTTTGTTTTTGATGGTATTATGGAAAAGTAGAAAAAAAACACAGAAAAGAATGGTGCTGATTGTGGGTGATAAACACGGAAAAGAGCAAATGGAATAAAGGTAGTGAAATTACTTTCTCAGTGAAAGGAAAACCGCACATTTACAACTCCATCCGCAGGCTTCAGGCATCAGCGTATCATAAAAAGCGTTTGGGATGCACCCATCCCGGGGAAAAGGGATGATGGAGGAGCGGAAACCGCCCAGCGATACCCACTCGGAGCGTCACCCGAGAGTGTTGGTGCTTCGAGAGTGAAAGATAAAATCATTATTCGGTGTTTATTGTTTTCATAAAAACCTAATCCAATAACTCTTTGGCACAAAACCAGGATGCGAAAAATACCGCACCCACACAAAAGCGTTCTTTCCCTCCCCTCGGCAAGGGTTTAAAGTGAACAACAAAAAAAGGTGCAAGCCTTAGTCAGCGGAAACACAGGGTACACGATTTAACTGGGAACCCTACGTGCCCAAAATGGGCCAGGACGAGCCACCAGAGATGGAATATCCTGCGAAAAGACGCGAAACCGGAACGTGAACGACTCCGAAAATGGGAAATTGTGTTATAACCGAGTGCCATTCCAAGCACACTTCTACTTGCAGGGCACGGGCACCGACCGCGTTTTTGGCGACGAGTGCAATGAAGTTTTATGGCTACGGTCAAGGCTCTTCCGGGTGTTGGGTCACGTATGGGAATGGGAAGGAAAATTCTGTTACTAAAGACCACGAGCATCGGGAAAATCGATACAGATTGTGTGTGCCTTTCTCGGCGGCTTTTCTTTTTGCTTTGCTGCGAGTTTGCGACTCAACCATTGCCATGGCAACGTACCCCCGACGGTTGCATCAGTTGCTTTAGCGGGATGTTTTTGTTTACGAATTTCCTAGACTCTCACCGGAATACGACACCAGCTGCACGACAACGAAAAAAAAATCGGGCCAAAGAAACATCATGACCTCGACACGGAATTGTCACTTCTGGCATGGCAATAATTGGACTCGGGGCTGGTCAAGATCTGTTGCACTGTAGACTCCGTGGAACGTGACGCAAGTCATACGATTACCACCAATCGGTAGGCAGCTTTGCGAGCAAGCCGGACTATTTGTGGACAGCTGTATCTGCAGAATGGTGGATCCAGAAATGGATACAGAACAGACAGAATGTATCGGTAACATATTTCGTGCACGTCTGAAAGGATGGATCGGGGATTATCCCAGCGGGAAATGTTGTGATGAACCACGGACTTCGGATTCCTTTTTGGGATTGATTCTAGCTTATGACATACTATTCCTCTCCCTATATATAGCAACGCTCAGCGAATGAAGTCGTCTACTACAGGTTCCAGCCTCTCCAGTGTAGTGCACCAAACATAGCTAACCGAACCTGCCAAACTCACCAAAGCAGCTAGGCGTATCCAATAAATTTGGAGCAACCAAATCTTCCATTCTTCCGAGCATGTAAGGTAGCAGCGGCTCGAATCGACTTCTCTCATTTCAACGGTTGGCCAAGCAAAACCCGACAGCCTGACACTCACACTGAATGCTATCGTTAACACCGAGGATCCTAAAACCTGATAATGCATTTTATCGATTGACGGTTTCCTAGAGCCTATCGAATCACTGGCCATTGGGTTAAAATTCTATTAGCAACATGCAAACGATAGTCTGCGAAGCGTGGTACGTCTGACCACTATGCTTGCACCACGCTAAGGACTTGAACCTGTTAAGTACAAGAAATGCACCGAGAGAGCCCGGGCCTGACTGTGTGCGGACGGAATATTCGTACGCTGCGGGCCATTCGGCAAAGCAGCAATTCGATTAAGCCAACCTTCCTCACGCTGCCATGACAACGGCGGCTTTGTTTTTCCGACGAAACATCCGGTGTAGCTCGGGGAGATTCCGGCCGGTTGTGGCTGTCGCAGGTTGTCTGGTATTAAAGTCAAACAAGCGTAAATTAATTTGTGGCCCGAAAATGCAATTGCTTTCCGATACCGGATCGGAACCGGATCGCCGAGTCCTCGATGAGTCGATGAGGACTTTTCTCGTCAGCCTCCTCCCGTGCTACCGCGCAAACGGTTTGTCGCATTGCCCCAGGGCTAGAGAGTGCCGTGCCAGAGAAACCGGTTATCACACGATCGGAATCGGCAGGGATTAGGTGAATGCAATCCGGGCGAAACCAAGAAGACTCAACGTAGCTTTCGTTCTGTTGCTTCGACAGGCCCCGTAACGACGACTACGACCTTGCAAAACGGATAAAGTTAATTAATACGGACTTCCAGTGTTCATTTCTAGCGCAGCCGGGAGGGCTCGACGAGGCCAGCGGCCGCGATGGCTGCCGTCGACCGGGCATCAGAACCTTAGCCATATTGCAATAAGATACACACCCCGAAGGAACTTAATTATGTCCCTCGTGACGGATCCATGTACACGGCCAACGGATTGAATGAGTTGCAATGATTCGCGAAAGCCTCCGTACTCGTATGTGAACTAAAAAGCCGACAAATACATGAGAGTTAGTTCGTATTCGATTCCCCTACAGCATGCAGCAATTCAAAGCAACAGACAAGAAGAGATGACATACATTCGCATGAATCGGAGGAAAATAAATAAGTGTTTGGGGGCAATGATATCAGTGAAATATATTATAACACTTTTTTAACCAAATAACACTTTTTTTAATGAATTAAATCTGCTTGCAATTTGCATACAAATACTGTCAAAATCATACTGAATAAAGTGAAGCTTGAATCATCGACACAACGTAAACAGCTTGGCAAACGAACGAGCCCATCCCTTAATTTCAATATATTGTGAATGATACAATCTACATTTTTGGTCAATTCATTTTGCAGAACATGAACTAATTTCCCCCAAAATTAAATCCACTCGCAGCCGCAGGGGCGTCGTTGTTGCGCATCGACCAGTTTGCGCACATCCCTGCACTCGATATGCATAAATTGCACATTGCAAACAGGCATCGAAATTGCTAATGAATATGTAAATACCATCGTTTATCTTTTTCCGGCCGTTCTTGTGATTGCGACCAGCGAATGGTGTGCAAGTTTGTATCTACGAATTTGTTAACCCGATTTTAGGCCACATCCGAGAAACAAAGCAAAAAAGTAGACACAGAAAAATGGGAACAACAAAACCCAAAACGATCTGCACAACGACATATTGTGCGCTGCGAAAAGTGTGCGCATTTTGTGGCAAATCCTTTTCTCGTTAAATTCTAATAAAAGCGTCCGAAACTGAACCCTGCCGCCTTAAGGGGGTTTTCATGTGCGTGTGTTCTTTCTCGGACTTGTCGGACTGTGCGTTGAGATAGGGCAGGGCATTACGGCGGCAACTGGCCAGCAAAGCCCCTTTCTTGCGAGGCGCGCACGAAGAAGTTTTCTACGGAAGCTGGAAAAGACATCAAATCCCTTTTCATCGTTCGATGGATAGGGGCACCATCTGCGTGCCATGCCTAAATGCCAAATAGTTGTGTGGGTTCTTTATAAATAATTTATAAACTGGCACGGGCCGCTAGCCCTTGGCCTTGGCCAAGAACACGAACACAGTCGCCACCGCTCCCGTCCCCGTCCGTCCACGAGCCCACGAAGAAGGGAGCAATCGTTCGGAAGTGGAACAGTTGTGAGAAAGTGCAAAAGTCACAACCGGCCTCCCCGACGGCCGTAAGTCGTCTGGAGTGAAAATGGTAAATGATTTTGGCACAGCATCGTTCGGTTCGTACGCCGTACGTTCACCTTCATCTAACCGACCGTTAAGTAGAGGAAACGTATCGATCGAAAAGGAAGCAGAGCGGAGTCCTTCTGTCGTTCTTTTATCGGCCTTATTCAGGATGGGCCTTTTCTTAAAGATTACAGGTTGCTTTTGGATAAAGAGGATTCTTCAAGATACATACATGATGTTCTCGGTTAGAAGAGTGTTTAGTTTTTGGGAAATTATATATACAATACAATACTGTGATACGATTCAAATCAAATCCATTCATAGCAATAAGTACCAATAAATCGACGAATCAAACGCACCAGATGGAGTGAGGACCTTAACTCATCGGACAATGTGCATTCCTTGAAGTACTTCGCACCTCAAACTAAAACGCGGTGAACATGTTCCTTGACTTTTCAGACCATTGAACGTCCTTCTATTGAATGTTTGCCTTTGGGTCACCTTTTCGGGTACACTGCGCAATGGCAGCATCTGGAAACTCCGCGGTCCATTTGTCTGGTGCCTTATTTTCCTCGGAGGGCACCCGCGAGTAATTCGTGCCGGGTAACTGTTACATGAGCATAAATATCAGGCGAACTGGTGCGAGAGCTCTCGCGCACTCGGTCCTAAATACGCCGGCCGACGCAATGTAAGCCCGCACCCGTGGGTTCAGCATGACGTAAACGAGCAAAACGGGGTGCATACTGAACGAAAGGACGGCCCAACAACGTACACACGTCCAAGGCAAACAGCGACCAAGACTTGTAGCGCGGCGGCAGTGAGTAATCATGAATTTTAAATGCTTTATTATGAAATATTATTATCTCGAGGACGCCGAAGCTCGAATTCGCCCCAATGGTGCCGAGGCTTTCCTCTACGCGTGTAGTGTGTTGAACTCTACTGAACACCTGCAACCACCCGAGCGGTACAGCGTGGACCAGCTAGCTCGCACGCCAGCTTATCGCTGGCAGATGGAGACGAAGAACACTGGTGCGATCGGTAAGTCGGTCGCCAAAGTACCGAAGAAACGAGAACTTTACTTTCCCGCCCGATGATTTAAAGCCATTGCCGACGGTGCGCGCCGGTGTCTCAGGTGACTACAACTCACGGGCACGGGCGTACGTGAAAAACGGCAGAGAAAGAAGTAAGATGTATAGCCGACGTATAGGAAACTCGGTTGCATGGAGTGAATATTAACGGCGAAGCGCACCTCGAACGGGAAATGATACTAAAACAACGTGAAAAAAAGAGAGAGAGAGAGAGAGAGAGAGGGAAAACGTGCACCCTCCTGAGGCAAGCACCTTGATCTAATAGCTTACGGGCGGTCACAATTATGATTGAAGGCGAAACTTTTCACGCATCACAAACCGCCGCCAACATCCATCCACGTGCGGCCTCTCCGCACGCCGAACCAAGAGAAAAACTTTGTCGACCGAGTGGGAGAAGAGAAGTAAAGCGAAAGCTCTTTACACGGCAACATGGGGTTTTAAATCCCTGAACTGCCGCGGAAAAGCAAGTAAGAAAAGTGCAGAGGAGCCAAAGCTTTTTGTGCGAAAATAAAGGAAATATACATATTTTGCAGGAAAGAAAAAAAACCCACAACTCAACGCACCAGAGCGTCACACATCGTGACCTGTTCCAAGGGTCCTGACGGCACAGTCCACTCGCGCGCCGCGGAACGCTTCGGGGAGCCATAAAATACGAGCTCCGCAAAATATGTAGAACATTATTTATAATAAAACGATATTAAATCATTATTAAGATAAGAGTGGCGAGAACCCCTCCGCCGCCACCGTGATATAGTCCACTGAAAGTGATTCCAACCCAAAGGTTAGCCAAGTAGGTAGAGGAGCAAACGTTTTCCCACTTTGTCTCTTCAGGTCTATCCTTCAAATTGCACATTTTTTCCGCTTTACATTTGCTCCTTCCGTTTTATTCGTCTTAAGGCCAGCGTTTCTCGGGCCGTGATGATGGACAAGGAATATGTTTAGCAAGATATGCTATGGTCATCGTGCGGCTGCTAGCTGCTCCCATACCAACATACTCATAAATATACCCCCGGCGGAACAAGTTCTACTAACGACGTAGATTTAATGTCTTCATTTTCTCTGCCATTTGATAATTTTATTTCTAAAAAGCTTTTGTTTCCTGTGTTTTTCCCATTCCTTTCATTTCATGTCGAAGCAGTCGCCGTTGCTTGTCTCTACGGACTAAAACTCGGCTTCTGTGTGCTTCTCTTCTCAACGCTTCAGAAGGGATGGAATTCATAAAAATTAAGTAAATACTTTTGAAAATTGGACATCGCTTCATGTACAACTCCAATTAGGCTACGCCATGATTTGGACAAGGTTTGATTGTCGATGACCTACTTGATGATTTATATTGCAGTGCTATAGACATGGAGTGGGTATTTACAATTCATTTTTCAATTACAACACCTGAGACGGCATAAGACGGCACATAAAACAAAACCAGTTCCATGTTTTGCTTCAATATGCTGACAATATAAATACGAGAACTATTCCAGCAAATTAAGTAAGTCTAATGTTACTACAATTAGAATGAACTCCAATGCATTTGTTGGGTATTTGTATGGTGTTTTATGATCTTAGGAACTCGGGCACATTCCAACAATTAGAGCAGAAATAGAATAATATTTTATCACAGAAGCGGTTCCCTTTTTTATTGCAACCTCAAAGCAGTCCGTTCAATTTTTATAGCCTGACAGATGATTTATACACAGTCGAATGCGTACAAAAAAAAAATCATAAAATTACTTGCAGGAACATGTTTCGCCCCCCGAAGAAACGTGCAATCGTTTCATGTTTCCTTGATGTTCGGTCAAGTCTGAACACCAAAAACTTCGCCTAGCGAAGTTCAGCTAGCCCCACCGTCAGATGGACGATAGCTACCGAGCCCCGAAGGCGGAATATGCTAGAAAAACCAATCTGTTTCCCAAGAACAGCTGAATCCACTGAGCGACTCCAAAACATCACGACGATGCACGATCAGCAGGGATCCCAGTTTGATTCTCGGGCCGTCCGAAAAGAATTCAATTCCCCGTGTTCTTTTACATGCCGCCCCCATGCTTTGTGGCGAAGCTTTAACTGAAGTATGCGCTCGTCCTAGAAACTGGCCCCGTTCGTTTCCCTCAAACGTCAGTCAGTTAAAAATGCGCCGTCCCTCCCGGTCGCCCTCTGCCATCCGTTGATCGGAAAGTCGTGATGATGAAAATAAAGGAAACGCTGTTTATCATTGCTATTATTTTTGGACTTATTGGAATCGCTGCCAGGAGGGAAAATCCCGAATCGTTATGCGCTAGATACAACATTTTATCATTTGGCTGCTGTGGTGGCGGATGGTTTTTTTTCTTCTCCTTGCGAAAGCCTGCATCTCTTCCTTTCCCCTAGAAAAAAAAGCATCGGCAGGATTGGAGTGGAGTGTAGAGAAGATATATGAAAAACTCGTGATCTGCCTCCGCCTGGCAGAACAACAGCACACCGCGACTGTAGGAGCGGACGGTCGCATCAAGCCGAGAAACGTTGGCGGCTGCTCTTTTCACAATCTACTTTATAACCCCAGAGGGACGCACGGCTGGAAAGGTTATAGTACCTTCCTGTGCGCGATGTTTGGTGCCCTGGTGGGAGTGTTAGCAGGCAGCAGCAGCAGCATTACCACCCTGGTGCGAATAGCATAGCCTCGCTCTCCTGGTTTTGGCTCCACTTCAACGGTAAACCCTTCTTCCTGGTGTCTGTTTTGTCACTCCTTTTTGCATTCCACACCACGATACAAAAGCGTGTCCAAACGAAAACACAACCGGAGGAAGAAAAGTAACCACAAAAACGGTCGCAATGTCCGATAAGAGTCTACCACTTCGTTGCGTAAGATTGCGGACCGAGTCCGAGTCAGATAACGGCACCGACGGAGACAAACTAAACATAACATTACACCAACAACACGATGGAGACCACGGGCTAATCATAATTTTCCTCCACTCCGACTGGAGCAGCTTCCGCTGGTGTCATCTTTGGCGCTTCTTTTTGGCGAGAAAACTCCCGTGCTGCTGTCCCCCGCCCAGATCACGTTAATCGGATTATCAGCATTGTGTCGTTTTTCCCAATCTTCCTCAGCTCCTAAGAGGGACATCGTAGCGCCACTTCTAACGCTACTTCCGCGTCGGAGGTCGTTTCGCCCGTCGTAGTTTATGCTTCCGCTATTCACGGGAGAGTAAACACAGCGAAACAGGATCCTCTCCTCTTAGTGTCAGGGATTCGGGTGGCGGAATCGATAATTACATTTTTGCCAATTACCTAAACCTACACGACAGTGCTGGGAGATGCTCGCAAAGCGCCCGGGGAGATTCCAGCGAGTGTCCGGGAAAATTGTCAATTAGTTTTGGCCTATTCGTAAGAGCTTTGGCGCCCGGGAAAATACAACATCGCGGCAATCGCTGGGCGGACTCGGGAGGTGTTAATGAGCTTCCGCAATATTTGTTGGTCGTAATTGTAGGCCAAAACGATAGCGCCAAATGATGAAAACGGAACAGCGACGCGTTCTGCGTAAGAATAAGCTGTAAAGGAAGTCGTGCTGAAACGTGCTTGGAGTGTCCTTGACAGTTTTCATACCATAATCGATCCAATAAGCATTTAATTGGTCTGTGTGAGTTAATTATGTTTATCTGTTCACAAAAATAAATAACACATTGATTCCTAATGGGCAGATTGTTACTCTAAATACTTAAACCAGTCTGTCGCATATGATAATAATAACTCTCTTTCTAATCTGAATTAAAGAAAGTTATTTAAATGATTCAATAAATACTCAGCGAACTCAAAACACACCTATTAAAGAGGAAGGCAGACCACATCACAAATCACATGTTAGGGAGAAGTTGGAAAACTGTTAACAAACAGGCGCGTGCAAGTGATGGAATTCTGAAAACAATATTGGCTGAATTTTGATTGTATGAAATCATGCTGTGAAAACCACATCATCCCGAAGCGATCTTTCCAGAAGAATTCTTTCTTACAAAGTTGGTTCTAAGCATTCACACCAAGTTAAACACACATTCCCACACCGTGAATAGTTCCCTAAACCTTACGAAAGCATGCACCCAGCTGACCGACAACTACATGACACATCCATTACCAAGGCGCGCCGCCCCGCCCCTCCCAACACCATCGCCGCCGGAGTTCTGCCCGATGTTTCTTTCTAGAACACGGCTACGTACAAGATTCCGTAATGCTGTCAAATTATTCGCAAACTTTGGGCCAAACTTATCCATTTCACGACCGATCCACCGGGAGCAGTACACCCGCGTACACAAAGATACACACACACACACACACACGGATGTATCCTGCGGGTAACACAGCAGAGGTGGCCAAACTTCAAGCGAAACCGTTTAAAAGTTCCACGGCCGATGAAACCGGCGTAGGTATGAAACGGATCAACTTTCGCAGAAAGCCGCGATCGGGCGCGGCAGTGCTGCTGCGAGCGACGGAAATCAGTGCTGCCAGCAACAACAAACCGACCAAGTAAAACTTTGCCCATATTGATGCCGAGCGTGACGGTTGCTCTCCCTCCTTCTGCTGCCCGCCCAAAAGCTTTTGTTTGGTATTAGTATAACAAATCGATTGGGTCGGAAATATTGTTTGCATAGATGGCAGGGAAAACCTTTGTTCTGAGATGCTTCCAGAAAAATCTCTCCGCCCTATCCGGCGCCAGACACATTGTAAAGTGGGAAAAACAATCACCTATCAACATCCTTTCGACGCCGGTTCAGCCTGTGGTGATTTTGACAACATACCTTAACCGCAATTTCTGGGTGATCGGACGTACAAAGTATGCGGAAAGCCTATGCCCTTGGCAATCATCTGCCATCGGCGTTGCCAATTTACCTGTAAGGAAAAAAAAGGGAAACAACTCGGTTATAAAACAGTGCAGAAAGCATACGTAAATTTTCCGTGTGTCCAAAGACGTGAGCAATAAAGTAGCGAGAGTTCGAACGCATGGGATTGGAATCAGCAACCACATGATGTAATCCCATACGCTAACGAATATGTTTTCAGAACAAAACGAGCCTTCCAATCCTCGGACAGCGGGGTGGGGAAAACGATTGGCGCAAAAGAATTATGCGATCAATTAGGGCCGGTCGACGATGTCGCAGTGATTTATTAACGAAAATCCACACATACCGGTACAGGATCCCTTTCCCTTTCCACTCCGGCGCGGCTGATTACTTCTTCTGCGCGTAGTGAGAATATTCAATGTTTTTTATGAATATTAATTTATGGTAAGTCAATGCAAATTCTTGTACTGCTGGCCACCGGCGAACGGAGTGAAGAACTACCATTACGTCCGACGACGACGACGATACGCAACACACCTTCGTAATGGAGCAGAACACGCGATGGGAAGTAAACGGCGCGAGCCCGAAACTTGCTGACCATGTTGCGCGTTTTTCATTCATCGATTATTCTTTCCGCCGTGGATCGAAACCGTTTTTCCCTTCCTTGGATATATATATATATATATATATATTTATTGTTATACAACCTTGACCACCGCAGGAGACGGCGACGAGATGGCAAACAAGTGGTAGGCATTTACACGTTTTCCTGCTAAACGTGAGAAGAGCTGTGAGCGAGAGAAGGAAGGTGCACAGAAGGAAAACGGGGATCCGAAATGAGAGAATATAGCAATCGTTAATTAAAAGTGACAGCTCACTCCGGGGCCGCTTTTTCGTGTAAAATGTGGCCATCGAAATGGAATGCGAGATTCGTTCCTTCCAGGTAAATCACAGTAGAGGCGTTAAAATAAAAATAACATAATGTGTGGCTAGAAGTAGTAGTTCTTTGCACACTATGTTTTCCAACGCAATACAAAACCCTACAAAGTTTTCAACTAAACAGCAAAAGACTGGTCGATGAATCTCGTCAAAGTTGTTCGAAATAAAGACATCAGTAAAATAAATTGTTTAAATGAAGTATTGCTCAAGCTATTTAAATGAAATATAGTTTGGAGAGAAAAAATATCGTCCTCCGCAATGTGGCGGATAAAAAGAAGCACCGCTCTCCCATTTCCGGCCATGCGCGCTCGTTAAATTATTTTCAATCATTCCATTGAAGAAAAGGAAAATTGCACATCGGACAAAGAAAAATGATACAATTTAAACGCTTGCTAGCGGCGAAAATATTGTAAGCACGGCAAAAAGGAGACGGAAAAGCAAAGCCCAAGTGCACTGGCTGCACGGATGCATCACCCCGCCCGGACGCCCAAGATGCACGGATGCACCCGTTGCAACGACGGCGGCGACGACACCCATGTCTTTGCGAAAACCCCACGAGAGAAACACGTTTTTCGCTTCGGTTCGCGAAGCAATCGCAAACAAACGCAAAGAGCACACCACAATGGAACGAAACGAGCGAACTGATGCGACGGTAGGGCATGCAATAAAGTAGGAAAGACAGGAATCGTTGGACCACCGTCGTGCCATACAACCGTTGCCGTTGCCGATTGCTTCGGTTCCGTCCTTTTCTCGGCGACGATGCTCGGCCACCCTGGCCACCGGTGTGCGCCGAGACTGCACCCAAAGTAAGAGGCAATCATTTACTTGTCTATTATTCAATTAGTTTTCCATTGAACGGCGGAATGGATATTTCTACGGCACGATAGACGTCGTGATTGCGCGATCGCAAAGGCGGATCGCCTGATCCTGGCCGGAGAGCGGGAAATGACTTCGCCGGTGCACAACATGCGAGACAACTGCAGTTGCAATGCTCGACTTTTTTACTACCGCTACTCGCCGATCGCCGCATGGCACACCCTTGGCCCATCGCTCCCTTCACCGACAGCCCGTCGCTCTGTACTTCACACTACTAACGAGGAAAAATCGAGCGAATGGACTACGACTTGAGGCACGATTGCACATAGACGCAATAATATTTGTTGCTTGCAGTACGCTTCTATTTGTTTTTCTTTTCTCGTTTGCCCCAGCCAGTTGCCAACTGTTTCGTTCAGTAGATGTTGGTGGAAAAACGTAGCGAAACTCTGTCGAAGAACTATGGCCGAACCCGTCGGACACTGGCGGAGAACGTCTGCGCGTGGACAAAGTTTTAAATAAAAGTAAACAATACTTTCCGTTTGATTGCAAACGTAAATAAAAACACAAAGTGCGGAATATAAAGCAAAAAGTTCCCGCGGCCAAATTCAGCAGCGCGTTTATGCACACAAACGCGCGCATTCAATTGAATTGCATTCGTCCATTGTCAGAGGATGTTGGTGTAAACTAGAAAAACCAAAGCTATGGTTCAAAACTGCGAATATGCACGATCGAAGCAACGTTTCGTCGATGATTTTGTTGTCAAAACCCGATTCATCAAATTTAATATCTGCATAATTGTATTTTAGAACATCTCTATAAACCACAGGAAACTGCTTCGCTAAGAATCTCGATAACACGTTAGAAAGTATCTGCTCTGAGAAGATCTTATGAAACTGTAGATGAATAGGAGGATGAAGCTTTATTTTTGGCGTGTTTTCGTATTCTTCAGATGGATTTTTGTTTGCGGGTTAAATTTTTGTATAAATAACCGGCCAATGGCAAACTACTTGAATGGAAAAAGTATCATAGAATAGTTTCCGCTACTTTTCCAACCCAATAAGAAGAAATTTCCCTTTACCCGAATTTCAAATAACACATCCAGGAATCAAACTGCAACCACCGAACAATGATCATTCTTCTTTCCGGCCAGCAAATCGTTATCACGCTGTACGGCCAATAAATGGCAAATGTCCGCTTCGTCCACGAACGAAAACATGAACGCAAAAAAATGTAGCGACAGGATAAATTTTCAAATTATTCGCTTCGATCGATCAGCGGTAACCGGAGGATATTAATGTTCAACCATAAAATATTCAATCGAATTTTGTTTCTCCTCCAACAAAAGCAGCACACGCCGTACCCTCCGGGCGAAAACGGAATCATAAAAGTTGATGCTACACACACTCCTTCTCCTTTCATTTTACGCCAGAACTATTGTGACTCGGAAATAACGTTGAAAAAGTATAAACATACATTGCCACCAAACGGTGGGGGTAACTGACCAGCATCCGACCCTGCTGACTCCTTTCCTCCTGTCCCTTGCCCACAGAGGGAGTGGTTATGCATTTTCTGCTACCACCCGAAATTGTCATCCCAAACGTTAAAGTTTTTTGTCTTTTCCCGGTTTATGTTCTATTTTTTTCTTCCTGCCAGCGCATGCAATGTTGTGCAATGGCCAAAACCGAAATTTTAATTTCAAGAACTGGAGCACTACGCGGTCCCCTCGGGCAGCCGAAAAGAGTGTACATTATTATTATAGCAATGAAAACGAATTAATGGGACAAAAAGTGTTACCCTACCGCCAACCTAGCAACGGCTGCAACGCCATAAAAAGGCCACGGGGAAAACTAACGATATTCGACCTTTTTTTTTTGTTCCAATTATTGCTGTAGGAAGCGAGGAGGAAAATTGATTTTTTTAATTTATTGTCTTGGAAATGTAGAGTAACGCCGCTGGGTGGGCGCTCTCGCAGGGTCGGAATTAATGAGTTCCGAATTGCAAGTGCATACACGATAAATGCGATCCGGAACGCACGTTCCGCGTGTGGGTGGTGTTGGTGCACTGATTCATGTTCGCATAATTCAACGTGCACTGGTGCAAGTGGACAAGCTTTTTGGCTCGATGCAATACTTTGCGCATCATACTCGCTGCCACCGGTCGGTGGAGTATAAATGTAAAATTAATTTTCACAATTATGGAGATTTGCCGTTGCACTCCCATGGATAAAGGAGCAGTTTGAAGTGTTATGCTTGCGTAGGTGGCCTGCGTCCCACACCAATTAGCGCGCATAATGTATCATTTGTTATGTATAATTTACATCCCATGCCTCATTACTACGTGCCCTTGGAGAAAAGGTTGATTTATTCGAACACATTCCCAATATGTTTTTACATGAAGTCAGTCGGCTCCAGTTCACAACCAGCATACCAAAGGATGTAAACAATATAAAGCAACACTTCACAGCGTAAAGAAACTGGAATCTCTGCCACGGACCCTACATACCACGGTATCAGCAATCACGTTCAACGATAGATAAATTAGCCCAAATTAGCTCGTTCCATCAATCATCATATATTACACGTGGAGCAGCATCAACCAGTTATCATTCCTGCGCTTGTTGAAACTTCCTCACTTGAAGTATGCCTTTTTCTGCCATATCAATTCCGCATACGCGTTGCAGAGAGCCCCTCGATCAGCAGAAAGCGCAATCAATTGAATCGACACGACGCGAGCACCAACAACAACCACAGAGTGTCGAGCGGGGAAGGGAACATTGCTAAGACTCACTGGCTCATTTAAGCCCAGCAGCCGGTAGAAGGTTTCAATTTATGTTCATTTACAACGAGGCCATGTTTGCCACCCCTCCCATAGCGTGGGTTTATTACTCGGAGATTTTTGCAAGACGACCGTACATTCTCAGCTACTCTAATTTCTCATGTCGAATCCTTCAAACTCCATTAGCGGGGCCCGCGCTACTGGAAACGATGTTCAGCAGTGGTGGGCTGGCAAACCGGAACACACACCAGACTGCGGTGCCATATCGATCAATCACGGTATCGACGCGGCTCACATGTCAACGGAAGGCCTATAGAATCAATCTACACTTCGTCGTAATCTTCAGCGGCCATCACGAACCAGTGAGCCGTTAACGGTACACACTTATGGGACGTTTTCGTGACGGTACTGGTGAATCATTCATTTTACTCCCTCCCGCAAGATGCATGCATGACGGATTGATAGACGATCTCTTGGATAATGTTCGATCAGAAGGCGCAGGACCACATGTCGCGATATGGTGGAAAGTTCCGTGCGCAATAGGACCAATAGGACCGAGAAATTCATCACAATGCACAGAACACAAACTCAGTGTCGCACATTACCTTATACTGTAAAAATACTATCTGAACGTCATTAAACGGACTAAGCAAATCGATGGAAGGAATCTCGAAATTTCGACATCAAATATCGCTGACCCGGTTCGGCCAATGACCTCTCAATAGCCCTTTGTTCGTAGACACAGATGTGCAGTAAACCACTTAAACAGTTCTCGTCACTGTGTTGATAGATGGATTGTGAAAACAAAAACCTTAGAAAAACGCAAGAAGGAAAGGCGGGAAAATCCCAATGAGGCTATTGAACGAATTGGCTCGAACTGAGGAGAGCACTACCGTTCCCTTTGCTGTTGTCTAGCACGGCAACTGGCGAATCTGGTTAGCCAAAGCACTCGACTGATGGGCCAGCGAAAATGAGTTCGCAACAAGAGCGCAACAACGGCAGCTCACTCATCTGTTGTAAACGACGATGCGGTGGAATCAAAAAGCAATCTAAAACTTTTCCTCTCGATACTCGAACCTCAAAAGCATATTCTCGAGTTTGGGTAAACTTTATCCGGAGAGAAGGACGAGCGAAACATCCACAAAAAAAAAACTCCTATCGAATGACTACCAAGAGAAGTATAGATGTACCCCATGGGACAGAAGCTCAACGAAATGCGAAACCATTTGAACCGCTTTCAAAGCTGCCATCGTTCACTGGTGCACTAAAGTGACGATTCAAGAAAAAAAAATCAACACAAAAGCAAAAGAGAAGATAACGAGGGAAAAACCGGAAGCTAAAAGTACGAGAAGCAGTTGTGGAAACACATTTTTTCCTTGGGCTTCTGCTGGTGTGGTCAAAAGTTTTCCCCCGCCTCCCGAGAACTGAACGAAAACTGAAGCAAAAGTTTGCTTCTCCACCACTCGTCGGTCAGTCAGGTACGAGAATTTTCCATGGATGGGAAAGTGTAAAAATCTCGTATTTTCAAGGATTCGACACCTTCCCTTCACCTTACTTTGGGCTGTCCGGAAAAGTGGAAACCAACCTGAATATCGTTCCCCGTGGCTGAAGCAGAAGAGAGAAGAAGAACTCAAATGGTGTAACTTTTTTATGTTTTTTCTACGACTTCCTTGGGTTTCGGGCTTTCTAATAAGCAATAAAAATAAACACAGATTACCACGATCGTAAGAAACAATCAAACAAACCATTTTTCCATCAAACCTACGCACAGGTGAAGCAGTGAAGGGTCCGGTGGAAAACGTAAGGGAAGAGTAAAAAAAAACTTGAGGCAAAAACAGTTTGACCCATCCCCCGGAAAAAAGGGAAAACGCTGCTCGACAAACACGAAACACCGATTTCGGAACGAATAAATTAATAATGAAATTATGGTCATTCATTGCCTTCTCATCCCTGCGTCTATCCGTGGCAAAGGCGGGACAAAATAGCGCGATAAGCTTATTTGATCTACCAGCACCAGCACGTTCACGGACGCCACATTGGGGAGCCACTGCTGCGGCAATGGGAGGGCCAGGCGTAAAACGGAAAACAGGATTTAAAAAACCACCGACAAAACTTCCGCACGCAGAAAAGAAAGAAGTTATTAAACAGGAATTATGAGATTACGACAGCAAATGATAAAAAATCAAATTTTATCACATTTAGCAACCATTTGTTTGGTGTGCAGCTTGGCAGAAGGGGAATGAAGTTGTACTACCGTAGCCGAATCGGGATTTAGAATATTTATGTTTATTATAATTCTCCTTTTTTTACAGTTTCTTTTCGAAAACAAAATTCACCGAATTCCCAGGGAAAATTTGGGTTGTCGATGCGAATTTCCAAGCGCCCGGTTCCAATATCGTTTTCCGCAGCGAAAACGGACACGCAGCGTATCGGTTAAGAATTGATGGGTTTAGTGCGCCACAAAGATCGTACACAAACGTGGTGGTGGTGGCGGTGGAAAAAGTTGCCTTTTTTAATTTGCATAATTTAATCAAGGCGCCGATGAAGGATACCCTCTCCGTAGACGGCCCCCGAAAGTTCTGGCGTGCTATCTGGCGGTACAGGAGAAAAAAAAGAAGGTTTACAGAACGTCCCGACCAAAAATACAAATGCCAAGACTCTCCTCTCCCCTTCTCCGGCCAGTTCGCGCGCTATCGCATAAATACGCCACATACATCTTTCGGTGCTAGGGGTCTCCCACTTCCGTTCCTTCCGATGGATAAGGGTTCTGTAAAATCATTGGATTATTCCTAACCAACCGACCGAGCTCACTCATCTCCGTCTCTCTCGGTGCCTCGACCGGCGACGCCAGGGGTCCTTGCGATGGTATAAATCATCGTACACCCCTTCACCGCCTGTGCGTACGCCGTCGGCCGGGTGCGACAGTGTATTTCGCGGTTCTCTGCGGTGTCTGTCTGCAAAAATGCCGGCGCACGGAAACCCGCCGGAGCGAAAGCGTTTTCGACGGGAGTGCGCGCGGGAGACGCAGAAAAACGGCCTTTTTATATTTTAAAAGCATTTGCCAATTTCCACTTCACGCGCACTAATTAATGTAGATGAGCGTACGAATGAATTCTAAATGAGCCGTCGACTCGACCCTCGTCGTCGGCATTGGCAACACTAGCGCAGCAACAAATCGCACCCCCGGTGCCACCCACGGCCCGCTGGACCCCACCCATGCATCTCCCGCGGGTTGTGAGGACAGACCGCATTCAGATTCAGCGCTACCACTTTTGCCGCCATCTCCGAATGTTTGGGTGCGTTGCGCTTCGGCCGGCTTTTTTGTTTCTTTCCTGTTAATTCTTGGGCCCCATTTTTCATTTCCATTCGCTGATAAAGTTATTGTTAGGAAACCATCTAAACGCTTTCGGAATAAATTTCGGAACTTTTTGGAAGACAGTAGGGAAAGAAAGATACGCTTCGCTTCCCCCGGGAACTCTAAAGATCATTCGCCGTAACAATCGGAAGTCGAATGAACAGCCACGGAATGATTTATTGCAATAGTTTTTCGATGGCCCACGTAGTAGTAGTGCGCGGACCCTGCCGTGTTTGATGGAGGGGAATAACAAATATTTACTAGATACCATTAACGAATACGTACAATCTAATAGAATGAGAAATATGAAAAATTTAAGACTTGAAATTTCAGACTGGAGAACTACTCCCGGATTCCGAAATAGATGCTATTCAAGCAACGAATTGCACCTACGGATTTCATTCAAATGGAAGCTCCTAAATAATGGATTTCCATCTTCCAAAACATTTAATCAGAAACCTTCACAAATGAACCTTCGTATGAAGGTAATTATGCTTTTCCCTTTGATGCAGTGGCCGAAGTCCAACGAGCCCTCTGCTAAGGGCATTTCCGCATACAGCAGAAAATGTGCACAATCACAATGCCTTAATCCAATGCAGGTGATGAAGGGGGTAGATTATGAGAGCTTAAATGATTGGAAACGTGGTAATGGATGACGCAAACATCTTTCGAAATGGATGGCAACTTCATTTCCGCATGCTTCAAAGTAAGCGGGTGGAGATAAATACATTTAATAATCCAGATCATCTTCACAACAAAAGCCGTTTGGATTGCTTCCGGGCAGATTTGATTGTATGTAATTGCATCCACCGTTCG
>JAOEFI010000007.1:13275542-13290695 GCA_034621735.1 Anopheles plumbeus | reverse complement strand
TTAAAAAGAAGCGATTTAGGGAAATGTCTACGTTCCCTGCCTCAGCAAATCTTCATTCCCTTCGCTAGAAGGGTGTAAATAATTAAAACATAAAATGGCAAATTAATTACAAATTGAAAATTTTGCACATTATCCTTAATGGCGACGTGGTTCGAATATCCAGCCATTACCGAAACACACTTGCGGCACCACACTACTGTAGCGAAAGGTGAGCACGCTTCAAAGCCGAACGAGGAAAAGTAGTGGTGAAAGTTTTCCCATTTTCCCCATAACCTTTTGGCGTATCGGTGACAGATGTAGCAGAAGCCACAGCACACACGTGTTGCCCGAATCGAATTAGGCAAGATGCTTCGCTTTCCGTTGATACCCTTCGGCAAGGGGTCGCCTCTCAGTCGATGCCAAATACTTGGGATGCTGAGATCAAAGAAATATTGTGTTTATGAAAGATGTGATGCCGAAGATGTGGAACCTACGCCTGGGGGGAAATGGTATCGGAAATAGTTTCAAAAACCAAAGGCACATCTGGGACTAACCTGCTCACCGAAAGGGACTGATTACCGTTCTACAAACTCGTCCACGTTGCTTCATTCACGCGGCGTCGGAAAGGTGGGCTGCTGTCAAACTTCCGAGAGAATCTAGTGTAGGGACGTTAGTACCCGTCTAGCGACTTTTCGACCCCGGCATGGGAAACGAATCTACTGCATGAGAAGAACTTTGATCTCGACCAACGTGCACTTGATGTAAGTGAAAGGACGTGTTGGTTGTAGGTTAACCGTAATGTGGTTTGAAGCCGAATTTACTGATATCGTTCATCTGCTGATGTAGAGACTTTTCATCCTTTGCCATAGCATAGATGAGATGATGGTTTTCTTCCTACTAGTCCGCCATACTGTAGATTAAGTTTATGTACATTATAAATAACTTTAGGCCTTTTTTTAACACGGTAGAATTTTTTTTTTCTTAATTTTTCATTGTCACTTTACACAACCAAATAATAAATTTTCATAATAAAAAAAATTGCTGACTAACATGCGAAGCAGTGTCCAGAAGCGCCAACGCGCCTCCAATCAACCGCCTACGCCCCCCACATCTCAACACGTTTGTCGGTGCATAATGATGCATTTTAACCGTAATTGCATTTCAATAGTATGCCGCATAGCTGAGACCTTCATAGCAGAGAGAGAGAGAGAGAGAGAGAGAGAGAGAGAGAGAGAGAGAGAGAGAGAGAGTCAGAGAAAGAGTGGGCAGCCGCTACCCTCTAACGGTGGAAAATAGTGCGGCTCATTAATTACACATGAGTCGTAATGGGTTGTCCACTGCGATACGTGTTAGGTCGGTTCGTCGTCAACACCACCACCACCCAGTTATGCATTGCACTGACGAAAAACGTGTCAACAGCACAGCGCTAGGCAGAGCAACAGCCGAAAGGCAACACAACAAGTGTCTTTGTCGATGTGGAGAGAGCAGTCGGCCATTGGTTTCGCGCGAACGGCGATTATTATTTCGCGCCAAAACAATAAACATCGCACGCGAAGCGGAAGGCGCGTTAGCGAATAAATCATTATTCCGCGACCGAGTGCACCAGACGCGGCATAACAATGCGTTGTTGTTGGCGCGGCAACCAACTGCATCGGTCTCTGCTGTTGGCGAAACGTTTTCCCACAATCTTCCCCGTGAGTGCACTTTGCGAAACCCTGCTGCATTCCGTCGACAATCACGCCGACATCCGCGCCATCAACACCATCATCATTATCGTAATCATTTGGATAGAGTCCGCCCGATTGCCGACGACATTGGCGGCTGTATTATAGATGGCATCGCGTTGTCCATTGAATTAGCGTAAGCCATTTTTCTTTGCCATCAGCAGAGCCCGATTTCTTCGACGGGTTGGTTAATAACCATTAATGAGACCGCCACCTTCGCGCAACAGGGCCCCGGAAAAACATCAAACGCAGAGCGAGCAGCAAACGCGGCTGACCATTTTGCTGGATTAGTACGTGCACGGACGTTCCGGGGTTGATTCCGGAACGCATTTCACGATACCATTGGAACACCGATAACCGAAATGGAATGAAAATAGGCATACCTTCGGCCGAACCTTTCCGTTCTTTTTCCACCTTCCAGCCGGAAAGATATTCTGTCCGTACGCGGATCGCTGATTATACGATTGCTCGATTTTGGGGAGAGAAGTTATTCCATTCCGCCGATGCGCAGACGCCGCGCATGGAAACACGCGAAAAGGCTTCTCTAATTTGATGGCTTTTAATTAGCAATAATTTTCCTTCTGCAAACGACCCGATTCTCGCTTTAATCCGATATCCTGCCAGCCCGAGATGTTCGCCATTGCCAGCTTCTGGTGAAGAAGGCAGGCAATTTTTTTTTGCACTCTGCGATGGCTTTGGATTTTGAGATTTGCCAACCAACCTAAAAAAAAACCTTACTTCATATACTTTTCTTTCTCTTTTCGGGTGGAAATTTTTTTAGACGGCCTGAAAAGTCTCTCTCACAAGGTCAATAACGTAAGTTCAAGCAACACACATTCCTCCGATAGGATCTCTTGGCCCGAGCCCGAACGCAACCGAGCAAGCGGAAAGATAATGGCACAAGGAATATATTTCACTCCGGAGGAGAGATGAAGGAAATTGCGCCGTTTCCCTTGCGCTCTCGAAATGGGTACGCATGATCGCCAAAGTGATTCTGGAATTAAATAAAATATATGTATGATTATAAAATAAGAGAAAACCCGACCGTGCCCCGACGTTCCTCTGACTTCTTCGGCTGCGTTTCACGTGAATCGCCCAATTGTACGCGTTTACTGTGGAGGGACCTGGAGCGGAGGATGCGGAGTGGCATCGTTGGAATATTTATCGTAGCTCTCCAGAAATCCACCGAAAGGCTTCGGGAGTTCCAACAGCAATTCGCGAGTTGAACAACACAAGACGCTATAGCCACTGGACGGATTTTTGCCAGTGCCAGTGTAAAATAAAAGAAAAAAGCGAAACCGACAACCGAAATCGACAGAGCATCAACATTCTTGGAACACTGGAGAGAAAGAGGGATAGAGAAAAAAAAACAGTTGACAAAGCTGCCTTTCTCTTCCGACCGCCCTCCGCTGTTGCCAATAACCCGCGGACGAAGCCGCGACGAACGCCACCGTCGGGAAGAAACAAATTCAGCTTAATTGGATTAACCCACCGCGGGAGACTTGGAGTCGAAACGACAGCTTACGCAGGAAGAAGTTCTCGATCACCGAAATGTTTATGGCTCCAGTGTGTCATGCCGGGGCGCGAGGAGTTGAGCGCGATGGTGGACAAATTTGAAGATAAAATTCGTTAGCCAAATGACTCGTAAAAATCTTTAAACCCAACATACAATTTTCTATTGAAAAGAATAAGAAAACAAGGACGTGGTTCTCAAACAATTTTTATCGAAAAATAAACGGCAGAAATTTCGACATGAAGACAAATAAAATAAACAAAACAATAAGGCAAATTTCCAAAGTGCATTTCAAAAATGTACCGAAATTCATCATGAAAAGTGCAACAGAATGAAACTCTTCAAACCCTTGGACGTTTTCAAACGACGACAGTGCCGAACGTCCAGTTGATCTGTATGTTCCGATCACTGTCCAATTGAGAAGTTAGTTTTATGACTCCGCCGCTACGAGAAAAAGAACTCTTAATTCTTCTTCAGAAGTTTCTTCGGGGGATGATGATCCATGTTATTCGACACTCATTTATTTGCCTTATCGTTTCCTGTCATTCGGAGATCAGTTTCACGGTGGACAAGAAGTAAACAAGCGGTATGGAAAGCACCTCGTTTGTTGGGGAGTTGGTGAAGGCTGGCGAATGAAATCGATCGAACTTTTCGCTGCAAACATAAATCCAGCTTCAGCAGGACGAGTTATAAATTTTAGCAGATGGTGAAATTTCGACATGATGAAGCAAGAGTAAAAGATTTATGGATGCCCATGACACAACTGTTGAATCGCACAAATTGGAGTTTGCTTTTATCGAAACATTCAAATAAATAACAATAACATAAGATATGATTTTTATCATAATAAACAGAAAAATTTAGAAAAACTAAACCAATTAAAATCAATTATCTTAAAAATTCGAAACGTTCCGATAGTTGTTCCATATTACTGCGTTCAATAATTAAACACAACACCTACATACTAAACAACTAATCCTAATACATCGTAGCCAACTTTCAGTTGTTATCGAAACAGTTTAAATAGGAAATATGCCGATTGGAATGCTTCAGTGTTAGTCGATTAATTTGAAACAGAGATCTATGTTTCAGGAGCTACTGAAAATGGCCTCACGAACCGTATACTGTTGCTTGATTTATCACTACACCGATATGGCCGAACGTCGATTTGAACTAAAGTCCAACCGTTTACGATAAGATTCATTTGAATTTTGGAACCACATTGAAAGAATTCGCTTCCAGTGGCATCTTCGATGGAGCTATCGGAAAAAGGAACATCTTTTCCACTAATGGAATACATTTTCTCACATTACAAACACACTCAGCGGTGTGCAGATGCTGAGCCTACAGAAAAACGGGCAAAGTTTTGGAACGATCCGAACGCGACCTGGCTACAGTCCAACAATTAATACCAACGCCAAACCTGCCAGCTCCTGCAGTGGACAGTTCTCGCAGGCCCGCTTGGCATCTAAATGCTTCGGAGGCTTTAAAGCCTACTGAGCCCGGAACGAAATTTAGGCCTCTTTTTCGGCGACCTCGTGCAACACAGCGACAAGTCCGGCCGGGAAGTTGGGGTCAGTTTGATTTATGACGGGGTCCAGCGTCGACTCAATTTGTCACCGCATTAATCAGCGGAACACCGCCGCCAGCCAGCCAGCCAGCCAGCCAGCCAGCCAGCCTCGGCCGTGCCAAACACTAAGTCGAGCGCCGACCAAAAACCACACTAGATCGCAGTCCAGGGCAGATTTTAACCCCGTCTCGAAGCGTGTCCAGCAGTTGCTCACTCCTAGGGTGCGCTCCTTGCAAGATGCAGCAATCGTGGACCGGCGTCTGCCACTGGCAATAGCGCTGGGAACACTAGCATGCCAGCTCGAGCAGCCTCGCAAAGTGCTGCGGTCTCAGGAATGTTAGAACCGACAGCGCAGTTGACAGCCCGGCTCGTATTCAAATTTCCCATCAGTAGCAGCACCAGCGATAGTAGTCGCAAGGGACCCGAACCCCGGCGGCAAGCAGATGCTGAAGAACTTTGAAAATGGCAGGGTAGGCGGGAAGGAAGTGGAAGAGAGAAAAAAATTAGACCGCTCGTTTCGGTCGCCAACCACGGACTCCCATTATCGGGGTGGTTTCGAGTGTAATTTGCATCTTGATTTATTTGGAGTTGATTGTCGTTCAACTTATCAAATCAACGGAGTTTCCAGGTAGTGGTCGGGCGCGTTCGGAAAGCCGCGAGGACGAGCGCACGACGAGGAGATGGCCACTTTGTCGGATGTTGATGGGTTTTGTTTTTCCTTCCCCCTTATTTCGCGGCGCTCTTTTGGGCGCGCTAGAGGCGCTCCCGGGCAATATAAACGAGACGAGATGGGATGGCGGCCGCAGCTTCCAGCCCGACACGAGCGAACTATTTGCCCGTAATAGAGTGTTAAATTAATTAATAGCCTTCAAAAGCGGTTGATTAAGAATAACGGCTGATTAATTAACCACGATAAAGCTATGGTGGCCCCGAGAAGGGCGCAGAGTTTTGTCTATTTGTTGTGCACAACTTGCAAAGGAATCCGAAGAGAAATCGGTCTCGATAAAAACCGAACCGGAATGAATGGGTCGAAAATATTTGAAACCTTGAAGAAATGTTTATCTTTTGTGTTCGATTCCTCTCAGTATACTGTTTTAGATAAAAACATTATATTGTTCATCGAACTGAATTCTTTATTGATCATAGGATTTTTAACAAAGGATCAAACATCGTACGAATAATTGTCGATCGTATGGAGCGAATCGAGCACTTGAGCGAACAGAACACTTTTCACTCCATTATGTTACCATCGGCTCGACAATGATGAGACCCAATCTCATGCGCTGGATTTAAAACCGTCCTAAATTTGATCGAGACACTTGGCAATAGTCTCGCCGGCCTAGAAGCACCTAGCCCACCATTATTGAAATGCTAAAAATGCAGCCATACTCGAAATCAGCCACCGAAACCGAAGAGAGCCTCTGCCTCGGGGCAGAACGCAAGAATCATTTACATAAAACCGAATTCTCATTTCGGTTCGTTCAACATAAATGGTCTACTGTAAAGTAGGGGCCAGAATGAGGATCAAAATAGACAAAAAAAAACTGGAGAACCAACCAAAAAGCTTACTTACAATTCCGTTAACCAGAAGACGGAACATAGAAAACCGTCCAAATTTTCCCATTCGAATGAGGACGAAATCATTGTGTTACGTAAGATGCCACGACGCGGCTATGGGGGTGGAAGTTCTCCAACGATTTTTTTTTTCACGCCACGTTGCCGAACAATTTCGCTACCCAAAAAACGCCGAGCGCAACCGTCAGTCAAGCAGCAAGCGAGCCCTTCAAACCACCAAGCAGTCAACCAAGCGGTTAAGCACACACAACAGCATGTTCCATGTTCGGTCCTTCCGATTCCGATGGGGACGAACGCTGCTCTAAGTTGGCCCCGTGCGCGGCAGCAGTATAATTTATTCTTCGTTAACAATAATCAAATAAAGAAAGCCTGGCCCAGAAGAAGAAGAAATCGCGCTACACCGGCGCGAGGGGCTTCCGTGGCTCTCCTCCCTCCGGCGACGACGGAAACTTATCGCGCCGATCTTCTGGTCTATTTTCAGTCAGTCGTACCACGGGCACATAAATATTTTCAACCCAAAAGATTTCCCTTTGTAGCCGGCCCGCGGCAGGCGGCAGCGGAAGATTGCCGATTGCCTCGATAGGCGGGAAGGGGGCCGTGCGGCAACCGGTGGAATCATTTTACCATAGAATATTAAAAACACATTAAAACAGTATGCCTCAGCCCGGGGTGGAAGTAGAATGAAGCTTTTTCGGGTGAGAAAAGAGCTCTCCCAGAAGGGCGCAGAAGAACGGTACGGTACGCCGGTGGTTTCGCGCGACTTTCCATTCCCTTCGTACGCATCGGAACGGCTGAATGGAAGTCACATCTTGCTCCGCGCGCATCCTCCGCCGCATGGGTTTTCCCATCATAAATTACGGTGGTAGAAAGCGGAAAATATTTTGATTACATTACCGAACCGACACTTGCCGTCGTCGTGTCGCTGCTGGAAGAGCTTTTTACAGAGCACACACACACACACACACACACATATCTGGTAACAATAAGACTCGTCCTACTGCCTTACCAGCAATACAACAGTGCGCGCGGGAAAGGCTCACTGCACACCAGCCGGCTGGCTGACAGTCGTTTGAAACGAGCGTTAAATTTCGTTACAGCTCAACCAACCGGAAGTGCTCCATCGCCGCCGAAATGAAGTACGATAATTTGCTTTCATGGGGAACCGACATCTTTCGCTTTCGATGATTCTTCCCAGTTCCCCAAGCCAGAGAGGGTTTGCGTATGCGACACTCTAGGACGAATTTACGGCGAAATAAACCTCACGTGGTTGTAAGCCTCCGGCATTGTCTAGCGAATTCGATACCGTGACAGATGGGACCAGGAAGTATATTTCGATCACATGCTCACCCCCCTTTAAAGCCCCCATATAAAAACTTCATTTGAAAATTTAACATTCCAAAAAATAAACCTATTAAGACGATCATCAAGTCCTTCCGCCGGATTCCGGAAAAGGGAGCAATGGGATGCAAAAACCAACGGGAAAAGTGCTTCCACCGGCGCGCTCGATCGGGTTAGGGAGATAGTTTCCGGGTTGAAAACTTTACACCAGGCAACAACGGTAGAGGGGCGACGCTTTCTGAACCACCTTCCGAACAGCAATGGCTGCTAGTGTTGCACGACAACAGCAGAATTCGGCGAGCTTTCATTCTCCCGAGGCGGCAACAAAGGCGAAGGCAAGCGACCAGTAGAAGCGAAGCCTGATGAAAATCATTTAACTTTTTAATGAATAAATTTTACCACCTCCCAGCGAACATTTTGCGAGTCCTCGCCCATCCGTTGGCGAATGGGAGCGAATAGGTAAATAAGTTGGTCTACTTCTTGTAAAAACCAGTAAACAGAGAATGAAAAAAAAACCAAACAAACCCACGGTTTGTTGGTGAGTGGAAAGGACGAAAAACAGTTGGAGAAAGAAAAGTAAAAAGGAACAAAAAAAGTTTTTTTTTTACACAACTTTACACCAGAGCTAAAGTTGCCCGTTGCTCCGTGCGGAGAAACGGAGAGAGAGCCTTTCGGGAGTCTGCAGCACCGTAGCCCAGGATTCCTTCTCTTTTGGGTGCGTGCACAGATTTCCTGACTTCTAGTCCTCGCTCCACCGAAACCCAGTCCCAGTGCCGGTGGCGGAGGCGAACGATGGTTGTGGGCCACTGCGATGGAGTGGTAATGAAGAGCGCATTTTTGGAATTAAGACACTTTCGAGGAAAATCCATTCCGTTCCTGAGGTTTCTCCGGTGTTGCACTCGGAGGGCAAGCACACGCCCACAAGCGTGGGATCGAAGCCGTACGACTGGATGGGGGAAAAGCCTGCCACGGTAGGGCCTTTTTTCCGGTTGCGGCAGACGCCCACGGCACGGTACCGGTGCCGAAGCTAGTTTGAATTGTAAATGAAAACAAGCGTACGCTCCTGCTGCGCTGATTTGACGCGTAAATAGGTTTTATCTATTCATTAGGATTTTTTCTCATTCAGCTACGTCACTGCACTATCGCAAAAATAAAAAAAGAATAAAAACCACTCGAAGCCACATGTCCGACGGTTTCCCTTTCCAGCCGGCGGGGGCTCTTCCTTTCCGGGGCTGAAAGTAAGTTATTTTTCAAAAGAGACAAGGAAGAACCGCAAGCGCACACAGAAAACAGAACACGACGGCACAGTTTAGAACAGTTGGTTAGACGAAGGCGTTTTCATCATATTTCAGATCTGATTAGTAGCGCTAGCATCTAGTGTCATCCATCCGGTTTTTCGCCGTCGGAAGTAGTCGTATTAACGCCACGCTGCGCGTTTGAATTATTTATGTCGCAATCTTCGCGTGCTGGCGATGAGATGATGATGGTGATTTTGAAAATGGCTTGTTTTCTGTATCTTTTCTTCCCTTCGTCACTCGCGGTGCGGACTGGTGCTTCCGAGTCGGGTAATTTGATTGAGCGTTTCCTCTACGGGGTGCACCCACCGAGGAGAGACAAAAATACTCCTTCGCTTGTCTAGTCTTCTCCGCAGGGTGTGGTTGTATGTTATGATAAACAGGGAAACAATTTGCAATCGTCGTGTACCGTACCGTGAAGAGTGCAGAGAGAGATAAGATAGAAGGAAATAAGGTCACTTGTACGCCATGACAGCATCACCAGCAGCAACCCCACACAACATTTGATGATGAAGAAAACATCCCAAAGCGAGTGAGTGTACAGCAAAGCATATTTGGGATTATGAATAATTTTGCATAAGTAGTCGAAGAAAGCATACTCCCAAAAAACAACACAGCCATGGATTGAGGATTTGTGAAACATATTTGATACACATTTGAGACCCGACTAACCCTACGGGGGTTCACAACAATTACCAGCACCACACATTTACTTCCCGAACGTTACACGGTCCAATGAACCCAGTTGCGGTCACTAGGCAAGTTAATGGCCCACATCAGGTAGCCTAGGGCTTGACTCACCAATTACGCCACATTCAATCGAGTCTAAGCAAATTTATGTGTCAACCGCTTATCAGTGAGTTCTAGAAAAGTCTGACTCAGGTGCAACCTAACACCACCGGTCCAATCACAGCACCACCCCATGGGCTGGAGAGAGGCACAACTACGGCCAACTGTTCAACTAAATGCAACTCATCACCGTAGCGAGGCCGATCAGTTACGGTACATTACGCCGTACGCAGATAAGATCCGGAACCGTTAGAAGACGTCAGGTGATAGAGGCCACGGACACGTGAGTAATTCGCCAGCAGCGATAGCACGTTGAGGGTAGATGCTTTCAGTGAAATTTGATTACATCATCGGTATCCGGTCTCTTCATCAGCAATGTCCATCGGTGTCGCCATCATTACTACACCATCATCGTTTCCAACTGGTTAGTTTGCTTTATTCCTCACGATTGCAACCCGCTGATAGAATCGTTAACCACATAGGAATTCAAATAACAACTATCGCAAGCTTGCAAAACGTGTGCGAATCTTTGGATTATGTTAAACAATTTTAGAAAGTTGACAAATATTTAAAAGAGCAATACTATTGTAGTTCAAGAAATAATTCGGAATGAAATAATGCAATTGGAATGGAAAAGAAAAAGAAAAATATAGAGAAAACAAAGCTAAACGAACAGCTCACGTACACATGACTAATTATTTAAACAAATGCATTAAACACCGTCAACAGTCTCAATCCACACCATTCTATCCAAGGTTAGGAAATTCATTCCTTCTCTACCAATAAAAAAAAAGTATATGCAAACATGCGAGTATGCGTCATATGACCTTCTTGTCGCGAGAGACGTGTTGGCTTGCTTCAACTTCACCTCCTCAGCTTTTCATTATGGCGAGCTAGTCTTCGCACATTACACACAATTTGCATACCCTCGACGAAAGCAGCGCATTCCTCGCGCGTAAGATCGATAGTACATGGCGTCGACCACCGGCAGAATGATTAATCTGTTTGTCTAGATTTGCGCAACAGCTACGCGTCGCTGAGCGCAGTCGCACCGAGTGCACTAATGCATGACGCCAGATGCAGTGCGAGAGAGAGTGTGCATAAGGGCCATCGTCGGCCGGCGAGCTCCGGCGGCGCATATATGCATTGTCACCGTTCGGTCGGCCACGTTCAACTCGATCGCGTTTGGTTCCCGCGGTGATGAATGGCTCAGTTCCTCCGCGACCAGATGAGAAGTGTCGCGATCGTGCAGCGACCGGTGTGCCAATGCCGCCATACACAAGCGTGAAAAGAAAGCTCCATAATGGGACGCCGTAGTATGCCACCAGCACCGTGAAAGGGAAGCGATCTATAGCGTTTCCCTTCGAGCCCTTTATATGGTCAGTAATGCCGTCGTGGTGCGGTAGCGGCTAACGATGCGATGCAACGATGCACACTGGATTGCATGCATGCAAAGTGCAGCCAGTTGGCAAAGGAGCGAGCGCACATGCTTGCACTTGCGCCGGCGGCCACTTGGAGTTAATTGTCAATTAGTGATAATACGTCGCGCAACGCGGTGTGCATGCGCGCGCTTCCCACCGGAATGGGGAATGATTGATAGTGAGAAACTGCAACCTGCCGGAGATAGTCCTGTTGGCTGTTTAGTCATACTCATCCCAAACCACCAGAGGTCGTAAAAGTGAATGTATAGCTTACGAATTGCTTTTTTTTCCATTGCCCAATACTTATGCAAATCTAAAGATGCCTAAGACGATAAAATTTACTGTGGAATTTTACTGGACATGTAGTGTATAGTTACTGCTGAGTTTAACAAAAATGTTTGTCAAATTCATGCAAGCAGTGAGAATGGATTATGTTGATTGAAACATAAACATGAATAAGGTCTTTTTTAATTGAAAAATTATATCTTAAGATGTCAAACTATCGTCCATGTTTAACCACAGAAACACACCAAAAAATACCATATCTAGGAAAGCTTGTACAAGTGAATATCTTTCAAGGGTAGAAGATAGATATTCACTTTCTCGTCAGATTGCAGAAATTAGAAAATTAACTGCACTTTGCATATTCGTCAGTGGAACTTTATCGAATTTGCCGAGTGGAATACCGTGCTTGACGTCGGCATGCTGCTTTATGGCGGAGCCGTAAATCAATGCTGACGGGTTGATGAAATTTATGACATCGTGATGGTAAAATTTATCACCCCGAACGTCGAACGTTTCGTTACATTTACGCTCCGATAATCGCATAGTGTACATCATGTCGATGGAGCATAAGTTTACCCCCAGCTTCTACCCTAGGCAGCGAGAAACGCTTTCATCCCGATGGAGCAAACGAGAACACGCACACCGGGGGGAAAACCCCTCCCGGTCAACGAAACCAACGGGAAGGAAAGCGGTAGAATATATGCACAAGATCAATAATTTTAATAAACAAACTATGTTAAATCTGTACGGTAAATATTTACTCTCTTCACGGGGGATACATTACGAAACAACGAAAGCTCTTAGATCCTGCTCCCTGTGCGGGATCAGCTTCCGGAAGGGTAACATGGCGGGATGGAATGCGAGGTGGTGTTTTCAGATATGGATCAGGGCAAGAACGGTTCGTAGCCAACAACACGTACTATGCTTGCCTGCGCCGCGAGTGCTGACACACGTTAATATATTTATTTTAAACTGCGAAACCAAACAATCCGTCCGGGAAGAAATGTCATTAAATGATGTCACCGCGGCGCAAAGGTATCACCGCACCGAAGGAATGTGGTTTGTGTGGTCCCCCCTCCCCCAACTCCCCACCACACCATACCGCGATTAAGGAAACAATCTTCGGGGAGCGCAAAAGTGCTGTTGAAATGAAATTCTGTTTGTTTTTACGACTACCTTTCGGTCCGAGTGGCTTCGTCATACGACCGGGACCGACCATTCTCGTTCAAGGGACCGCAGAAAAACACGAACTTCACTCAAAGCTTATGTTTATGACCGTCGGCGGTCGGATGGGATGGGAAATAAAATCGAGATGAAGTGAAATAAAAACCAACCACCAAATGCGTTTAAAATGCCATTGTTACATTTTTCGCTTCAGATTCGCATGTGAATCAGAGCAGTGAATGATGCTCGTGGCGATAATAATAAACTAGGATTTATTCTGCAGCAGGTCGAATAAAACACGTGCTCGCTTCATGGTGACATTTTTTTTTTTTGACATACGATACGTGTAGAATTTGACTATTATCATTGCTGAACTGAATTTGTTTGCGCTACTACAGAGCACATGCATCTGGTGTCCAAACTAGTACTTGGAAAGATGAAAATTCAAGTCCTTCATCGTAAAAAACCGTAGCAGGGTGCTCAATGTTTTATATCGGGTGAGTCACAGTAATTCGGCTCAATCAATATTTAGAGCTTCGTGGGCAGTTTGTAAGTTTTGTAATACCTTTATGAAAAATCTGTTACGGGAAACATGAAACATCCAAATTTCGATGCATTCCATCCATCGGCCGAGATTTTGTTACCGTACCTTATCTGAAACGAGAGAGAAACAAACAAAACAAACATTATAAAACGTGCCAGATAGTTCCGACCGCACTGGTTACATGCTAATCACATCTAATTACATTTCCAAATACACTGCCTTCCACCATATATAAGAACCGATGGCGGAGGAAGTCGATGTGCACCAAATGGTGACCAAAAACGCTGTGTGTCCTAACACTCCGGTGATAACCATCCGTGACCTCGCGGCGTGATCTTCACTTACATTCGAACGCAGGTTTTATTTTTCACGTAAGACGACAAATCATTTGAACAAACGAGCATTCGTTCAATCATGCTGTTGGTCCAAATGTTTATCGTTTGGTTTAAAATGTGTCATAATTTTGCATGTCTCATCGTTCTGCGGTGCGAGTTATGTGGAAAATGGATCGATGCGACTAGACTAGACTAGACTAGAGGCAATCCAAGTTTCCGAAGAGTCATTCTCCGCGAAACAAAAATAATTAACATTCGGTGAAGCGGTGTACAGGACGCTTTGAACCACCGTCATGATATTTTTGTTTTATGGCAGTATTTATTTAAGTACTTTCATTTAAGTTGTCTTTGGTAATCGTTGTTTATGTGAAAAAATTACATCCAAGGCAGAAAAAAAAAACACCCAGAACACTTGCAAAGTTTCCTCTTTACAAAGTGATCCTAAAAGCTTCTACTCAAACATTCGCCAGCTAAAACAACCAACACGCACGCACACGGAGTATTTCTTCCAACCCCAAGCTAGAACCTCATGGAAACTTCCAAGCGATCAAGCTTCGCTGAAGGGCTAAATTTGATTAAGTTTCACTTTATCTCCGATAGCGTACTATCGTAAATCTAGATACCATTTTTTCCTCTAGTAGCGTCTCAACGATCCCGTACAGCAAGTTGTCCAAGGGCCATGGGCGATTTGAACGGATGAAAAGACAAAATAGATAAAACCTGGTCGAAATAAGGGCAAAAACCATCCAAACACGGACCCGTTGCGTGACTAACCGTGATTATGAGGAACGTTACTTTAAAGGGAAAAAATTTGGCACGAAGATAAGTTTCCGAAATCTTCTACGATAAAATTAAATAGCGAAGTGTGGAATTAGGGTTCTAAGCATGCGGGGCAGGTGTTTGCGCCTGTCTAGTTTAAAACTATTTAAATTCAGATTACTCTGCCTATGTTTTGCTGAAGCAAGTTTTGCTGACAACGAGACTACTTTTTTACAAACATACAAGCAACACATTAAACGAATTACAAAACTATAAATTATTTAGAACCAAACTAATGCAGCAAACATTCCCTTGATAAAAACCTATACCAACGGATCAAATTAGGCTAACCATATAAATGGCCCATTAAAATACCTCAGTGGTAAACGCACATCAATCATCCCTCCAGAGAAGGAGGCCCGAAAAAACTAGATTTCCCAGAAAATCTGGACGAATCGCGTGACAGGAAAATTATCTATGATTCCAGCTGTCGGCACAAAAGGGCGGGACCGAAATTCGGTAACTTGATGAAAGGTTGAAACTAACCCAGAGCTAACCATAGGTGAAGGGTTCCGCTGCGTCAGGTGCGTTTATTTGATACAAATTATTTCACCAGCTTAGCCGTGTATTTCCTTCGGGTGGTCACATTTGGTTCACACACACCGAAAAAAAAGCATCAGACCCAAAGGGAAGAAAGGGGGAATCGCGGCGGAGGGAAAGGAAAAGTAAATCAACCACGACGCACGTCACTGTCGTCGATCAATTATGCACGAATGCACCGCCGCCTGCGATCGTTCGGAAATGTAACCTTTCATCATACATCCGAGTTCGTTTCGTTCGTGGGTACGCGTTGGTATCATTC
>JAOEFI010000007.1:13249338-13273988 GCA_034621735.1 Anopheles plumbeus | reverse complement strand
AATGCCTAACCAGTTACCAAGATATATTGAAAGCCAATTGCGGCATATAAGCAATACTTGTTTCACTTTAATACTAATATTAATTATTGCAATATCTACAAGCGATTTAAAGGTTTGTCAAATGTATAATGCAACATCTTGCTAAAACTGAAATCCCTTTTCACAAATGCAACCACTTCTACCAGACCATTCTGTAAGGAGGACAAAAGTATATCTAATCATGTTGCTTAATTGAAAAGCTATACTTTTTCTCACACAAACAGTAAAACAAAGACGCTTAACGCCAGCAACGAAATTTTATCGATCGTGTGTGCATGATTTCATCGCTGCACCGGAAGACCAAAAAAAAAACAAGAGCCACGATCAGGACAAACATCGTCCAGAAAAGTATCCCCAATGTACCCAGAATAAAAAGCGCAGTATAGTACGCAAACGGAAAGCTGTTTTGGTAGCAGAGAATCAAGAATCGGGTGCCGGCTAACCGAAGAGGCACACCAGCTTATCTTGATGCAGACGTGACTTGTTAGTCGTTATCTGCACAGCATTCCTGCCAACGTGAGTGTTTATTGATACCGCAGGGGAAAGGGGATAGAACCGACGTCCCCAATGGCGAGGAAGCGGTGGGGAGAAGAAAAAAAACAGGAATAAACCAACATCAACACGGAAAAGGAACGATACTAAACGTTAGCATCCACGATGAGGCAAGCAAGAAAATACAAGCCGGTCAACCGAAACACCAGGATCTTCAGGATTCCTGCCAGCTTGGCCGAAGGACGCGGAAGGATGTGTTGCCGGAACGCAACAAGATGATAATCACCGAGCCGAGGAACGCAATACTCTATTGCTCCCTAATGAACGGTTGGGGCATTCTTTCTTCGGCCACTTCTTTCTGCGGGACGTGTAGAAATCTTGTCGGCTGGGCCGAATCGTGAACGTTTGAAAAATTCCTTTCATTTAGTTTAAACTTTGGTGGTTTGGTGAATCGAAGGCGCAGTAAATGAAGTCTCCAAATGCCGAATGGTGGTGTATCATGTGGAATGTTTTAGGCATTTTGGAACCAAGTTCTCCGGTGCCTGTAGTTTCGCTAGTTATGCATGAAGGCTGCTGAAGTAGAAGCGTGACCACGCCCAGGAGCAGGAAAAAAAGGTTTTTGCCAATGTGCTTCAACATCGAAAAGTCATCGAGGATCTCTCTATAGCTCATGCCCATTGCTGCAAGCCGCATACAGTAACAACCATCTTAAATTGATTTCTTAGAGCAATTCTACGGAATATGCACCGTCGGAATTTACCACAACATGGCTTCCACGGCAGAAAAAAAAAACTCTGAGCATACAAATGCTGTTCACTGCAGCACATGCTGCCAAGGTACGAGACGAGAGAAATGGGAATTAATTAACATATTAGCAGTAAAAACACCCATACGCACCGAGCGTGCGCTCACATATTATCGTGCGATCCAGCAGGCTCCAGCATCTAGAGAAGGCTTCTTCGACCCTTCGATACCAGCTTGGTCCAAGCGGCTCAAGCCAAGCCGATGATGGTGCCGGAGGCAGATCTCGGCGGACCACAAACCAAACAAACAGGTCCAACATGGATGGAACAGAAAAAGGGCGAAGGAGAGAGCCCCGGGATCGCACCTTTCGAGCCGCAGGGGTGCACGCGGACAGATTTTAACGGTTCCAGTACACGGGCGACCCCACAACAAGTCAACTCAATGCTAGAACGCAGCCAGTCCGTGTCGGAAGGGGACACCTCTGAAGGGCGCCGGGGGAAAAAGGGTTGCCCCAGCCAAACACGAAGGTGAAACAAGTGGTTCAAAGTCAGCCAACGTTGTTATAGCTGCTGCTGCTGCTGCGGCTGCTTCTGCTTCTGGTTCTCCGTTTTATATCTCCCTCTGTCACTCTCTCTTCTCTCCGGGCGAGTCACTTCAGAGCCTCACCGCCGCCGTCGCCGATTGCCAGAGCCGACACATCGCAAAGGATCGATTGCAGCCCGAGAGCCCGACGGGCCGACGCGGCACAGTGCGCGGCTGACAGCAGTCCCATGAGTGTAAAATTTATGCTTTGCTTTATGGAGTTGTTTGTCAAAAACAGACCATTCGTCATGAGGATGGTAAGAAGAAAAAACTGCCAGTGAACGAAATAAAATGAAATGAACGTTCGTACGGTTCGTCGGCGCGCAAAACTTTCCGACTTTATCAACGAAGCGGATAATTAATAAAAATGATAGAGCAGAGTGTTTCGATAGAGTGGCTGGCTGTCTGTCGTCGGCCGGTTTTGTTGACAAATGTGACAAAAAGCTGTAACAAAATCACATTTCCTACTCAAAACGTGTGACATTATGGGTTTGAGCTATACCACAACCATGGAAAACAGCAAGTATAAACCACGCCTAACGATAAACAAGAATACAATATTGATTCTTTTCTGGACTGTATGTAAACATGAATCCTCCTTATAGTAATGGTTTTCTTGGAAAGTAATATACAATACGAGAGAGAGAGAGAGTGAGAGATGTAAAAAAACCACACGACTTTGAAGCCAAAGAATCGCTAAGCGAAGTAGAAAAAACCGGAAAGCAAGTGAGAGAAGAAAAAATCAGCTCCACAACAACATAAAACGCAAGATAGGAGGCAAAGATGGAAAAAGAATCAAAGGATCGAGGAGAAGCGAAACGTGCCATGGATACCGAGTGTAGAAGCTTTGAAGGTGATAGAACGAGCGGACGTTGCCCGTGAGCCCTCTGCCGGCTTGTGGTTAGGTGTGGGAAAAGGAAAACGGAAAATTTGGTGCATAAAAAATCACATTCAACCTGCCAACTGCAGGCAGGGGAGGGAAAAAACCCCATCACCAAGAAGTGCACTAGAAAGGGAGCAAATGCAAGGCTGGAATTGATGTTGGGCCGATAGGGGACGACTGACTGGGCAGTCGTCGCCGGCATTCCCGAGACGACTTCTGGAAGGAAGAATGTCGTCCAGATATACATACATGCTTCGGAAGGCACAGCGGATGCGGATAAAAAAAAATAGAAGGCCAAAGGAAGCGCAGAGCCCTGATACTGCGATGAAGATTGCAAAGCGCCGCCGGTACGTCCATGGCTTCATGCTTTTAGCATCCAACTGTCTCTAAACGAAGAAGAAGAAAACCAAGAAAACGTCAGGAGGAGAAAAAAAAACACGGGGAAAATGTGAGAACGTGTTTGATTTTCGTGTCCTTCGCTTCGATGCAATCGTTCTGCGGGGCCAAGCGAGAAATAAAGTCTTTCGAATTCCTTCACATGCTACCACCTTTCCGCTAATGCTATCTACTAGATCGAAAAACACTGATTGACATTAATTCCGTCGTTGTCGGATGGCGAAAGGGACTGTACACCGTAGAAGTGCCTTCCTACAAAATAAATCCGGCTCTCTGCAAAGGCTTATTATTCAACACCGACAGTTTTGAAGATAAATTTCGCGGGGAAATTTTTAAACTAAAAACACAACGCTCAGCCCATCCCCTAACCCTAGGGCTGAGCTATATGCTCCATCCAAAATCAGTCGAACCTTCTACATCACTTAGAACTAGGAGAAGGCGAGGGCCGGTACGAGAAATCAGCTTAAAAACAGTTTTCATTCCGGAAAGTAAACTAACTTTCCCTCATGCATCCTTCAAGGAGTTTTTGCTACTATTCCTGCCAAAAATGCTCCCATCCGCAGTGCGCTGGACTTTCTGAATCTGGATCGAGCAATTCTGGATCTAGGATCCCCTACCTGTGCCCATGTCCCCAGCATCCTAGGCACTCGCTCTCTGCTCTGGCGGCACGTCATTAGCGGATGCGACCGGCAGGAGAGTAAAGTAAAGGCCCGAGAGAACGGGTTCCACAGGACCGGGAAAACTTGTTTCTAACTTTTTGTCGTACCGCACTCCAGGCGGTCGGTGTTGGGATCATTATAATTTCAACGCTTCATTTAATATCATACTACCACCATCGGCCGGGGCGGCGGCGTGTGAGAAAGACGGGGAGAATGCGAAACAAAAAAAAAACTGGCATCAGATTAGATGTAAAGCGAAAGGGCCAAAGAAACGCGAAAGACGCCAACTGGCCACAACCGGTCACGGAATACGCCATTGCCCACAGGTGGAGTCGCTAGGTTGGATTGGATGACGACAATTTTTATATACTTCTTTGCTTCTTTTTTTCTCAACCACTGCTGCATGGCACACACACATTTTTTGTTGCTCCACAGGACCTTCTGTAGGCCAAACGAGTCCTCCGATGTGCTGGCATCTATGGGCCGAGGTTAATCACGCGTTACACACCGGACCTGCAATTACTTGCCCCACAATTGCAGTACCGGTCAGTAAATTAAAAGGTGTATGACATCGAGAATTGATTAGTTGCCCCTACCGTCGGTGCTGCGGTTAACATTGGAAGGAATGCAGCACACGGGTTATGCTCAGCAGTTGCAGAATTCAACTCGACAATCAGAAAACGGATGTTTTTAATTGAAGAAGATACTTTGTTTCCCCTTTTCTGTATACCATGATGTGTTAATGTACACCTTCAAATAAATGTTTGACATCTTACCTACGAAGTTTCGCCAACCAAACGTGCCCACATAGCCCACGGACATCCAAAACCACTTAAATCAGTCCGTGTGACAACTATTACGTTTTGCCTAATACTCTAGCAACCAAGCCGACCGAGTAATTAGTGCTGTTCAACTCGCTCATTTTCCAAAGGGACGCTTTTTTATCCGGCCACATCTACGTGTGTGCCAGTGGACGTATGTGTGGTTTTGTTGGAACGTACCTCTAATTATTCATTAATCCACCTGACAGCTACAGCGGTCCGGGGAGCGCTCTTCCTGCTGACCGAAACGGCGACAACAGTACCCCCCGCCCAGAAACTGATGCAAAATAATCGATTTCAATTACACGCCAAAAACATTCCACGAACGAGCTGCTGGCCCTCCTCCTCGAACCAAACTAAACCAACCATGGCCGGAACGTGGGTCCAGGAACTGGTGAAGGGTTAGTGGTGGTCCATTTTCCAGGTTGGTAAATTAGTGTGACAAGCGTACACCTTTATAGATTAGAACTTGCCGACGGTACGTAAAGGACCTGCTTGTCCTCGGTCCAGTTCGAACTAGTTTGATAGTTGAGCATTGAAGTAAAAAATAAATTGAAAGTAGACGAAAACAACCTTCAACTGGATATAAAAACAATTATAACGTTTTAAGCATTCCGCTATTAACCGCAAAGGACTCTTCGCCATGAAGTCCGATTGACCGCTAAATATGGTTGAGCAAAAAACAGTCATCAGCATGAAAAAAGCCGCTTCAGTATCTGCTTAGTCAGCCATCAATCGACACCAGTTGTTCTTTGATTGTAAATCCAAAGTCCCTGGTACCATAATAAGCGATCGATGGTTGTTTTGGAGATCAATTAAGGTCTACCCCATCACTTAGGGCATATCCTAACGACGCAATAAATAATTGACGGTTAAAGGATCGATCTGTCAGCATTGCCATACACTGATTGTCCGTCACACACTGTAGGCCCATTCATTCAACAAACTATGGGGCCTGAGGCACCGTTGATGAGCGCAACTTGAAAACCAAACCACTGTACCACCTTGTTGTAATGACATTTGCGATTGCTGTCCCTACGGCTATTTCCCCAGCCCCTTTCGCCCCGCGAGGCGAGAAAAGTTTGTTCAAAAAACACGTTTCAATTATGGTTTCCGCCGAACGAGCCGGCCCGTGATCGATAAACTGAAATAATTGAAATGTAGAAAATAATTGAGATTGTGCAGCACACTTCAACGCCGCTAGATTCGGACGTGTGGCCCTTCGCACGCACAGCATTGTAGCCAAAGGGGGATGGCGCAGGATACGGCACAGCATACAGCATACCGGAGTCTAGCAGTCGGCCACGATTCGGAATGAAGTGCCTGCGAATCCACTCAGTTGTAGAGCCTGATGGTACGGCACTGTAAATGACCACTCCAAATTAATAGCTAAATTACGCTGCACCTTTTTCGGATTGGTTGCGTTTCCGATGCCGAACAAATGATGATAATGATGAAGTTACAGAATCAACTGGCCAGCAACACCGCCACTCGTGTCATCCCCGCGCGCGAGTGCGTCGGCGCCAGTGAGTTATCGAATGGTGGTTCTATAATTTGTATCGATTATTGACCGCTTGCTCTGACCATAGTCATGAGAACCCGTATTTGGTTTCTTTCTACATTTAAAGGGTTCACCTTTGCACCCGGATCCGAACGAGGATTGGGCGTAAGAACACACAACTTCATCAAATAATTCACTAGTATGTGAGCCACCAGCTTTTCCCATCATGTTGTTCATGACGTGGCAATTTCAGGCCTTCATCCCTCACAACTTTACGTTCTCTTCGGGGAGGGGCGCATCCTAACAAAATCAGTCGCAAACGCTCGTCCTCCAACGCGTCAGCACCAATCGAACCGAAAAGCCCTAGCGTGTTATATCTTAATTTCAACCCAATCACACACTGCAACCCCACGGGGGCCCCTCGGAGAGACTTTGTTTCAATTGAACTTGATTAATCAGCTTATCCCGAGCGAGTGCAAACGAGCGCGATATTATGCCCTCCGCTGTTCGATCGGATCGCGGATCGGGCGGCACAGTGGGCTTCAACACGGCGAGGGACCCGCAAGAGTTTGTTCCCCCCTGCGCGACGATGTTTTATGTTTACGTTGCTTTGCCTTTTTTTTCTGCCCCATCGATCTTCTGTTTTGCTCCCTCTCTTTCTTTGTCTCTTCTGTTTTCTCGTTCCCTTTCTCTACCGTTCTCTGTCTTGTGGCCTGTCGATTTAAGGTTAAATACTACGGTGTGTGCGAGTGCTCCACACTCAGGATGCCCCGGTATTACTGTACCGAGTACTGGTTATTCAGCAATTGAACGGCGCATCCGATCGGGGGAAAACTGTGTGTGTGTGTGTGTGTCTCGCTTCGGTGATGATGCGCGGTGTAAGCGCCCAGAGGAATGGCTAATGATGATTGGCTATGATTTCTTGGCTTAGGGGAGGCCGCCGACCGGCCAAGAGTGTGTATTGCAGACAATTGCTTCATTTTTATCAGACCATAGGAAAGCGAAGAAGAAAGATAGAGAGATAGAGAGAGAGAGAGAGAGATGGGAAGAAAGAGTACAAGCGAGCATGACCGAAGGGCTTGGGGAATTCAAGAAGCACCACACACACACACACACACACACAAGCGAGTAGAAAACAGCTCAATCGCAGGACCGGCTGCGGATTTTCATCATCATCCCCCACAAAAGACCCACAAGAAGCAATTCCAATCCGTCATTCAATTAAGCATCAACGAGATTGAACACAGCTTGGGAAAAGGCGGGGAGAGGGAGGGAGAAGGGGCGGTTTAACAAAAAGCCTGAATTATAGAACGGGAGAATGAGAACGAAACCTCTGCTATGCTCGGCCGCCTCGGAGCAGTGAGGCGCCTCGTTTCAAAACAAGCGATCTAATGATGAAATATTGATTCGAATTAATTTTCAACAATTACGATAAATTATTTATAGCGCCTTTGTGGCCACTTTGGAAGCCCACAAACCTGCGAACAGCGAAACGGACGAGCGCGTCGATCATCAGCTCCCCCCTCCCCCGATTGCCGAACGGACGGCCACGACGCGTGCTACTCCTCCCGCGAGGTTCCTCGCGAAGACATTCGAGGGCTCCGAAATGCCAAGATTCGATGGGATTTGATTTCGGACAAACAGGCAGGCGCGAGGAGGAGGTTTAGCGTGAAAATACTTTGTGTGTTTTCCACCGCCCCCAACCGCCTCCCTTTCTGTTCGCTTTGTTGAGTAGCGCCCGAGATTTGAGGGGGTATGAAGGTGAAACGATGTCGGTGGCCAGCACACGGGCAAAGTCGCAAAACCCCACAGTGGGACTGGTATCATTCTCCCGATTTACGACTCCCTGTTTTTGGTGGGCAGGAACGTAGATCGTCGTGGAATTGGGGATTTGTAATTAATAAGATTTTTATTGCCCTAGCGCCCGTTGGTGCCACGGCGGACGTAGTACCGGTGGGGCTCGTCTATGGAGCCATTCTCCAGCTAGCCGAATAATAGCGACGATAAAGTCGTAGGTGGCAAAGCTCAATCTTTTACTCGTAAGTCATTAACGGCCCACCACTTCCCCAGCCAACCATCATCATGAGGTCCCTAGTGGTGTGTTCCAGCCGTTCATAGCGCTTAGGAAAGGTGTGGTAGAAGAGCTGTTATGATGTTCACGGTTACTATAGCGGTTGTCGGACGCAATCCCTATGACACTGATTCTTTGAATCAATCCGAACACAAACACCCATTCCCTGTGACCCTTTTCCTACGATCAAATGTAATTAATAGACACGTACCGCATGCAGCACAAACTGGCAGCGGTCTGTACAGTGCGCACGAACAACAACCTGCAGCGTAGGGTTGTTTTTAGAAAACAACAACAAAAAACGATTTTCCGCCAATTGCCCTCCGCCACCTCAATCGATAATCGATAACGCCGCGCTAGTTAGTTAACCGTAAAGAGCACTCAAACAAGAACTCCGTAAGCAAGCGCCACCGAGTAGCCTCTGAACTGCGCAGCATGCTGACGGCACTCCACACACAGCGAACGGACAAACTAATCAACCCACACAGGGCTGACGCAAACAATACCCGTAGCATGTTGTCCATAATCGGTAATTATCAAGATTAAATGAGCTACCATCGCGGGGACTAAAAGGGGTTGCTAAGCGAACGAACTTCTAGGGCTCGGTTGGGGTATGAAAAAGCAAAAAACTATTTCATGCCTAATTTATTAGATTTTTTTTCTTCCTAGCCCGTCGTACATAAACATAAACCCATTATCGAAGCACCGGAAACCGCCATATTGATTGGATATCGGCATTGCCTGACAAAACGTAATAAAATTTTTTGAAAGTTGTCCGTTGCTAACCATACCCACGATGTACTACTGTTTTGGTTGTTACGTAGATCTGAACAAAGAACGGTTTCCCAAACATGATCAATGTTTATTTAAAAACTTTCGCACCCTCCTGCCCGTAGACTGGGCAAATGAAACCAACCGTTTTGGATATGAGGCTAAACTGGAGCGATCGAGAGCCAAGCGGCTCAAGAATGGCCAAGTCAGCTTTTTCAGGCTATCCTAAAATGGCTTCACGAAAGCCTCATTTCCTTTACCGCCCCCATCCGGCCGGCGGCAGCGGCAGGCCTCCGAGTTTGACCAGCAGAATCGTGCTCGTGCCCGAGCTGCCCTCAAAACTTAAGCCCTCACGACGAGCGGCCGCCGCAATGCTGCTGCTTTATGCTCGTCCGTATCGCTGAACCCGTGGATGAACGGAAAGGAATCTCCACCCCACCGGAGCACTCAAGGGAGACCAGCGACGGTCCATTGGCTTGGCATCCCCGCCGTTCATCGGCCTGACCTGATGGTTAATCTGATATAAAGACAATCCGTCCAGTGTTGTGGCGGAAGATGGGCGCAAAAAAAACCGGGCCCGATATCGTGATTGGCTCAAGCGACAGCGGCTCGGGATGAAAATAAAGCGAAAATCTGTTGACTCATAGCAGATCCAATGGCGGCACGCATTGTTGAAATGCCCCGCGGTCGTATCTCTGACACTTCATCGATTCCCTTCCACCGCGGCCGTGGTCGTCGCCGTCATCGCCGTCGTCCTCAGGGGCGGGCCGGTTTGTGAGTGTGTATCAATTGACCAGTGATCGAAACCGAGCGCGCACTTTTAAGCTGAACAACAACCCTCTCCCCCCCCCCCCCCCCGTGTTCCTGGTTCCGTCGTCGGCCCCCTTCTTTTGGAGCTCGGCCGACCCGGCGGCCCCGGGGCTACGGCGGTGAAGCTATCCTTCTATCATCAACATCATCATCAACGACGGTCATATCGGAATCATGTTCCAGACACTATCACCCGAGTATCATCTTGACGGCGTCCTTTCGTCGTTCCGTTGATTTATCTTAAAATCATCCACACAAAGCGGTTTCCCGGTTTGTTCCGTTACTTACACTATAATAGCTCATTTCAACAGGAAAGTCACGATATGCCCGTATCAATATCCCGCACTATAGAACATTCCGGTGTGCTCCGTGTGCTAGGGTTTTTGTTGCGTTGTTTTTTTTTTTTTACGCGCAATAATCTTGAACGCACATATTAATATGCTTTAGAGTTTGTATAAACCTTCAAAAAGGTTGTTATAATGAAAAATAATCCGGCCTGCTTAGTATGCCACACCACGTCTGCCAACCAACCGAAACCGCAGCAAGCGTGACCCAACTGCACACATCCGTCAATCGACAGCTGTACTACATCGAGAGTCCGCGTGGGCCGCCGACCGGCCAGAAACTGTACCGAACGGAGTGTACAATGACAACAACACGGCTCAAATCATATCAAATCAAATTAAATTAGATACGGCGACGGTGGTTAGTCGTCGGGACATGCAATACCGACGGTTAGGAGGGGTATCTCGGGGCATCCGAACCCGGCACCGGGACCAAAAACACACCGGGCCAAGAATGGACGGAACACCTCTCCGCAACATGGTTTCAACAAAACCTCCTTTTCCGGTGGCATTCTCTATTGGCCCGATCGAGCGCGCATTGTGTTGCGTTGCTGTTGCTAACAATCGCGAAAGGAAACCCTAAATTGTCAGTGTGTCCAGAGGGCTGGTTGTCTGTGAGTCGGCATTGTTCCTCGCTTGAACAGCTTCACGATCGATCAATCCGTAAAATAGTTTTAGTTTCGGTACCGGGTGAAGGAATGCGGCCAGGAATTCTTCTCTTTGATTTCCGAGAAATTCGCATCGAAATAGCATAGTCGGTCGTGTTGTATCATTGGTTCGGGTTCCCTAATTAGTACCTCACTGTTGACCTTTCCTTCAATTATTGGGAACGCCGTTGAAACCCTTTGTCTGCTCGAAGCAGGACTTCATCAATTGCAGTACAATGAAGTGACAATGACGCAGCCGTATTCGATGCCAAATAGCGGTCCTATTGTATTGCATTCGAAGAGATACTTTTTTAATGGGAGTTTTTTTTTTCTCAATAAACAACATAGTAGTTTAGCGGGCCCGGTTAAGGGACATAAATCAACGGTTGCATAGGTGTTCAAGGACCTTTAACAATCGTCGGATGTTTCCAATAAAAAAAAACATTACTAATGTTGATACTGCACAGTTGGTGTTTGTGCAAAATAGAATTATATTAAACACTTCGTACGATAAATAGAAGAAGCAATCAATTAAATTCATTCTCAAAGTCGAACAGTCGACATCCACTCCAGTGTGAGTGAGCGTTTTGATAACATCTACTGTCTAAACAGCGAGATGCTTTCACGCTTGCCGTCGGCCAAGTAGGACCAACTTTCCAAACTCAGCTAAAATTTGACAAACAGACCAGCAACAATAAATACCACTCATGCCACATTCCACCACACACGTACACGCACACACAGGCCCATGCGGGGAGAAAAAGCCCACCATCCGGCGGCATCATTGGCGGCAACATAATTGAACAATGCGGGCTGAGAGATGCTTGATGAAAGAAAAACAATAACAACGGAAGTGTATCTTGTCATTTACACCACTTGAGCAGCGGCCCAGAGAGACGTGTGTGTGTGGGTCATCACACGACACGGGCGACGAGAATCGCATGGTGCTGGGAGTGGGCAAAAGCAATACTGTTCCATTTAGTATTTTGACAAAGAAAGTGAAGGCCGTCGTCCGCAGATACGATTGCGGGGATGGAATGTTGTTTTGGACACTCGGTGGACGATTGTGCTGGCGGATCGGAAGATCTTCTGAGAAAACAATACGTTCCTGTCCAGTGATAACGACGGGGCGGAAAAATCGAAAACATGAAAACAGAATGATCGATGGAAAAAAAACCATCCCCAAATCTGCCAGATTCTTAACGAGAAGAGCCCCAGAGGAGAGTTCTAGCGTGTCGACGATTGATCCCGCAAATGCCGGACGGCCATTCGATAGCCATCCCACAAGACCAGCTGCTGCTGCTGGTTGGTTGGTTGGCTGGCTGATGATGCTAAGACGATGACGTTTGAGGTTACGGGCGTGAGACGGTGGGGGCCCAAAATCAACGCCGCGCCAAAACGGATCGTCGTGGCCCTTCATCACCACTCACACTCCAGTTCCCGTTTGACTTCGTGCTGGCGTGGCGAATCCAGTGACCTCGAAGAGGGAAAAGTCGATCAATGCTGCCACACACACATGACCCGCATCATAACGGTTGCCGCCGCCGTCAACATTTTTTGGTCCACCAAAACACAGGAGAGAAGAAAAAAGAAACAAAATACATTCTTTTCAAAACGAGAGCCGAAAAAAAAACCCCCAATGCTTTCCACCAGCTCACCGAAGCTGAAGCATCGCAAGAACACGCGGCGGCGGTATCGGAGGGCATAAGAAACACCCCAAAAACAGAACCGCCGCGCTCGGGTGCTCGGGCCGAAACAATTTAATTTTGATTAATGATATCTTCGTGCACGGTTTCGGATCGTTTTTGGCGCACCGGCCCTACAAACGGTGACGGGGACGTGGGACCGGCAGACGAGGTGATGAGAACATTCGAGGGGACGGCGGTGGTCGGTGGCCCGGGTCTCCGATGGCTTCGATAGCACTTCCCGGCGAATCATACTAAACTTCCCCCTAGAGGGAGGACTGTAATCGAACCCGGGCTGCCAGAGGGGTGGCTGCCGGGCCGGGGGTTCTTCCCTCTAGGGGCCGGATCGGCGACGGGATTGGATTTCGAGCGAAGTTTAAAAGTGTGGTCAATTGTTCGGTGTCAATCAGTGCATCGGCGTTCCCTGCCGGCTCCCACGGATTCCACGGCGAAACTCGACGTCGGATCAAAAACGGGAATACAACGTTAAAGACATAAGGCAATGGTTCGGAATAGTGACAAAAGATAAGACGGGTTGGGAGGGAATAAAACAAGACAAACCGAATCTTGTTGGCTATAACAAACAAACCCCGAAAACAAGTCCCTTCTCACTCGGCCAAATCTGTCAACAAACCAATCGTTCCCTGGCAGCGCTCCGATGACTTGATGGGGCTCACTGAGGCGCCGCCAGTTTGTTTGACTTTCCCAGTTCTTTTTTTTTCGTCTACTGCACATTAACTGTTCCGCTGTTTTGTTGTTTGTTCCAGTATTTATGTTTACTGTCTTAACGAAACCAAACGACCTTTTGGTACGTTCATTCAAGAACGGCAGAATTGAGATGATTCTTCCAGTTCAAGATCTTTAAAGGAATAAAAATGTACGACATTGTTTAAGAAATGTTTTGTACATTCATAGTGGTTTTATTTTAGAAAACGAAGTAATCTCGTAAGTAGACTCACACAAGCCTATCTGTAATGGCAACCGATATCTGTAATTGAAACCCCTATTGCAGCGAAGAAATATCTTCTGCCCATGTCCAATGTCCAATTAAAAACATAACCTTAATGCCAATTTGGAACCAATTTTCCAATCCTATCGACAAACGTTCGGATCTCTCTTGAGAAAATGGAGCATGATTAAAGCATTCGATCCTAGTCCAGGTAACGTTGGCTCTTTTGCAGCATATCTCATCATCATTACTGCGAACCGATAAGCGTGTAATAACTATTTCTTGGGGGGGGGGACAAGCCGAAATGAAGTCTAGGAGGCAATAATCCTAAGCTTTCTAAGGATTGTAGCCGTAAACATTGCTAACATGGTACGCACAGCATGTTTCCTATGCTCGGTACGATCGTTCGAAGTAGGACTTCTCCCCGAGGGACGAGAGCATCCTTCGTGAGACTGGGTTGGTTAGAAAAACAACTCCGAAAAGTTTGGCCACGACTACCGGCTATAGTGAAGGGTAAGGAGAGGAGGACCAAAATTCTCCAATTGTTCCTCCACAATAGTCGGATGGTTCCCTTTGGCGAAATCCCCAGAAAAACGAACAAACTCATGGAGCGATATTTCCAAGGATATGGGGAAATCGTGGATTACGCAATTCTCAGATGGCCGAGTTTCATCGTGATTGCTGGAAAGGACCGAGCGAAGTACAACAACAAAACAGACGGCACACAGAAAGGCACATCTTTCGAGCGCACTCCTGCCCCATACACAATGATGCAACTCCCGAATGATTCTAGCAAGAACTTCCTCGCTGGAAGGGAGTAGGAGCAACGAAAACCACACGCTTCTAGGCACCGGTTAAAAGAGGTTAGCTCCTGGCTTGCGCTAGTGACGTTGTTACAAAATACAAACATTTTCAAATATTAACCATAGCATGAACGTGCAGGTTCGGTTGGAGCGAGCATTTCGCCAGGATCCTGGGGTTGCATGGTACGCCAGGAATCCGGCTGGCTAACCCAAGCTCAATCCCGTTGACCACAGCTCGAGTGGATAGCATTTCGCCTCCCCTTCCACCCATCCCCGTCCTCATATTAGGGCCTCCGGGAAAATACGACTGGCCGAAATACAACTTCGTATACCCCGGTGGCAGGGCAGGTCGAAGACGGAGACGGAAACATGCTTCAAGTCTTCCGAGGAGCCGGCGGTAAGGTAGAACCCGAACACTGATGAATAATTAACCTATCCAGTGTTTACCGTGCGATATCCACAACCGGAGGCCATAGCGTATAGTGTGTGTTTGCGAGGAAAAGGTGTACTCCTTCCGGGCCTTGCGTTTTGTTACGTGAGCGGAATCTATGTGTTATATTACAGCATAGGGTTCTGCTGTCCCAGATGGAATTGCACAGCTGGTTCAATAATAGGTTCAAGCCAAAATCGATTAAATGCATTGGCAAATTTCAAATGGTAATTGCCCTTACAAAGTCGCCTTTAAAGCAGAGACTAAGTAATGAAAGTGCAAGACCAATATCCATGTTTGAAGAGGTACTAGTTGTGTGAATCGGATAAGGAATATAATATACATTCAATCTAGAATAAAATAAAAAACTTTCCTTTTTCACAAACGGAATCGTAAAGGAACCGAAATGTATACCTTAAACCCCCAAAAGGAAATGTTTACAATTCTTCGACAAGTAATAAATTGAAAAAAATCGCAGTGTAATTGAATGGACCAAATTATCGCCGTTTGGCGATACAATCGGCTGAAGTCGGCCCAATCTTTATGGTCAATAAACTCGACCCCGACAATATTTGCGAGAGGAAGCTGAATTTCACCAATAAATCTTCCGCCGAAGTCCTACGAACGAACAGCGCTGTACAAGCTCTCAACACTTCCCTCTGTCCCAAGCCCAAGAAGGTGGTAACTGATTACTGGGAATGGCAAGGAAATGTACACCCGGGTAAAGACATTTTCCCTCTGTCGACGATCATTGTGGCAAGATGTGAAACAAGTAACGAGATGAAAAAGAAAAAAAAACCACGAGGCATGAGTCCCATCTGTAACGGCTCTGTCGCCGGCTCCCCGTTTTGCTACCACGCGGCACGTCGACGTTGTATGCACGGCCCTGTCCCTAGACCCAAGAAAACAGATGCGACCTTTTAAAGAAATTGACTCCAGAGCAGGGCGCACCTCGAGCAGCCGCCGCAAGAAGATGAAGTCAAATTAAGCACAAAAAAATTGAACACTTCCAAAGGGAGGGAAAAAATGTAACAGACCAACCCGCGGAATGAACGGGGAAGCCAGGGGGTGAAGGAGACGGTGCCGCGAATCGCCCAAGAAAACGTGTGATAAGCCCATGAGCTGAGCTGGTCTCATCATGGGAATTGTGCCACGAAAGAAACGGGCCGATGACGACGACGGGCATCGAAATCGGGAGCGCAAGACACCCGCAAGAAGCGGCACGATGTCATGCTAAAAGGTCATTAAAAATCTTTAAACAGATAACTTCTTAAACAGTGGTGAGTAGCACCCGAGATGCTACTCGGGTAATTAAAGCGATATTTGTTCCGTAAGTTTGTTCGCCAGTTTGATATACTGTGTTTGTGTGTGTCTTTATGTTTATATTTCCCTTTTCAACATTTTTCGCCTTTCTTTTTCCACGTAAATTTCCGTTGAATTTCTGAATATGATTCTCTTCTAACGCGTCATGCACTCTACGTCCGTCGGAGTAAGTCGGTCTCGCGAGTTACGTAGCTTCGACATAAAAATTGTTTGTTTATGATTGCACTTACTTTCGTGGGCCTTCCCCCTCCGGGGACTTTCCCATCAACTACCGAGGCTGAAATTAAAACACAAAGATGATCTACCATGAAGAAACCCGGAATGCAATGCACTTGGTGCACTTTTTGTCAACGTATAAATATGCTCCGAGTTTTCCCCCGGGCTTGTCCCCCGCTGATGTCGGAAATGGAGATAGTGTTGAGTAACAAAAAACAAATATTAGAGACAGAAAAAAAAAACTCCAACAACCCTACTGTCAACTGTTCATTAGGAGAAGATCTTTAACATTATCACCATCCCATTGCATGCGAAGGCGTTTTTTAACCTTCAGTTGATGTGTATGTTTTCTTTTCCAGTTTAAAGATGTGTTTCGTAGAGAGTCAGCTTTCCCATTAATCTCACGTTATCGAAGGACAGCGGCAATTACTTAACCCGATGACAGACCCCCTTCGCTTCAACCGGTTTCCACAGTTCCCTGCCGTGATCGTGGCCTCCGTTCAAAAATAGATTAAATTAACGATTTCAAAACTAGCTTTTCTGTTGGGTGGAACCAACTAGAGCACTGAATGCGAAAAAAAACATGCCCGCAGGACTGAAAACCACGAAGGGGGTTTTGCTTCAGAAACCGCAGCGCTTGACGCTACGGTGTATGCTTTCCATGGTCCGTAGCCATGCACGGGCAACCATCGTTGTAGACGCCGGGAAATGGGAATACGATCGCCGGAGGAGACTAGCACAGACGGCGACGTTTAGTCCGATTACTGAATGCACAGGTCACAACTGGTCAACTAGATAACCGGAACTGGCACCGTAGGGATTTGGTACACTGGGGATCCGTAATGCGGCAGCGGAGACCCACAGGGCCCATCGTTTAGAGGGAAGGAAGGAAGTATCGACAGGTGACCAGAAAGATCGAATGGCCGCATTCGATGATCATTCGATCTACAACCTCCGTTTCGTCGGTGACGTTCAAAGAAACAAGAACCTCAGGAAGTCCGCCTGGATGCAGGAACTCGCCTCCGGTATCGCCAGCCACGTTTTGCGACATAGCAACCACATTGTCAAGCGGGTCGTCGCCACTGCAACAGCACCGTGGTGCCTGTGGACGACGGTTCGAATTACGCTGCGGTTGGTACAACTTGGCGCTCGATTTGTGCGTATTTGGACGAACACAGGGACATTAAAACCCGGCATGTAGCAGCAGTTCCACCGTTTCTTGAACGGAAGAAGTTCTCTTTCCGTTTGCGTTGGGCCAAAAGTTTTCCCGAATCAAATCTGACAGACGCACGCCACAACAACGTCCCATAAGTGGGAAATCGAGGGCCGCTCCATGAGAAGACCAATACGTTACACCCTATTCCCTTCAAACCCGATGAATCCTTCCCTGGTTATTTGCAGTTCGCATTCCTTTCTTCCGATGTGGAAGCGCAGCACCACACACCAGAGGGAGGGAGGGAAAACTTTTCATCAGAACACCGGGGAAAACTACACTTTGCCCCAAAGTTGCAGTAGCCGAGGGGGAACGCGGTCAGCCCGCCAAGGTGGCGAAGAGGAAAACTCTGCCGACCACTCTCTGGCGAAACTTCTTCTGACAGAAGTACGCTCCAATTAGCCGGTCTTGCGGAGGGGTCGACTGTGTGTCCGAGTCAATAGCCGAACTAATCAGCACGAGGGTGGTGGTGCAGGCGAAGATCTCCTGAGATTTCCCATCACCGCGTTCCATTGCAGTTGCTTTCCGGGGTTTTGGAAAAGTTTCCCAACCGACCCAAGAACCTCCAAGCATATTTCAAACCGAATAAACAAGGAAATTAGTGCACTTTAATGTCTCTGAAACTCTGCTAACTATCTCGGCTTCTGTAGAGTAAGTTTTCATTAAACGTACCCAACCGTCCTCCGCATTTCCAGGTAGTCCTTCCTTTCATGGATATTCAATAAAACTACACACAAACTATCAATCAGGGGGTCACCTCCATCAGTCAAGCCTATACACACATACCGATCGCTTCGAGAGATACACAGGTAGGACAATGCGAGTGGTTCTGCCTGGCCAAATTGCTTTGGACCATAATTTAAAGTACAGTCCAATTTCGCTATAAGCACCGTCATGACCTTAATTGCATAATTCGAAACAGCGCACACTCTTGCACATTACTCATTCATTCCAGATCGATTTGGTATCGATTGGGCCCCTTATGTGCCCCCCCAAGATTGCTTCAAAGTTGAATGCTGTAGGTTATGACAGTGTATCTGGAAATCGAACGCCTACTGTTGGTCGGAGTTGTTCCGGCCAACTGAGCAGCGGGAAACCTTTAAACGCGCGTCCAAAGACGAATGTTGGAAACAATACTCCGCCAATACGTCTTTTGTCGGTTGTTCGAAGTGTGTTCGGTCAAGACAGAGATCCTATCTCCCAAACACTTCAACATGACACCTGCGTGAGCTGTGGAGTCGGAAGAAAGTTTATCATACTTCTTCCCACCACTCGTCCCAACCGGGTTCGAGAAGTTCGGTCATTCATCTCTTCCGGGGAGATGAGGTCCTTGGCGAGCATACAAACTGCCAACAGAACTTTCAGCACCGTGTGTGGGAGTGGAGCCCGATTTCTGGGAAGAAAAATTACGAAACCCAGGCTCGGAGGAGTGGCCGGAGTTGCTAGGCAGAACTTGTGGACACCTGTTAGCAAAAACTAGCCGCCTACGCACGAACTTTCCGGTCGTTATCTGATCAACTGCTGCGAATGAAAAATGAAAGCTAACCCGTAGGAGCTACAGAAATAAACATCAACATCGACTCGAATATGAATGTATGTATGTATATTGGATTATATATTTGTTGCGTAGGTGGAGTTAATGCATACGGGGAAAAACGGTACAGCCCTGGCAACCGAACAGCAGAATATTTTTCGGGAGTGTCCGGTGTTCCGTTTTATCGGGCTTTAAGATGCCAATCATAAGGACGATCAACATATTCATGGAAACCTCTACTCTTTTGAAAACATCATGCCAGAACATGGTGGAAATAAAGATATCGCATATCGTTACGTACCTCTGGTGCCTGGAAAATGTTCGCCAATTTGTCGGTCGTTCTACGGCCGGATCAGCGCCGATTGATGTTCACGGTATCCAATGTATGCCAATCAATTTTTATATCCAAAAATTTTCTTTCGTTTGAGCAGAACACAAAAAGAAAATATCTTTAACCGTACACTCACTTCTGCATTCGGGGTGGAGGTATTTACGTCAAGCGAATTTCCCAACAGAAACACTTTTTCAACCGCCGATGGAACGCGATTGCGTTTCTTCCATTTACAATCGCACGAAGGAGAATATTTTCCCAATGCCTTTCTTTGCCCTTTTCATACACACTTTTTATCTCTTCATTGCCGGTTGCTTGCACTACTCACTTTCACCTATACGCGCACACGGAGAAATAAAACAAGCGAAACGCTTCCGGCAACAAAATGTTAGGCGAATCGGTACGCCGTGCTGTGTCGCAGCAAAGACGATTTTTCTTCTCTAATCTTTGATCTCTTTGCCAGCGGAGGCCGGAGAATGAAGACACTGGCTCAAACGATCAATCAGTGCAGGCTCTCGAACACATTCACTCAACGCACACACACACACAAACACTAACACATCCAGCGCGCGCTATTCAAATCAAAAACCAATTTGATGCGATCCAAATTCTTCAATGGAGCATATACCGTACGCAGGGAAAAGGTCGTGCACACACACGAACACGACACACTGACGCGGGGGGGGGCAGTTTTCCGGATGAACTCCGACGACGAACGAACGCAATAGGAATCAGCTGCACAACCGCGTTTCAATGTGTCCAACTGTCAGCCGATTGTTTTGATTGGAAGCGTTGTTTTAGCGAACACCGACAAAGGAGGCTGTGTTGGACGTTCCGTACACTAATCCAAATTCACTTTCTCTACCACAGCTTTAGCGCTTCTGCGTTGGCACCGATTGAACTCGATATTGAATTTATCAAGCGGCAAAATACTACTCAACCGAAAGATTGTTCCGATTCCGCCGCACCGAAAGACCTTCGCAGAAAACGGAGTGGATGAAGACGGCAAGACGGCGGGCCGATCACGTTCGACCGATTTTTCTTCCGATTGATTAATTTCCTTGACCCTTCACACGCACCAACACCCAGGATCGCACCACCGGGGGCCAGATTTCGGGCAATATTTTTTCCCTTCGTTCAACTTGGCAACTTTGAGGGAGGAGCAATGGGAAAGTGGACGTTTCCCGGAACGTCTCCACAAAGTTTCGCAACGCACTGTTTGCTACGATCACGATAGTGAAACTGTAGGATATTTTTCATCCATCACGTCACAAGCACTGCGTTCTTTTGCTGGAAGCCTCCGTTTTGGGACGTGTTTCGCAAAAAGGGAACAAACGGTTTCTTAACCTGTGGCGAAAAAAAACGAACAATCACAGAATAATGAACGAAACTTCGAACACATAACAAGAAAGGGGTAAACTAAAATTCATATCAATTTCTCATTCATAAACCATTGGTAATGCCAATCGATTTAACTTCCCGCCGATAAAAGGAAACAAACACAAACTATTAAACCAATTACTCGTTGATTCAACGTCACAATTATGGCAATAGTGCACCGAGCATATTATTGAAAGCACACTACCAAACACACTTCCCCGGCAATAGTGACGGGATGTTTATGCAGAGCCGGTGGCTCGTACCCACACTTCTTGCTCGGACAAAAGAACCAGCGGACGGTTTGTGGATCATGTGCAATTTGTGGAACACTTTCCGGCGTTTTGTGGCCACATGTGCACGGGCGATTTCAACGTTGTCTTCTTAGAACCTGTTTACAACACTACGTGCCCGTGTGGTTTACGAGTTGAGACAACAGACGCGAAAACACGCCCGTCTTTTTCAAGCGGCGATATGCTTCGGTGCCGCGTAAAAAAAAAACACATACCACGTAACGATGATAGCGATTCAACACAACACACAACGCACACGCTTCTCTTGCGACCGCATCGACCGGGCGACGAAGTACGACTGAACGTGCAAGCACGACGTCGTGCTGTTCGTCTCACTGCATGAGACGTGAAATATGTCAGAAGGTTTCGTTCATTCGTTCAATTTTCCCCACCGCGGAGGAGAAGGTCGGAAACATTTCATCAACTCTCGTCGGCTGAGAAAAAAGGGGAAGTATTTGAAGTGAGAAGAAGGATTAGACTCACTAGGAATGCGTTCTCGTTTAGAGCGAGTGAGCATTATTCGTCGAAATACAGAAAATAAATTAACTGCAAGATTGGATGAAATGTCCAAAAAACTTTTCGAATGTACAATAAAACAATTAAAGTAGAATGTGTTTAAAAACATCTTTAAGGGAATAGTTCTGTAAATGGTAATTCTTGATAGATCTCATATTTACAATGCTACATCTGCTTTATTTACGACAGGGAATGCTTCACTGCGGGACTACATTTATCTTGGTTATAATTGAAAGATTCTTATGTTTTTGATAATTGGCGATGCAAAAAATTTGAAACTTAAAGCCACCCTATTCCCAGGCCCATTAATTCCTTCTCCAACAAATTTCTAGTCGAGCACATAATTCAGCCTGAACTGATTAGAGAACTAAGTGAGAAGCTTTGGGGATGTTTTAATGAATTAAATTCTTCACTTTTACAGATACAAAAAATGCTTTACATTTCAACGAATGCAACCGGCCACCACCGTGAATAATGTAATAGAATTACTTTCTCCTCGGCCTACCATTCAAGACAAAAGTCTCCAACCGGTCAGCATGGACGCCTCCGTTCTGAATTATGTATGGCGCTGTGTTGTGGGAACTAATCCTAGTCACGAAAGACACAGCCGCAGGTGAGTTCGGCTACGTTGTTCAGTGTTGTTGCTTTTTCATTTAATCAATTCGCTCATCGTTGCCAGCGGAATGAAAGGGCGCTCTAGTTAACATTCCTACCATTCTTCTTCGCTTGTGATGGATGATTTGATAAAGCGGAACGCTAGATTAGATTTCACGGCATTATTGATGTTTCAAGGCTGACTTCAGCCGGTGAAAGTGGGGTTAGATTGCATAAAATGCAATCGCAATGATGGGGTGAATCTATCAACCGTTTTTGCACAATTCACACCGTACCGTTGCGTTCGTTCAGTTGGACCACCATCGTTGTTTGTTGTGACTGTTACACTGTCCCAAAAAGCACGTGTTTTAGGTCCCAGCCGTTGCAGCCAAGCGCAAACGAACGGCCCCCTACACACCGGGACCCTTATCGTGTTGGCTGCCCCTCTCGATTTCTTCGCCAGCCTTCGTCATTCGTCGAACGATAACATTGGAACGGTTCGCTGCCGCCTTCGATAATTGCAACAACATCCGCCAAACACGGACGCAAAAACCATGCGAGAACGGACACGTGAACGGTGATAGTTGTGTTTGCCGACAACAATCATACCGAAATGGCAACATTACTCAACCGAATGCGTAACGGCGGCGTATCAAATCGTTGCAAATAATGCATGACTTTCGGCGTGGTTCTACGGCTGGCAGAAAGAAGCCGGAGGGCCAACTTTACTGTTACACGGTGGAACATACGGTCCGAGCGGTTCGCTTTGAGGTGTAAGTCTCCGAAGTCATCACGGTGTGACGACCGTGCTCGTAGACGGTTGATGAGCCAGCGGTCAGTGTCCAGTGAATCATTTTCGCCGTCGTGGGCGGAAACCAGCCTGACGTGATCAGGAAGCAAACTTGCGCCCCCACAGCTCGTTCCGGCAAATGGATCCCTAATCCAAGGTGGGGGGCAAAAGTTGGACAAACAAATTTCATAGAACGTTGAGCATTGTTCGATTTTTTTTTGTTTTATCAGAAACTTATCAAATCAAGAAGTCCACTGTCGGCGGATCTATTGCGTGCGTACAGCAGCTGTGTGGCTCCACGGTTTCTCCGGATTGGTTATTATTCCCAGTTGCAGGATCTCACAGAATGTTGCCTAACGACGTTACAACGCTACGTCGCCGGCGAACGGAAAACAATCACTAACAAACCAAAAAACCACGTCAAGTGAAAAACAAACACAACACTGCGCTTTCCCGGATGAATAATTAGCGTCCGGCAGAAGCAGGAAGAAAGTGGACGCTGGTAAAAAGAGGCCACATTTCCATGGGCAAGTTTTTAGGCTCAGAATGTTTCCTTCGCCAGTGTGGTTTCTTTTTTTTTTTCGTTCGTGTCACTTCCGAAAGTCGTTACACTGTTGGCGTTGGCTGTTTGGTATTCCGCGCGCAAAAGTGTCGAAAAATCTAGGCCAACAAGCTAGGACGCCGACCGGCACTGGGGCGTAATGTAATCATCATCATTCCCGAAGGAAGAGGAGGAGGAGGCGATCCCTTTCCGATGGAACGCAGGGAAAAAATCGTTCCAATGAGCGGAAGACTTTCGTACTAAGAATGGTTCCAATCGGGTGAAATTATTTCGCTGAAAGTTTGCGCCGTTTCGGATGTTACGGAACTATATTGGAATGGAGCAAACTTCCTGCGAGGACCTTCGTACTGAAAGATAAATAAAAAGAAAGTTTTCACGAAACTCTGCTCGAGGCAAACCTGGCCTTGAATAAAGATTTGGGTGAAGTAAGATTTTGAATAAATAATTATAATTACATGGAATTCAAGAAGCATACAATCCATTAAGACGATTGAAACCGTTGCTTATTTAAATTTCAACAAAACCATCTAATTTGAGAAGATGTACTCATCGATTGTATTTAACGAAGTGATCAGTGAAATAAAACATTTCACCTGATAGTTCTATGATACGAAAATGATTTGATTGAACCAAACATACAGGAACATGATTCCCGGAGGCACGTTCCGCCGTTGATTCAACCGTAAATCTTTTACCCGTTTACCATTTCCCTATGGATTCTGCTGATTTTGTAAGCACGAAGATCCCGAAGCCCGAAGCTTCAAAAGCCAAGAACGAGCGGCTTTACCGGTTTGGTTCTTTTGTTTTCCTCCTCTAGGGGACAACGAACCTTCGGGCAGGTACGATTGTCCCCGAAGCGAACTCCAAGTATGCAAATACAATTTCGCCAGAATTTTGCACGCATGCAATTTCCAATCGCGAGGTGGAGAGCAAAACCTTCATTTAATTCCACAAATTTAAAATAATAATTCACAAGGCCCGGTTGGGAAGCCGACGGGAGATAACAATCAGCACTTCCGGCCAGCGCAGACGGTGACGGTTCGAGCATTCCACTTTGGGACGAAGTCTTTTCCCCTTTATTTGTCCACGCCGCACCACATGCTGACGTCATTTTGCCGGAGGAAAAGTGCAAAAGTTACGCACGCAAGGCGCGGACCGTAATGTTATACAGCTGAGGGGTTGAAGAGTGGCACTCATATAAATTTCCATATTCCATAACCAAAGGATCAAACTGGAGGATTAAACATTTCGTAAACAATAAACAAGGACCAACT
>JAOEFI010000007.1:13217070-13234416 GCA_034621735.1 Anopheles plumbeus | reverse complement strand
GGGGGGGGGAACGGTGAGGGGGTGGCGGCCACAAGGAATGTTTTCCACTTCATCGTACGCCGGTGCGCTTTCCGTTCTCATCTTGCCATTTTTGGGATGGAAGCGGCCGGGGAATTTAGTAGACATTCCAAGACGGAGAACTAATTGTAGCACGGCCGGCTGAAGACGCATTCGAGAAAAACATTGACGAAACCAAAAACAAAAAAAACCCCCCAAAACAATTATTCATGGGAACAAGGCACACATCTTCGCCGTCGACTTCATGCTCGGTGGCGTCCCGCGGGTGGGTGAATCGATTTCCAGCCATTAGACGACCGCGGCGGTGTAATTAGGCAATTGTTACACATTGCCTGACTGACGGAATGGCTCGCTGGTGCTGCCTTCTGCTGCAGACCGCAAGGGGCGGTAATTATGCTTCATTAGCCGGGCAGTTGGTACTTTGCTTCTTTTTTTCTTTTTTTTGTGTGATGTTTTGTTTTCTTTTGAGCCCCTGATTTCCTGCCGCTGCTCAGTCACCCGTAAACGAGGTGACGGAATCGGAACTGTTCAATCGACGATTACGATGACTTTTAGTTTTCCTGCTAAGAAAATGCGGCCGATGATTGAGGGTCCATCACAAAAGCAATGAATGAAGAAACAAAATGTCAAACAGGTTATGAAATGTCTAAATAAAATTCCAAAGTATCAAAATGAAACATTTAATTGCATCTTTTTTCCGTCTAATCTTAACTAACATCCAACTTTGGAATAACAACGCATAACATTAGTCATCAATGATATTGCAAAACAAATTCAGGAATGAATAAATGCGAGGTCATGAATGCATGATTCCTTTCTTATCGTCATTTGATACAAACTTTAAATCGTTTGCCCACAAGGTCAATCGGGCATGCCCTAAACATGCGAAGAACGCTTCATAGGTGGAAAGGATTAAACGGTGTATTCCGTTCTGACGACATACTAGTGTGTTCTCAGTAATTCCAATGTGGAAGAAGACAAAAGACGCCTCCTTAGAAACATAGACCCAAAAGACGAGTTGAGGAATGCATACAGAAATCTATTTGTGTCATGCCGCACGTCAAACTCAAACACCCAACTATTTGACGGTCCAAACTGTGCACTTCAACCAGACTGGGCTGAAGGGATGTCGCCTTCTCCCAACTAGAAACCTGTCACCCTTGGGCAGCTCATGAAAGACGGATTATTTTCGATTGCCATCCGTTAGACGCGATGGTTGACCCAACAGCTCCAAGATGGCACCGGCCGTCCGCTTTAGTGCGTCCGTGGCCATTCCACAAGAAAGCCCGGCTGCAGAGTCCGATTGAAGCTCATTCTCTCGATAGATGGCTCGTTTCCAGCAGAAAATGTGGATCACATTCTAAGCGCTCTAATGCGCTTCGATTTTCTCGGCTTCCGGAAGTGACCACCCCGGCTAGTATGGTCGAGTGGCGGGCAGAATTCGACGTAATGACAGCAGAGGGAAAAAACTCCTATATCCCTTCGAGATATGATATGATAGCTTAAAATGCGCTTCCTTTCGAGACCATCGCTCATCGTAATGTAATCGTATCGCATTTATCAACTCAAGCCGTGCCCTTTAGAAGACCATCGAGGTCCTGGACGGACCGGTGACTCTGCTCTCTCGACCAACTCAATGTCCGTCTACTTTCTGCGAGTTGGAACTGTCCACTCTCCATACTTTAGACGGCCGGACTTCGTCTGTGAAGCCGGAAGTCGGAGCTCGTATCGAAGTGTCGGGATGGTTTTGCGGTAATAAATCTACATTTCAAATAGCGAAGACTTCCGGTCCGGTGCCATCCGTTACGGATTGATTTAGAGTGGACGATGGATTGGGACCGTCTTCCGGACGAAACCGCAACGTACCCGCCGTCAGCTATCCTTTACTTGCCGGTGACATCGCTCGGTGATGGTGATGACGATAAGGGACGATAATGTTGGTAGAGTTGGAATTTATTTGAGTATTTTTGCGAAAAGTATTCCCACATTTCTACTGACGGAAGAAGTTCGAAAGGACCTCCGACTCGTCTTGCATGCGTCGTGGTGGTTCTTGAGCATTCCCGATAAGTATCGTGGATTTGTGGATGTAGAGGCATCGGTGGACAGAGGACGAATGCAGAGATGCTACGGATGCTCATCAGATGATGTCCGGTGCCTTCGAACTAGCCAGACACCCGGAGGTTCATTAGTAATGCGCAAAGAGCATCGGAAAATCTCCCACTACGATTTGTTGAAGAGATCCCCGAACGACACAAAAGATTTCAGGTGATCACCATTGAATTGATGACTTTCGAGGCCCACTGAATACACGCACACCAGTGAATGGACTGTTGATGTGACGACATACCAACGACCGTGTGGTAGGCCTCAGTCGAATACCACTGACTGGTACGTGGTTGTCCGACGTTTTCCCGAAGCAACATTTTGTCCAGAGGCGGATGATTCGTGGTGCCTTTTTTTTAATTCGAGACTGCGGGTCGTCGTCGTTATGCTGCTGTGATTCTAGAAACGCGTAGCATTTTTACTATCGTAGGCCGCCGATTGACAAAATAGAGGGGTGGAAATTGTAGGAGTGTCACACCGTGAATACCGCTTATCACCGGTATGAAATTTGGGCTTTTCCGTTTTTTGTTCTTTTTCGGGGGGGAAACTGATGAATGGTACGGCATCCGGTGCATATTGGATGGGGAAAATTTGTTTGTTTGTTTGTTTGTTTGTTTCGTGAACCTCTGGTATTGCAACGTGAACGGAATGTGGTTCGATTTATTTGACGTGAAACCGAGAAATCAAACAACAAATAATGCGTGAGAAGTGAGGGTTTTTGTTTTCCAAATCAGTCACCGTGCATTACATATTTTCAACGCAATTCGAAGTGTTTATAGATGGCCGGATTTGAGTTGAAACACGAAGATGAATGAAGGGTGAAATGTTTCACAACACTACAGGATTGAAGACTACAGGAACAGTTGACCACATCTGAATAGCTGCAAAAAAGCTGTCTTTCCTTATTGGCACTATAGATCTTAAATCAAAAGTAAATAAAAGTTTCTCCATAATAAGTGTGGGCGTGGTTTTATAATTCGTCATATTCTCATTTGAAAACGAAATTCTTAATTCCAACGAAAACTCTTGTGAGAACTTTAACTTCTCCCTTTAGAAATGAGCTGAAAATTGATCATTGAAATGTTTTTTGTTTGTTTTCCGTTCCCATCAAACCATTGTCTAGCGTCTGCTAACGAAATGAAGTCCCGCTGTAATTGGAAACGGACGATCAGCTCCGTCCCACGTCGTCATCGGAGCACATGATTAAAAACCGCCAATGTAGCGCCGTTTCGTAATTCGCGTGACCAGTCGGCCCAGCCCGCGGGGCCAAGCCCAGAACCCATTAGGCGAAGAAATAAGCAGCCCCACCGGGGAGCGGTGGAGGAGGTTTAGGGGGGTAGAGGGCGAAGGGAAAGGGAAAAACAGGTTCCGTGTCATCGAGCATAAAACAACGGCAGACGCATTAATTTCACTTTCGGCGAGGGACACCAAACAAATAGGGTCCATTGGATTAATAAAATGCCACCCCGGCAGGTGGCCGCCGCTGTCATCGATGAGCCTGCATACTCCTCACCCCCCCTGGACCACACCACAATCTTGGGGTGGGTCCTCGTTCTCGCCAAGTCCCATTAGGGAAATGTGTGCATGGGTACGCGCCCGAGCGCGCTTTGCGACCGTCCGGAGGCAGCCCACCGGAGACCGGCAGAATTCCATTCCATTCCAGTTGGACAATTAATAAATCCAACCGTTTACCACTGTCCAATGTCCGCTGGTCCGCTGGTCCGCTGGTTCGTCGATGGGCGTCTTCGGCGGAGCCGGCGGAGAAAGAGGTCCATCGACAAACCTCACGAATTAATCATACCAGTAATCGGATACGGTGAGCAGATATCGCTGCCAGGCGATCGGACCTCGGTATCGGTTATCACCCCGCGCGAGTTCGGGCCCATGATGGATCGATCAATTAGTGGAGATATGCCCTCCGACGACCGCTGCGATTAGTCGCGCCCGTCGGTGATCGAATTCTCGGCACCGGTTGTCGGAATCCTGCTGTCGAGGATGGGCGCTTGACGAAGGATGCGGTCGGTGCCGGATGGGCACTGCAAATGGCTAATGCGTGTTCTCTGCCCGGGAATCTGGGAATCTGTCAGCGCGTGTCAGCGCAGGAGAAGCACATCCTCGGGAAGGGATAATATTTTCTCAAACTTAAAAAGATAGCCTCGCTTAGAAGGCACATTCTTCCATTCCTCGTGGTCGAATTCAAAGACAGCTTTTAATAATCGGGATGAAAATCGATTCAATTGTCTGTCAGTTAATCTTATGCATTCCGCCGTCTCCCATTTCTATTGTATTTGAATGAACAAAAGGTGTTCAGTGAGTTTTCTCCAAGTTTCTTCGAGCCACGAAAGATCTGTCATGAAATTAAAATCTCACATGGATAAGAGCCATCATTCAATCATATTTCGATACTATTGTCATTATCAATTACAGCAAAATTTAGTTAAACTCCCGTTATATTAGTAACGTTCCTTAAACAAATTCCCAATACCAAATGCACTGGAAACTTCAGAGCTCTGGAAAAATGTTTTTTTTAATGCTCAAACATCATAGAATTGACCCTATATGATTACTTTTTTCAACCGGTATAAAGTATATCAATGTATTTGTCAAATACATGCCAGTTCTGTGCAAAGGTTAGTGGGACTCTTTATTCGATTATCACTAGATTAGAATTATGTACATCAGCGCTTTGATAGCTGCGAGGTCGATCGTATTTTCGACACGTAATGCTGCTTATTCAATAGATGGATTTCAAAACCTTGTCCCTAGCCGGGCGCACGTGCTTTGATTACCGTGGCACCAAATATTCGGACCAGCGGACCTCCGGCGCATTCCTGGACGCATCCATCCACATCAAACGGGTTGAGGTTTGACGATCAGACGGCGGGAAAACACGCGTGTGAAAACTGGTGCGATAAATTTGATTCAATTGCACCGATCCGGCTACCAAAGGGTCCCCTGGGAAATATTCTCCGCACGAACTGATCCTGAGCAGACTTATTGCGCCGCGCGCTCCTATCACTCTTCTATCTCCTACTACTCACTCGTGACACTCCCACCGATAAGGGGCGAACTGTTGGGGCAGTCGGTTTAATTAAGTTTAAAATGTTGCTCTAAACAACAAACACGTCCAATTTGGTGATACGTCGCTTTCGGGTCCCGCTAGCCAGCTTATGCAACTTTCGGTGACTAAAGTAGGACCGAAGCGACAAACATAACGAAACATAGATAAGACGACAAGCATTTTTAGTTGGGAGTCCTTCCTAAAAAACGCCCAGTGCTGGAGGACCCCGTTTGGACTTCGGTCGGATAACATCGCTTCGAAGCGTGCTAGGATGGACACTTTGACAATGTAGATCTAACGGAAGGAGCATGTTCCGGAATGCTGCTGCTGCTGCCTCGGACGCGATAATCGTAAATTGACTTTCGTTCTTCTTTGAATGGTAAACTTTTGGAAGAAGCTGTACAGCTGTCCTCCGGCTCCTGCCATCCTTCCATCCTTCTGTCCACTATCGGTGACCCGTCGGTTCATCCGGTGTTCGACACCTAGAGTCCTTTATAGCGCGCACCACTATAGCAGCAGGAAGGAAGTTTAACTACGCTGCAGGGAGACGGCGTAGTGCTCATTTTCTTATGGCGTTTTTTTTTGTTCGTGTCCCCGCCATCCTCACGCTGCCGCCGTTCTGAAACTGTTTAAACTTTGCTTCTTTGTTCCGACCTCGGGCAAAAAAACCGGGCTTCCCAATGGTGGAGGGAACTTTGGAACACACTTAAGTAGAAGTAGAAAGAACGAGGGGGTAAAAGATGGGAAAATCGGCGTTTTCTTTCTCATCAAACTTTCCACTATCCCTTGTGTGCGCTATCGCCACCGCCCCACGGGCCGTTTCGTGGGTAATAGTCGGCCGGTGTCGCGGGACTTTGAAAGGATTACCCCGGCCGAAACAAACGCCCCCGACCCGGAGGATCCGCTTTCCACTTAGCGGGCGTATTAGCGGCCGAGGGTCATCCGACCGAGGCCACTCGTTGAGGGGGAGGGTGGAAATTCTGCCCGAACCCGCCGGTCACGTGGAAAGACGATTAGAATGAACGAGTTTGGATGGAAATTGTGTTGGACTTGTTTTTTTGTTCAGAGCTTCCAAAATGTTAGTTTTTTTTTATGAGAAGTAGACATAATTTGCCGACTCAACAAAAATTATGTTATAGAGGTATGAATATATGGTTGGACAGATGATCTCTCTCGGCTTCCGGAAAAAATCGATTGCGCTTTTGATTGAAACGCAGCTGTGAAGAAAGGTATCTTGGCTGCTAGAATATATAATGTGCATCAGAGGGTCTAAATTATAAATTGGACTGTAGATAAATGATTGTAGAGAAAGTAGTAGAAGCCATCGAAAGATACTGAAACGCTTCTGATAAACTATGCAATCATAAAGAACTAAATATGATCGTCAAGTGCACTGCTTTTCTACTTATGAGATATAACGTTGATGAATTTCTGTGCACACTTGTTTCCTCGTAGGTAAGGTTGTTTTTGGTACGTCAGCACTGTTCTACATAGGATGACAACTATTATATAGCTTATTCTAGGATGTAAATTGTCTTTCGTGTAGGTATATGATGTAATACTACATTTTTCGCTAAAGCCAGTGTGAAATAAAAACAGGCATAATCATATAAATGAGGGTTAAAATCTTCTTTAAACTTATCATTAAAAAATGTATCTCAATCTCACCAGCATATCCTTTCAACAATCATGTGTCTGCCAAAAAACTGCTAGTTGCCTTCACCTAGAAGAAGGAACGTACCGTGGGCAGACACATCTGGCAACGGTAGAGAACAAAGCTAGACTTCTTGCGGCTTATGTTTGGCAAACACTTTTTGCAAAGAAAATGGGAACCATTTTCTTCAACTGCGCCCTCAAGGGCAGGTAGGTAATATCCGGACGGTGGCTGGTTGAAACGCCTCCAGGGTTTGCGCCCTCACTGCCCAGAAAAGGTTAAAAACTGTTCCCATCGGTTGGAATGTAAGTTCATCGCGAGGCGAGAGATTATTTCTACTTAGCGCAAGCGATGAAAAGTCATTCATAAACGGGCGAGCATTTCAATAAGCGAAAGTTTGGCCCGACGGAAGCCCGTTCCAAGCGACCGAACGGGTTAATGGGAAAAGTAATAAAAGAGGTAGGAAAACTTTGCATCTTTTTTTTTGGGGGGCGCTGCTTTTTTTTTTTTCTTAACATTTGGTCCTGGCCTGCTCCTGCATGTCTTAACCATTCGGTCAGTTTGCGCTTTATAAGTTCGGCGGGATAATTTCGCCCATTTCTGCTCCGTCGTTCACTGATGTGGAAGTTAGTTAAAATAGGTACTTATGAAAAGAACAATCTCTAAGATTTTGAACTTATAGCGTTTTTTTTTTGCTTTCACCACTCGTTGGGAGTAGAACTTCTTGATTTTCGTTCTTCTTGTTACTATCTCAAAAGTTCCGGTGTGCCGATGGCTTAATTAGGAGCAAGATTGAAAAAGTTATGTTTTCTTCATTTATGCTGCTTTCGTTTGCATTGCTTCTGTATGTTGCTTCAGCAAATGTGTGCGGAATAATGGATAAAGTCAACAAAGGGGAATGATAACAATTGGTTTTAGGATACACTGTACAAATTTGCTTATTAAACTACAACATTTTTTACAACAATTCATATGAACAGTTAACGTAAACAAAATTTATCCCAAGTCGTTCTTTTTATTATTATAGTTTCATTATAGCTTATGCTCTTTGTATGAAACAGTACGAAAAGAATTCCTAGTGCGGAATGCAACAAGCAGGCGATGCACTGAAATTGCAACAGAAATACGATTAGCTTTAAGTATCACCCTGACATAGCAACGGCAGGCAAACCAGAATTCTCGAGCAACCGGTTAAAGGACTTAAACACCAGCGTTACGGTCAAGGATGCGAACATACTTGAACCCTCTCACAGGACCGGCTTGGGGGCACGGAATGTCCGGACTGCCTGGACACAAGCAAACCACGCCTTGCACCAGAGAAGCCGTACGTACCACACATTGCAGCTGATAAACAAACTATTTAAATGGAAATTATCTTCATTTGCATGATTCAGTATTTCGGTTTTGGGGCTTCTGGGTAGGTGTTGGAGCCCGGAGCATGGATGGGCCCCCTGGCTGTTATTTCTATTTTATTTTCACTCTATTTCGCTCGGAATCGCCGGGTCTTTGGAACCGTGTGGTCACTGCATCGCACCGTCCCCCGACGGTGGACGCAGCAGAATCTGCAGGACGCAACCACAAAACGTTTTTCGGTTTGCTCCACCAATGGCCATGCCGTGGCTGAGGTCGGCCCGATGATGGTCCATGTTGCGTCTAGAGTTTGCGGGTGGGAAAACGATATTACATACCCACACGTTCCGGCACGGTCAAAAGAAGGGAGTGGCGGAGGGGTGGAAAATGGTATCCTTGTAGGAAAACGTGGTATGAAATGGAAAATTCCAGTACCACGGTTTCCGCCCGTGACGGTGGCGGCCGGATCGCCAACGACCAACGCCAACGGTCATCCGTCACTGTAATCGGCGATTGCCATTTTGCTTCCCCCCCGGGTTCCTTCCTCCGGCCCGCCGCCACCCACTACTGCGCCATAACCAACGGGATGACTTTTAACTGCCAACAGTTTCGACCGCAATTTAAAATAAATGACAACCGATATGGATATGGATATTGGAATGTTTTCGGAAGTACACACACATGCACACACACACGCACACAGGTGCAGGCGCAATTGCCGGTCAGCTGCGGTTTGCATTGGTTGGTTTTTCGACTCTCGGCCGGTAAGCTACGGAGGGTGAAACGGTAAAGCATGAATTATATGCTGCGCTAGAGGCCATCCAACACATCCATTTCAGCTAACAATCAGCAGTTCCAGTGACAAAACATTGTTGTCAGCGTGACGCGATAAAAGTAATACGTCAAACTCCAATCAAAATGATTGTTACTGAATAAATTATTTTAAACAAGACCCGTGAGTGGATTGGAAGCGAAGCCGCTCAATTTTCAACTGTCCATTACAAACACTGACATTTTTGAATGACCATTGACTATCTAGAGCGATGACCAGCATCCGCACATCTGCATAATTTCCCTTCAATTTAGACAAATCGGCTATCACACGTAATTCATTGCCAATGGACTTTGATCCTTCAACTGCCGCCAATCCTGCCAATCCTTCAACTGCTGTAGGGATTGAAGCAGATTGATTGACAGTAGATTCGTTTCATGACAGTTTTGAATAATATTTGAACATTTTTGACAGCATAGTGTCATGAGAAAGTTGAAATGAATTAAATAGGGATGGCCTGAAACGTCAGAAACATTTTTTTATCAAAAATTCACATTACATTGTAATTAATTAATCACAATCACTTCCAAGGACATGTGATAACACTCGGGGCGTCTTGTGAGTCACGCTTCGAGGATAATGTGAACAGTCATGACTTCGCCGTTCACTTTCATCACCTTCTGAATTACCTAGGTCGGACGTAGAAGCAATCCAGAACCATTAAATCATAAGTCTCAGAGCAAAGGGTAAGTGTTTGTTCCAGCTGCATTTATGTAGGCTCCTAGCTAGTCTTAAGGGTAAGCGCAACAACAAACATACTGAGGCGCTTTTACGCAAGAAGCGGTATTATAATCGGTATACATTTCTCCCACGTCTTGTAGAAGCTCGAAGCCGATGCACCTCTGCTGGTGAAGAGTTTCGCCGCGCTCCGTCCGCTGCGGGATGGGGTCTCGGATTGTTTAGCTACATCAGGCCATATCCGGCCAACGGAAGGGTGCCCATGTGCAGCGGACACCTAGAGCTGCCCCGTCGTAGAGCTGGAACACATGGGAAGGCCCCATGCCACCTAGTGCCAGTTCTGCCCCATGAGGACCGCTTCCGAGAAACGGCTTAAAGGAAGTTGTATTTTTTAATTGCTTTCCGGTGCGCCACGATGGCTTCTTGCATGGCCCAACCCCCACCACCCCAGGCGCTCGATTGGATAGAAAATGTAGCACGAGTGCACTTATGAGGGGTAAAATGTTAACCAATTTGCTTCCGAGAGAGTCACAACCGCCGTCCGGTTGCGTTTACCAGCAAGAGAGCCGCCACCAAAGGACAACTCCCTCCTCCGGGCAGGGACCTGCGCCTGCGATCGGGCTAGCTTGTAGGAAAAACTTTCACATCCACAAGTAATTGGGCCCTGAGTTGGGGGGTGAGTTTTGCTTTCGGTTTCCGCACTCGGTGTGTCCTTCCGAATGACGCCTGCAACCGGTGGAAAAGCGAAAGTACGACCAGCGTTATGGGGTTCTAGGTCGTTTTCTGTTTGTGTGTGTGTGTGTGAGTGTGTGTACAACAGTTAAGGGCTTCTGGCGTGAGCCACCGCCTAAGTGCACCGTAAAAAGTGTGGCATTATTGGACAAATTATGGACTTCGGTGCTAAGCCACCGAGCCAGGAATACGTGTGACGGATGGTGGGAATGCGGACACATTAGGTGTTTTTTGATGACGGACCGTAGTGACTAGTTCTATTTGCTAATGGAGTTTCTATTAGAAGCCTTCTATGATTGATTATGAAATGGAGGTTTTTATAGATCCATTTGTTACTTCGAAACGGTAATACTGGTGGTGATTTAATAAATTTCGTAAAGAGTTGTGAGTAATACGTCTCTAATAAAAGTTGTCTAAAACGATTGCGTACACATTATAAGTATTCAATCTAACGTTTACAAACTACCCACCATTAAAGCAGCCTCAAAAAGGATCCCATTGGACCCTGCATTCGAAGCGCAACAAGATCCTTCGTCTGGCATATTCACATTGAACACTGGACGAACAATTGATTGAATTTATTGTTCCAGTACTAATTATTTTCAGACAAACGATATTTTGGGAACATGTGAACCTCACAATAGGCCCACGAGAGAGCATTGCAACGTTTGTGTACGGCAACAATTACACCTAAACCACATTCAATCAAAGCAAGTCATGTACTAATTTCCAAGAACCGATTTCCATGCTCTTTCCTCGCACACACACACACACACACATACGAGCTGACAACGGAATTAAACCGTTTGTACGACAACCCTAGCCTCCGGGTTCTCCACAACGAAAGCCCTGTTCTAGCCTCAACTTCATCGACTTGATCACCTAATTACATTGACCTACAGTGCACTGGAAGCGTACGAGAAAATGGCATCGGTTTGCTGGGAATTTTAAATGGAACTTTCGTGTTTGTGTTTTTGTGTGGTTCGGTTCGATTTGCATATCCTTTCCCCTAACGAACTGCATTTCGCCACCCCCCCATCGAGCCGAAGATTGCATGAACTGCATCCTTTGCGCCAACGGTCCAGGAGCTTCATCCGGAAGCTCCGGTCAGTCAGCATCTGTTTGGTGGAGAAAAGTTCACAGGCGCAAATCAATAGCCGAACCGGTGATTGAAAGTAAACATGTTTCTTGCCAAACGCAAAGGGTGTGGGGCACCGACTGCAGTGTAGCAGTGTAGGACAAAGGATGCAGTCCACAAGCGCAACAATGGATCCCCGTTAACCAGTGGGAACGATTAGCTTCGGGTCGACCGGAACGGTTCTAGGATGGATTCGTTTGTGCGAAAATGAAACAAATCAATCACTTACAAGCCTGCTTCGACAAGTCAATGATTTATGCCTCGGCCGTCCTAGAAGGCGAACGGTCGAATGGCCCTAGAAACACATCGGCAGAAGTTGTTTGCATAATCAGAAGCACTGTTGACACGGTACGCCTGTAGGACAACAGTTTGCCACAACCCGATGCCATTTTTTTTTCTCTCCTTCGGCCACCCGAATCAGCGTAGGACGTTTTTCTCAACTGGTCTTACTTTTCTCAACGGTTTTATTTACACGCCAACAACATACACTTTCTGCCTTTCATCATCCATCCGCCCACGGTGGATATTGATTTAGTGCGTGAGGCCTCTTTTCAACAAGCTTCGGAGCCGTTGGATACGGTTTTGCCGTCGGTAGCGGAAGGAGTCAAGGTCCAAAAAAGAATTATGTGTGGAACCTTCAGCTGGCTCCAAAAGATCGTGGGAAGTTCCAGGATAATTGGAATCGTATCAAACTAGCCTTTGTTTTTTCATATTGTGCAGGATAACGCTGTTGAGCAGGCGTCGGTGGCAGAGGCAGCAGTCAACAGCAGCTTCTCGGTAGGCTCCTCAGGTCCTGAATAAACAATGTTAACCGTGTTGATGCGTTGCGAGTTGCGAAGGACACAAATCCCTAACATTATGCAGACGACGGTCGGTTGATGGAATGGTCGAAGGATTTCTCAGTATTTGTTCATTTTCTTATAATTCTTATCGACTTGATGAACTGAAACCGAATTTTAATACCGAATCTGAAACCCTGAGTGAAGAATAAGCAAGGACTGCAAACCATGCAATGTAAAAGACTCAACGATTCATTATACTTCTATTACTCCCTTTCTATTACTCATTTCGCATGCACCACCCTCGAGCCTATCATCAACTGGGAAACGCTGGGAACTCTATCCACTGGTGCCACGGAAGTCGAGAAGGAAAGTAGTGGCACGGACTGCCACCCAGGCACACGCCACGTCCGCCTCCGCCCGGTGATCGATCAACCGGTTTTCATCTCCGATTGGCTGGTGGCTTCGAGCATATTCGCTTTATTGGTTCATTGACGGGTCAGTGCTTCGAATGGTTCCGTGGTGGACTCCACAGGAGCGGGGCGGAAAGGGCGTGCCAGTGAACCGAAAGCCGATTGGAAATGTCCCTTGAAATTAATATCTCCGCCGCGTGACGTTACGCTGTTATTGATTTTGTAGATGGCGACGATAATGGCGAGGGCTATCTATTTTACAAGGATTAGCGGATTGTTTCACGTTTCCGAAGCCGAACGTTGTTCCAGTGGGGAGGGTTGGCGAGAGAACATCTTTAATGTGCTTTGTGCGGAACCTGGTATCCTTCTCGGGCCGCTGGATTAGTTATCAGATTGAATGCATCGTTTCTCTTTACAGTTAGCAAATGATTTAACATTCTCGGTTCAAAGTAAATTTGTTGCATGTCCAATAGTTAACATTTCCAAAAAAAATGAGTTTATTTGATAATCAAAGAATTTTTATATAATATTTAGCTTTATAAGTTGTAGTTTTGACTTTTTTTCGGTCAGTTTCTGTTTCATAATTGTCTTTCATTTTGTTACATGTGCAACTTATGGCGCTGGAACGACCCAACAATGATTCATAAAACCTTTTTAACGAACGAAATCAACTCAAATGGTCCGGACGGTTTCCTTTCATTGGATCTACTTGAATTCTCGTTAGTTTTCGGTTCTCTTTTTCCATGTCCCAACAATCGTAATTTACATTCCATTAATTTTTAAATTTTATCGCTTCTACCGTCTGCCACCCCTGTACGTCGTCATCGTCATCGTCGAAGACAATTATTGCTGACCGTCAACCAGGGCTGTAGGGAAATTATGTAGGAAAATTTCAATTCCACTGTCTCCAATGAATGTTGCCCGCCCTTCACGTGCTGCCGAACATCAGATAACGCACCGGCCCGTCGGTAACCCTCTCTGGTACCTTGTGCTACTTGTCTGGTAGACTTTGTCCTTTTTTTTTATGTTACCACCCATGCACCAGGGCAGGACCAGGGTGGCGTCACGGAGGTTCGCTTTATCTGCGCTCCAATCCTTGTTATTCCATTATTCATATCCTAATAGAAAGGAACAAAATTGAACGAGACGGGAATGGTGGTGGTGTGTTGGTGGGCCTCCTTCCGTACACGCGGGGCAATAAACAAAAGTACCGTAAGGATTAAGGTAGCTCACAGACGAAGAGGGCAAAAAAACCCTCCGGGCGACGGGCGAGCCTTCGTCAAAGCCGAATCCGGACAATGCCGCGCGCGGAACTTTCTTTTTTCGGGTGTGATAGAGAGCGAACTTTTTCTAATCAAGACATTATCGTCGAGCCAATGAGTGGCACTTAAAGAACATCTCTACACTCTGGGCGCCGGGAAAATGAACGACAGCAGGAGGTAAGGGGACAAGGATACTCTCACTACAAGCTGTACACGTACAAATGCGAGACGCGGGAACAAAGGACAACGTCACCCACCCGGAGGCATTACACATTTTAGGAAAATTAATGAACCGTGCGGGAATTTCATTGGTGTTTTTCTTCTCCTCCTTGCTAGCATACTACATTACAGGATGTGAACATTGGGAACGCATGCAACAAAAGCATTGTTTGTAAACATATACGCACACACCCGCCCCTTGTAGGAACCGTGTAGAAGTTGTCTTGAACAATTTCGTCTTCCTGTGAGATGGTGTCCCTTCGGGCGATATATATATATATATATATTGTAGGCCTCAGAGTGAACGAAAAAAGGACCCAGACTCCCGAAATCTTTGAATGAACATCTGCCAGAGTTTTTCCACGCGAGCCTACGAGTTGATAAGTGATCGGTGCTTAGCCCAAGCATTTCTAGCGCTAGCACGCACATACGCAGGACTAATTTTCCACATCCACTTCCAAACGAAGCTGAGGTTACATTCAAACGATCAAGTGGGGGACACGGACAACGGAACACGCAAACAACAGTCCCGCATACACCCGTAACAAATGAATGCAATATCCAAACGGGACGAAACGATACGGTCATGAAAAATGCATTATCCCAATCCATCAGGACTTCCCCTCTCAGCCACCGGTACAGACTCCGGAACGAAGAAGCTGGGTAAGCAGCCATTTTCCGAGGGTGAAAATATTTGTATAGTTTCGCCAAGATCGCCCCCGGACCATATTGCATCCGAACGACGAGGGATGGGGGGGAGGGGGGGGTGATTGTTTCTGCTCCGGTGCGGGAGTTTACCTTTCTTCCTAAGGCGACAGCGAAAAGCAAAGCAAAAGACCCTCTGCAGTGGAAGGTTGCTTGAGTGTAGAATCGATCAAGAAACAGCAAGGTAATCAATAGAAACTTACACGGGAACACCATCTGGCGCGGGGCGATTGCGTATCAGTAACGCAAAATATGCTTTCCCGAATACATTACGGTAATAAATGGTGTTCCTTTCCGGAACCTTTTGCTACCAAAAATGTCACTTCATGTGTGCTTTAATATATTTTCTAGTACGCTACAGAACATGTTTTCAATCCTTTTTGGGGACGGGTGATTATTTAGCAATATTTTGTTGAGGAAATAAATCTACATACTTTATATGTTATCAATTTGCTTAATTGTGAGTTGTAAATTAATTCAGTTGATAAAATTGCGAATCCTTCTCTTACCAGTTTTGTACAATTTTCTGACAGTAAAGAAACTTTTCAACATGAACGAAATACTCCTTAGAATCTTTCATGTGTAATCCTGTGTAACAGCGTCAGTTCAGGGGCTTTATCCAATCGAAGTTAAATATTCCCCACCCTTAGAACCCTCTCAACCGTGGGTCAAAGCCTCGAAGTCCGACACCAGAAACACAACGAGGCCCACATCATCACGGACGTCCGAACGATGCCATTTGCTGACTCTCGAACGTACATCGAACACTTCGACCGATTGCTCGTCAACCGGTCGCAATCGTCAGCAGTATTATCAAATCGTAATCACAATTGTCATCAGACGATACGAAAACCCAATCGAACGACCGACGGCGTCCACGGGACAGCCCGTTCCGTCCGCGACTCCACCGCTGGGTTTTTTGGTTTAACGGTCCGCGATCAAATTGCAGTCCGTCCCATTTCGGCTCTCGGAGTTTCCTCTAGTTGTGACGATTTTCCGTTCCGGCTATTTTCAATCGAGACAGCAAAAATCATGACCGCGGCGTTCGGTAACGGCTGGCCTCTCGCCAAATCCGCCCGTCCCCGGACCGTGTGACCCATTTACTTAGCTGTCGTGTAACTCCGATTGAGGGGATATCTGATCCCTTCCTGGGTTCTACCGAACCAGACAGACAGTGCCGTTGTTCACCATTCGATGGAGATAAAGTATGCGACAATCTGCGATGCTACAGTACATGATGTTTGCTGTTGAACTGTTGGAGTGTCTCGAACGCCTTTTTATATCTCAAAGCGATTTATGTTTCACTTTTCAGTGGATGTTTTATTCATCAGTTCCTAGTTTTAGCTTTTCGTCATCGTTCATCCTCAAAGTAATAGTGTTTTATGAACTGTGCAGTGTTTTTCCGTGTGTTTCGAGAATCCGATAAAATCAATTTGCCAATATTTTGTGTCTGATTCTCTAGCAGGCCTCGTATTTTTTTATTACTCTGCATCCATGAGATTATAAGGAAATAATCTGAACAAATTGTTCTTCAATATTTGCAAATAATATTACAAATAAAAAAATGTAAAAAAACTAAACTTACAACATGGCCTGTATAGGGATTTCGCATAAAAAAAAACGTCAGCATGTTCGCCTAATATAAACATGAGTACCAAGAATTAAAAACCACATACCAACCTACTAGTACAGGTACCATAAACTCCGGATGGTCACTACATTCCCAGAAACAATCCTATCGTAACCCACACCCTAGATTCAGCGAAGAAATGGCGATTCAGGGGAAGGGGAAAGCGCACATTTTTCGTGACTTCTCAAGACAAAATTGAGAGATTATGTTGAAGGGCTGTGTGGGTCGCTGTTTCTCTTCAGCGCTAGGAGAGAAGGGGAAGAATGTGGGAGCAAGTTGTAGGACAAAGACGAACCACCACCGCGAGGAAGTTGGGACCAGTCGAGTTAAAAAAAACCGCTGTCGCTAAAAAAGGCGAATGATGATTGGAAAGGGCTTGAGATATCAAACCACCGAGAACTGCTTCGCCGGCCGAGTTATTTCTGTTTTCTCCAACCATTCCGGCGTGCATTTTTCAGCGCACCAACCCAGCCCGACCCGTGAACTGGAGCACTGGAAATTCGTCTCCAGGTTCGTCGCTCGGTAGCGTTTGTGTTGAAAATCGGGATCAATCGGCAAATCGACGGTCGACTTCTCCTCTCGGCAGCCAAAGGGCAAACGCTAGCAATAAAAAGAAATGTTTACAAACGGGGATGATAGCTTGATCTGCTGGAGCATATGATGAGCCGGGATGGAGGGGTGGCCGGGGGTATACCAAAGGGCGGGGTAAATCCGTGATGTTGAAATAAAATTTAATTGACAGTTAAAATGGCAGCATTGTGGCGATTTCGAT
>JAOEFI010000007.1:13195827-13207012 GCA_034621735.1 Anopheles plumbeus | reverse complement strand
CCCCCCCCCCCCCCCCCCCCCCCGGAGACTACTTCCCCTTTCTCTCGAGCGGTCATCGATCATTAAGCACAGGAGCATAAATATTCTACGCGAACGATGTTGATCGTCATTATCGTAATTGCGTTTCGCATAATTTAACAGTGATCGAATATGAAATTGAATTCTAACCATAATTAGAGTGAGAGCGCCATTTAATTAGCTTCGCTGATTCACTCACCTTTCTCCGCAAAACCCGCCCCGGGGGGGGGGGGTTGCGATTAGATGTTGTGCAGATCATTGCGGCCATCATCGCGGTGCGGTGGGTTTGTTGAAACATTCGATGACTGGACCGGACTGAACAAATGTTCAATCGAATCAATAATTGGTTGAAAAACAAGTCTGCACCATGTTCCCTTCCAGGTGCGCCAAATTTAATTGTTGTGATTTAAAGGAACTTGGAACTATACTCATTCGGCAGAAAATGGTTTAATTTCGCTGGAAAACGCTTCAAAAGTTGGTAAAGTTGGCATACTGTTTGACGTTATTTATTCCTTCCCAGCGAGTGTCCTCGAATGCAGGGTGGCTTTTCGTACATTTTCCACCGCACGTTCTTTGTGAACTGAAATTGTTAAGTTAACACCGGACCCGGCACCTGAAGGCGAGTATAAACCACCCCCAGCCGGGGGCCGGAACAGAATTACACCCGAGCAAAAGAATGGTTAAGAAACTGCACCATACTCGCAGCGGAAAACACCGGGGAAAAAGTTTCCGGGTGCGCCTCTCGGGCGGGATAATAAAACCGGACTGTGGAACTCCATTGCACTGGCACCGGGTGAAAAAGTAAGTGCCCGAAAGTTGCCAGCCGGGGGTGGAGCATATATTTCAAAACCGCGTTCACAGTCCGCGGCCAGCGCAACCGGCAGCTGGGAGTTTTCAAAGCATTTCCCGGTAGCTCCACACTGCTTCCCGGGTGTGAAACTGTTTCCTTCGGTTTCCGTACGTGCAGCGTTTAGATGCACTCCGCTTCGCTACATTGGGTGCAAGTGTATTTCCGGCCCGGCCGCACCGCCAGAAGCGAACAATAAATCCCTTCGAGGGAATAGGAAGCGGAATAGCGGAATAGCCATATTGTGTGAATTGGAAAGAATTGTTGGGAGACCGGGAGAGCTGGAGTCTACACACGATATGAACTCTTTGGAAGTCTCGTTTTCTCCAAAATATTATAAAAGAAAGTTCAACAAGTATTTACTCACTTGACACAAACAAACTTGAGATCACATGTAGTTTATATTTTGTTTAATCATTCAGGATCGCAAAGTCCTCCATTTCTTATTTCCATGGTTAAAAATGTTAGGAAAATTGTTTCAGATTCGAATGTGAAAAAATCACTTTTCGACCTCGTCGTCGACCATACCGACCTTATGGTTAATACACTTTCATATCATAAGGTCAGTACACACATGTCAGTATTCTACTTTTAAAATAAATATGTGAACACTTTACAACATTTACTCGCTCGCGCAACATATTTCCCGTTATTTAAATTGTACCACGTGACGGTAAGGGAACATGAGTTCTTTTTTTTCCTACAACCGTTCTGCACTCGCTCAAATTTCGTTGTTCCTCCCGAACCAAACGTCAGCATTGAATCACGGCTTATCTAGATTGATGACTCTTGAAGAAATCGAAATATGCCTTTGATGAGCGATTAGGTGTCTCCACTGAGCTGAAGAGTAGCTGAGTGATACCAACCTAGTAAGAAGGAGAAATCATCCCCCACGTCGACGACGACAACAACGACGTCGACGAGGCCTAAATTTACCGACAGAAAAGAAAAAAAAACACCCCGGAAAAGTAGTTCCAGGGATGGGGCGCGTTATGGTAAACGAGTTGCGGAAGATGAACACCGTGAGGAAGATGACACTGATCCTCCTTCACGCTTCACGCAACCCATATACCAAAGGGCGCATGCAGGGCAGTGCATGGCAGTGGCAAACCTCCCACAGCTCAAGGGGGTGATAAGGTGTGAAATTAGAATCCCAGAAAGTGAAGTAAATCCATTTCGATGACATCTTCTACAGCGCGTTCGGAGCGGAAAGGGCGTCCGGGAAATTGGTTGATTACAGAAGTATGCAAATGTGCCGCCGATCCGCCGTCGATGATGCCCCCGGGCCAACACTCCCCTCCCCTTACAGCTTACCGTTTGATATCGATCACATGGTCTATTTTATGCTTCATCGGCGGTCGTCAGCTTGGGCGGTCCGGAAGGGGCTTGTCCCATACCCTCCTGGATCAAGTGGCCTCGCCGAAGGACGCGCTACGTACTTATCACGTTTTTTTTTTCCTAAAAGAGAGGGAGAGAAAGGCAGAGGAAAAAAATGTATTAGAAAATTCCATCATCCACTTTTACAGCCCCGTAACTGCTGTTCGCCGCTTGCTAGCGAATAAATTCGAACGCGAAGCTTCTTAAAAGAAGAAAACAAACAGCCACCCTTGGTCCTGTCGGTTCGACGACACGGGGGACGGTGTCAAACGCCAAACGGCGAATCAATGCGTGTGTTCCGACCCCCTCCGGTTTTTGCGGTTTCGCTTGTAAGACGGTGTTACAAGAAGAAATTGATTTCGGCTTCATTCCCGATCGGATTCCGTTTTTTCCCCTCACACTTCCCCCCCTCAAAGGATGTTGTCCCGCCCCTCAGAAAACTCCCAATCAGAGACAGTGTTCCTCCACCCTTCGGGTGATCGTAATATCTCTGTTTTCCACCCAGTTTATTACAGTCTCGTTTTGACTTCTTCTTGCCACTTTGGCGCGTCAATTTCTTGGCCAAACCAACCAAGCATTATCGCCAACCCCTTACAGTGAAGGGAGCGGCCCCCTCTGATTGATACCACAACCCCATTCCTTCCACCACCCCAAGAACGGAAATGAGATTATGGAAAATATGCAATCTCCACTTTCACCGTATGCTGCGACATCGATCTCTTCACCCGGATGCCTTCCGGTGGCAGCTGGTCCGTTCGAAGGAGTGCGGAGGAAAGCTAACCAACCTGATGCCCTGATCTGTGTCGCGATGGAGTCGCAATCCACAGGGGTAAGCTAAACAGAAACACAAACCGGGCGAATTACGAGCCAAAGAAACGTGACGAATGTAGAAGATTTAATCGAAGACATGAACTTTTGGTGCACAATGGCACAAATCTTTAAAGTGTTTTACAGTGCATTCGACGAAGTGATTATTTTTTAATGGAGAAGGTACCGAATGGTGTCTATATTCAGTTAAACTTGTTCCAAGAGGATACGAAGTTGCTTGAAGTGAAAAATAAATGCAGAATATGGCAACAAATTAAGCAACCGAACGATGACAGATTTCAAACAACGAAGGATGAGTTTCGTCGTTGAAAATATATAGAAACCATTTGATTAGAGAGCATAATTGAAAATAATTTCTTGGCCACATTGAAGCATTCAAGTTCCCGCAAAGTGCAACGACATCACCACCACGTTTCTCGTCGTTGGCGGGAAACTTCCTCCGTTGCCACCAGGAAAAGCTGCTTCTGTTTTTCAATTGACTTCATCATGCTGCTCGCTAGATTCGGTCAAAAATTTGTAGCTCATTCATTGCAATAAAATTATTATTTAACGACACAAAACTTGAAGAGAAAAAGCTTAACGTGCCACGGCACACATGCATTAGTGTGTGCACACTGGCAGCGTACAACGGACAATGGACAACGGAGCAACTTATGCTATTTGGCCTCAACTACAATCAACTTAAGCATAACATCCTATCGTTGACATCCGATTGCGTTCGCCCCGAAAAAGTTGCTACCGTTCTATTGCTTCTGGACCACCCACCTCCCTCCGGGTGGCGGAAGGACGCACAGGGTGTTGTTTCAGGCTTGGAAAAGGTTGGAAATGGACCCGACTACGGTACACGAAGAAAAAGTTTCGCACTAAAACTGAGCGTAACGAATTTTTTTTTCCTGGACAAAAGCTCCGAAATTCCTTCCCAATGTTTCCTTTCCTGGGTGGGAGTGGTGGAAAACAGTGGGAAAATAATTAAAATAGAAATGAAATTCAGTGAAAAAAAAACCCCCCAAACAGTACAGTTTCACTCTGTGGAGATGATCCGGGACACGAGTCCAATGGGGTAGCTTTTACAGACCAACTTTGACCTTACCGGGCGAGGCTACACACTGGCGAAACTGGCATCCTCCACAACTAGCATCGGGTACCGCAAATGTCCTCTTTTCTTCACCCCAACTGGACCAGCCATTAATCTGGTTTGCGGTTGGGGCGCCATTGAATGGGTCCAGAAGGGATTTGTGGACGCTGGCGATCCTACGATCCCCATTTTTCAAGACACCATACGCACGGCTCACGAGTTAGCTCGAGTAAGGATGGGGCAGTCGAAAGTGCGGATTAATTTCTACTAATTTAGGCCCGATTTGGATTCGGAAGAGAATATTAATACCCTTCGTAGTCTCAATCTTTTTCCTGAAAACTATTCAATACCGGCTGCGCTTAACTTCTGCTCGTAGTTTTTCTCTCGAAAGCCCCAACCAGCCAGGATAGCAGGATAGAACTATTTAAATCCTGTACAAGCGCTACTACAATGTCCCGGTGGACGGTATGCTTCTTGGCACTTGTTGTGTAGCTACATAGTAGCAAATGGGTGCATGTTTTCCACCAGGCTTTGGGGGTGGTGGCAGGCTTTCGGGCGTTTTATGAATCGTTAAAATTAGCGAAGCACATGCCACTGACAGGATGCTGTGTATTGCCGGAGGCGTGAAACATCTTTAATGGAGAGGTTACTACAACATTCTTGCAGTTTGTTTTATCGTCCTTCAAAGTGAGCTGTACATAGTATGCGACCAAGCTGTATTAATGGAACTTAACAAAGTTGCAGCATTTGAAGGAGCTGTTCACGAAGGCAAAAGGATGCAACATTTTACTTTTGGTTAATACCGACGATCAATAATCAATGTAATCAATCCCTGTTGAACGTAGGGCTTCCTCGAAAATTTACCATCCATACAATATTCCAATTCTATATATTGAAAACGAAGTATCTTTCGATAAATAGGAAGACTTCATAACTTGTAGTCAACTTATCATTCTAAACCAACTAACCATTACCTGGTGGATAATCTAAACCATGATCATTGGATAGTTTTTATTACAAACCACCATAACACGACAAGAACATGCCCCTCCATTACTCGACCAATCGTCCTAGCAGCATAAAAAAGGACCCGCGATGAAATGTGCCCGCACTTGAAACGGATTCGAGCCGGCTTCATATTTTGCGATTGTTGACCGCTAATTTAATTTCATCCCGAAAATTCAGTGACGAGATTCGATGCGTCGTAAGGGGGCGTGCACTAAATTATCGACTAATTAATTATTTAATACCACAACAGTGCCATTAGCATATAATTGTGTGCCTGCATTCGTCCCGACGCCCGTCAGCCTCCGAGTGTGTCGGTTTGGTGAGAAAAATGGTGAATTATTCATGCAGAATGGCAAGTGTTGAAAGTGTGGGGCTATACTAAAGAGCTAATTAAAGTTCGACACCAGTAATCGGCTGCAGTTGCATTCGCGATAGCGTAAGGAATTGAGTACCAGCTGTGCAAATACTGAAGAGGTGCATGTTTTTGCAACCTTTTTATTCCTGGTCAGGATAGTTTGTACCTCCCCGGTTTGAACAAGGATCCATCCAATGCGAAAACATCCGAAAACAACCGAATCTATATTCGCAACAAGCTCTTTAGGGTCTAAATTGTTTTATGAAAATAATTCTTGTTTTATGAAAATATAAATATATCGTACAGCAGTTGTAGCTCCATCTGAGTACACGAGAAGGACTCGCTACTTACGCCTCCTTACGGTTGGGTTTATTTAAAATATATTTTTTATTAAAAATCACACTTTTTAGTATAATTTAATATGTTCATTACTTCCATCAAGGCCTAAAATTATGCCCTAGAATGGTGAGAGAGTAGGACGATCTCCTGTGCCGTCAATTTGCTTGTTTGAATGATCCATACTGATGCTTTCCATTACGGATGCCCTTAGCTGTGTTTACATATTTTAATTGCAAAATCTACAACTGCTCGAACTTGTCCATGGTTATGCATTTGGCGCCGGGCAACACAAAAAAAGGCCGGTGCAAGGATGCTGTGCACTTATGAATGCATTCCGTGCGACACTCTCCGGCAGCAGTAATGCCTATTTGCCTAATGGATGCCGTTGGAAAACCGCAAACGAATGGAAAACTTTTTAGTCTCGCCCCCTCACTCGAAAAGTAATGCAGAGTTTTTTTATTATTCTTTTACTAAAACCCATTGCAAAGCTGCAAACACTCTTACTGCTGCGACATATTCGCGAATTGGAACGCATCAGTTTGGCGCATAAATCAGGGTGAAATGGAAAGAAATGCCGAGGGAGGCGCTTAAACAAACTTTTGAAAATGCGAGAAGCATTGGGTATAAAGTTTGCATTAGTGTAATCATTAAAGAAACTGGATAAAAATGCCCTAAGAACTTTTGCAAAGATTTCGTCGTTACGTCCACTAGCCGGAACAAGTGGTTGTTTTTTTTCCCCCAACTCAGGTTCGTTTCACTTCGGCCACTTGCAATTCCTTGATCGTCAGGCTCATGCAAAAACTTTCCATCTGCCCCAGGAGGTAACGTATTGTGGTGCATTGAAGCGAACCATTTCTGCAGACCGTTGGAGGGAACGTCGCGAAGCGTTCAGCGTTTCAGTTGAACATCGGCGCAACTCATGCATGCTGGCGAGACGAATGACAAGCCGGGAACTTTTCACGGATAATAAAGTTCAGCACCTTTCCCTCTACTGCCATTACTCCGATCGTTTCCTATGGCTAGGCCGTCATTTGATGGGGCGATAATTCTATCAATAATGTCACGGAGTGATTGTACTTTTGGTTCACAGTTAAGCATTGAAGGCGGAAAGAATGTGGGTAATGAGTAAATGAATTAAATGAGCAGTCTAAGAAACAGAATAAATTTGCCATATTCCATTTGAATAAATTACGCATGAAGACTAAATGACATTTGAAAATGTTCCAATTGTTCCAACTTTACTGATTATATGACCGTTTGTTGATAGAACAAAAGCAGCGTTTTTGACGTCACTACTTTGGTGTCAATATGGTATGAAACGTTCATCTGTCAAAATGCTGCAAACCGTTTACCTCGTATCTCAAATAACCCTGCGTGTGCGGCAATGTTTTGACATTTGTGTACGCGCTATCGCAGGCGTAGGGTGAAGTGAAAACACTTGTGTTTTTACACTCACAACTGGAGTGTGCCTTCCATTGCTTTTCCATGTTTGAACCGGCGAAATTCGGGCTTAGCCCGGATTTCCGCCTCACCAAATTTTCAACGCTTCGTGGGTGAGGGTCAAAAGTTCCTCAAGATGTCCTAAACAGACTTCTTGCAGGAGTGTACGCCGAACAGTTAGGTGATAAGAATGAAGAACCGAAGGAAGATAGTTCCGAAGGTGTCGGTGAGTAATTTTGATAGTATGTCGTTATGAAACATCAAGTAATTAGCATATTCACACAGGAATAGGATTGGATTCGTCTGTAATAGCCCTTAAGAACGACCTTTTCTTGGTGCAGTCGGTCGACTTTTTCTATCCTCTCATCGACGATCCGTTCATGCTCGGAAAGATTGCGCTGGCGAATGTCGTGAGCGACGTGTTTGCAGTTGGTGCCACCGAAATTGACGAGATTAAACTTATCGTTTCGGCTCCGACCGAGTTCAGCGATAAGGAACGCGAAGTTGTGGTGCCGATGGTGATTAAAGGTTTTCTGGAGGCGGCGAAAGACTGCAAAGCCCATGTGAAAGTGGGAAGTATTGCAGAAAATCCATGGTGCATTATTGGAGGGGTGGCCTCGGCCGTTTGTTATCGGTCAGAATTGATAATGTAAGTAATTGGGCAATAGTTCATAATCTTCGATCGAAGATTGTTATCCAATTTTTTTTCATTCGTTTTCTAGGCCTTACCACGCGGAAGTTGGTGATGCACTCGTCCTAACTAAGCCTCTAGGAACACAGTTGGCTACAAATGCGTTCATTTGGATGTCTGAAAATTCTGAAAACTGGACCCGACTGCAGGAGCGCTTCAGCGCAAGCGATATCGAGGAAACCTACCGCATCGCATTGGAATCCATGTCCCGCCTAAACAAAGCGGGTGCTGACCTAATGCACAAATACAACGCGCATGCCGCTACAGACGTAACAGGCTTCGGCATTTATGGACATGCCGAAAATCTGGCAAAGTTCCAGAAGGCACAAGTCGATTTCCACATCGACACGCTTCCCATCATCAAGAACGTACGGGAGATTGCAGAGGTGTTGGGAAGAAGCACAAAATTGCTTGCGGGAAAGGCCGTGGAAACAAGCGGCGGGTTACTTATTTGTCTCCCCGCGTCACAAGCAACTACCTTTTGCGAGGAGTACCAAAAACTAACATGTCATACGGCATGGGTTATTGGTCGAGTTGAAGAAGGAAACCGGACTGCGAAGATCAATCCAAATGTACAGTTGTTGTCTGTTGATGAATCATGAAAACGAATTCGCGGCGTTGAAGGAAGGTTGGGTAAAGCGCATGAAACGAATTTCATAAAGGCTTAAAATGCTGGGAAATTTGTGAAAGTTTTCTTTAACTATCATTCACTTCAACGCGCGTGTTTTGTAAAATAATTTATTTATTTTTTCGCGATTGGCGGGAATGCATATCCGAACAAAAGTGGTGTAGCAATAACCACCCTGTAGAAGCACGCTATTCACCACTGTCGATAGTGCTAAGAAAAGCCGGAAGAGGCGCTGGTGGCGGTAGCCGTGAAGTCAGCCCACGAATGTATCCCGAGCTGTCATCGTGAACAATTGACGACAGCAAACTGATGACTGGTTCGCGCTGGTCAAAAATGATACAACAGTAGAAATTAAAGCTATTTATCGGAAAAAGTCGTGTAATTATCTTTATACTTTGCGTGTAACTATTGTAGGGTGTAAAGTATATCTCTGTCTTTTGTTAAGGTAGGAAGTGAGCTGTGGTTTTAGTGATAATGCCCACGATTTTGCTACATCATTCAACAGAATGTGTTAACTCGTAAATTTTTCCATGGAAAGCAAATGAAATGATAAATGAAGATAACATTTTGGTGTTTCTTGTATCGTTTTATCAAAGATGACCTCGTTTAGGGCTATTGCACGTTTCAATCATAATTCGTGAATGTTTCATCTGTCGTATGTGTGGGATTGCCATCCGCTACATAAACCTAATCGTCGGAACATCAACACTACATAATCACCAAACCTTCGTCTTATCACTTTCCAGGTGAACTGTGAGTCCAGTGCCCGGTTACGAAAATGTCTTCGTCAGCCATCTTCATTCTCGATGCCAAAGGGAAGGTGCTCATATCGCGAAACTATCGCGGTCACATCGATATGGGCGTGATCGACAAGTTCATGCCGCTGCTGATGGAAAAAGAAGAAGAGGGGCTCATAACGCCGATCCTGCAAACGCCGGAGTGTACGTTCGCGTACGTGAAAACAAACAACCTCTACCTGGTGTCGGTCACGCGGAGCAATGCCAACATCGCTCTCGTATTCGTCTTTCTCCACAAAGTGGTGACGGTGTTTACCGAGTACTTCAAAGAGCTGGAGGAGGAAAGCATACGGGACAATTTCGTGGTGATCTACGAGCTGCTGGACGAGCTGATCGACTTCGGCTACCCGCAAACAACGGACAGCAAGATCTTGCAGGAGTACATCACGCAGGAAGGACACAAGCTGGAAATACAGCCACGGATCCCGATGGCCGTTACGAACGCAGTCTCGTGGCGCTCGGAGGGCATTAAATACCGCAAGAATGAGGTCTTTCTCGACGTGATCGAAAGCGTTAATCTGCTGGCGAACGCGAACGGTAACGTGTTGCGCAGCGAAATCGTCGGTGCGATCAAGATGCGTGTTTATCTTTCTGGCATGCCAGAGTTACGGCTTGGCCTGAACGATAAGGTGCTGTTTGAGAGCACCGGCCGCGGGAAGTCGAAGTCCGTCGAGCTGGAAGACGTCAAGTTTCACCAGTGCGTGCGGCTGTCGCGCTTCGAAAACGATCGTACGATCTCGTTCATTCCGCCGGACGGCGAGTTTGAGCTAATGTCCTACCGCTTGAACACGCATGTGAAACCACTGATTTGGATCGAGTCGGTTATCGAGCGTCACGCGCACAGCCGCGTCGAATACATGATCAAGGCGAAGTCGCAGTTCAAGCGCCGGTCCACGGCGAACAATGTGGAGATCGTCATTCCCGTGCCGGCCGATGCAGATTCGCCAAAGTTCAAAACCACCATCGGCAGCGTGAAGTACGCACCGGAGCAGAATGCCATCACGTGGACTATCAAATCATTCCCTGTAAGTGGAACAAACAAACAACATATTCTTTTGTATTGAATTGACCTTCTGAATCGTTCTTTCTTTCGGCGTCATTAAGGGTGGAAAGGAATACCTTATGCGCGCTCACTTTGGCCTCCCAAGTGTTGAGTGTGAGGACAGTGAGGGAAAGCCTCCAATTCAGGTTAAGTTTGAAATTCCATACTTTACAACTTCCGGTATACAGGTAAATTTTGAAAACGAAAGGAAATGCAAAACGATTAACGGAACCATTTGTTTGTAGGTCCGATACCTGAAAATCATCGAGAAGAGTGGATATCAAGCGCTGCCCTGGGTGCGATACATCACCCAGAACGGCGACTATCAGCTGAGAACAAACTGAATGCGGTGCCTGAAGCGTAATTGTTAAGTTTCACCCTCCCTTCAAATAATTTCAATCCCGGCAACACGTGTCGGTTTTGTTCGCGTTTCTTTTGCACCACGTCGTCCCATCTTTTAGTTTCATCCTAGGCGTGCAGTATTATTTGTGACTTTTCGTTCTACGGCAGCCCGGACACCTATGGAAGGATTTTCCTTTCCAGCTACTTATCTGCTTTTAGCACTGTATTCCATCCAGCAGCGGTTTGGTTTAGATTTCCCGTAGTTTTTTTTTTTCTCGTAAATTCCGTACTATTCCTGGCGAAATTGATAACGTGGTCGTGTTTCGACTGCGGGATGTAACGGAAGATTATTTTTTTATATACCTTTCTGTTACAAATTCTAGTTGAAAATTTATTTT
>JAOEFI010000007.1:13134617-13176264 GCA_034621735.1 Anopheles plumbeus | reverse complement strand
TGGTGGAGTGGGTTTGAAGTAATGTTCACTTTTCCGGTAAAACCCATTTTTGAACGGTTTAAGCGAATCCCTTTGCTCGGAAAAGTGGTTCGGTGTGATACATTTTCGACATTATCCCTCCCCAACCAGGTCGGCCCCTTTCCCCGTTGCCTTCCAGTTCCGTCCCTCGTTCGGTCGGCACAAGGGGAGTTGGCTGCAAGTGGAGAATTGAATTTGACTTCCACACGGAACACTATCTTTCACTCCGGGGCGAACACGACGAGCGCAAATGAAAAGTATGACCTGCGGGCTGCAGCTGAGTCGCCATTCCCCGGCCAACGTCGCAAGCCGGAAGTCGACTCGATTTGCGAAACCTTCGGCGTCTGCCAAATGTGGTAGGAATCTCTTCCCACCGCTCAAAAACACGGAGCGAGGAGATCCGAGTTTATCCGACAAATCCGAGCAACGAGCGTGAGGGGGCAACGAAGGGACACGGGACGGGGGAAGGGATCCGCCGTCTAACGACTAACGTACATGTAGTCTAGACTGGTATTAAATGCAATAAATTTTCAGCGATTTGATTAAATCATTTGATACCAACAGGGACGAATGTTTTGGTACCAGCGAGTCGGGCAGGGTCGTCGCAGTTGGTCCCTTCGTAGGATATTGCAAGTGTTTGGTAGCCCTGATGAAACAACCCTACAGTTGAGTGGTAAGTTTAAATCATTAAGTTATTAGTAGCATTTCCCTGCATTAGGTATGTGCCGTAATTTTCTCTGTTCAATTTCCGTTAGATTTAGAACAACTTTGGTATTTTATTGGAGGTTGATAATGTGTTATTTCTGATAATTATTTCGTACATTTTACCTTCCTTTACGACACATACTGTACAACTGAAGAAGGTGAGAACAACGGAGAGAGCATCGATAGATGCGACTCACCCGACGACTGCGTCGAGAGGACGTGAGATGTTGATAAAGTGAGAAAAAGCTATAAAGCGAAGGTATGTGCGGAAGATAAGCCCAGGCTCTCTGCGCGGCTCGTCGATGATGTCTCGAGTTCTGATCGCAGCCGAAGAAGAGGGCTCCGGCTACCCGGCTGGCGTCTTCTGGCGTGTGCCCAAAAAGCCCACCGTTAGCCGATTTCGCCATGGAAAGATTGGCGCTCCGGGATGGGGGCTTCAAGTTGGTAATTTGCACTAATAGGCTCGGCAAAAGACAGCAGCGTTCGGATAAGATAGTGCCACGCTTTACCGGCCCAGGAGACGGGGCCGGCGGGAGGAAAGATAATTTCCAGACAGATGTCATTGCCTAGGTTTGGGGCTGATGTTAACGTGCGGAGACCGGCCGGTTGGACTGGTGTGGAAGGACCGGAAACGACACGAAGGACACTCGGGGCTCGTGTTCGGGACGGCAAACGGTTATCTTTATTTAAAGCAGGTTCGTATCCTGCCGATGGTGAGGATCCAAACCCAGACGGTAGGGATTACGGTGAGTTCGATTTATGATGTTAGATTAAGTGAGTGGCTGAGATGTGGTGAATGTGAATAAAGTATGATCGTCCTTTAATATTATTAGATCGATTGTGCGTTGGCGAATGCAGCCATTATTACTTATATTGAAGGGCAACATGCAGTTTCGAATATGATGTAATTCATAAACCAATGGCAAAGCTATTCGAATTTATCTTTAGGCTTTGTTCAGTTTATTTTGTATCATAAATTCGGTGCCATTGGTGAGCATTTTTCAAGATGCCATAAAACATGGCGTTTTAATTTTATATCCAGAGTCATTGCCATTATACACGGTCCCTTCCTTCCGTAGACGCGGCTTGGTTAGATTCCATCCGTTTTCTAAGGATTCAGCTATAGAAATTTTGAACTGTACTAAAACAATCAGGAAATCGAATGAAAACTGGAGGCGCTAAAGTCATAAACACAACTTCAACCTTGCCCTCAACTGTTACATTGTACAAACACAGAAAAAGTACGTCTAATAATGTTGAAACATTGAATGAAAATGATGACATTATCGTGGAAAATGAATCACCTTTACGGAGTGCCCCACAACGCCCGATAACCTTATCTGCTGCAATGGAACAGTTTTTCCCAATGGATTCCCTTTCCGCGCACGAATCTTTTATTGATTAGCAAAAAAGAAAAAAGAATTGAATCCACTGCCGCGGCAGCCGCGAGGGAGTTTGGAAATTATATTCATCCGATTGCGCTGCTTTGCTATTATAGCTGGGGGTTCCACTGGGGTTTTTTTTTGTTTTCCAGCGGCAACAAAATGTGAACATTGTGTGGAAAGCAGTTTTCCCTCCGAAACGGAATAAAAAAACACTGGTCCACACGCTGGCTCATCTGGAAGGATGCGGGGGAGGAAGTTTCGTTGAGAGGAAAACGGGTCTGCCAAACGGGATAGTGTCATCAAATCGATGCCCTGTAGGTACGTGCTGACAAATGGGGCTGTAAACTCGGGCTCGTGATGGCTAATTGTCGGCAAAAGGAGGGGGGGGGGGGAAGGCTAGGCGAGTAGTGGGATAGGTAAAGGGTATCATAATGCACCCGAACTTCATGTAATGCCCTTGAGGAGGTGGTAGGTGGTGAACTTTCGAAAGGCATATGAAACATTGTTTTTATTCTGTGCATCACGATAAAGTTAATGCCGATGCGGGCGGACGGGTGGCTTCAAAGGGCGCGGATGAAAGGGTTGCAATGAACGAACGACCCCCCCGCCCCCCACCCCCCCCCCCAATGGCTGACTGGTTAATGTTTATGTTAATGTGTTAATATTTTTAATGATAACATTTTTCACTACGCCCGGGCTCATTCTGTATTCGGTGTTCGGCGATGTAAACGAGACTGTAACGACCATTTTGTGGACGTTCCGAATGCGATGCTGGCAGTGACACTCCTTTTTTTGTTCCACCGCCAGACAGTTTAACGATCCCCCTTTAACGCCGCACTTTAAAGCTTACTCGCGTCTTCACTGGCTCAGTGTTTTCCCGTTGTCCAAGCAACCCTTGCCTTTCGTTCCGGCCATCTTTAATGGTTCATGATTCGGGTGAAATAAGCCTTTTACTTCCATCTGGCGCCCCCCGTGCGGTGCTACAAAAGCTTGGTGTTGTTTTAAAAACGATTTAATGTGCAACTATTCATTGAAACTGGCGTTCGGCCAACATTCGGATGCTTCGCAAACGCATCAGCGAATGCATGGAGAGAAAAAAATAAACGTGCGCATCGGATATCGGATCAGGGATGCCGTTGGGGAAGCATTAAAATTGTTTCCATTTGTATGCAAATTATGGTTAGCTATTGCTGCTACGTGGGGTTGATGATTCAATGATGAATGTAATTGTAATTGAAATGAGGAGCAATTTGGTTTTTGTTTCGCAAATGTTTTTCAATTAAAACTGCACTCATGGATGAGAATTGTTTTGTGTGGTTTCTTTGCCTCCATGTTTTGTTGTTTGCCTTTGTTCCGAAGTGATGTTTTACTTTATCGCTCTGCGAGATAATTTCGGTGTGCATTCAAGTTGTTTTATTTTACCATCATTTTTTGAGCATACCAACTACTTCAGTATTTATGCTTGTTTAACCGATGGCTCATGAGAAACATGTATAAACCATGACAAGTAGATACGCTGAAAGGCTCATTTTGAAAGAAAGGAAAAATAAACACGCCTGCCGCTTTCTCAGACAAACAAAGACCTCAACACCGATCGGTTGGCGTAAAGAATACGTTCGCAGGATCCTCCTGGCCCGGGGCGGGAAAAGAAAAGGGAAGTGGGAAAAAATGGACCTGCGACGATGGGACGACGTTCCGTTTCGACATCCGGGGCAGCGCGCAGAATGATCCGCTTCTATACATGTTTGTGGCCCATTCTATATCGCCGGCCGGCGGTTTTGTCTTCGGCCGATGCATAAATAATATCAAATTTCAGGGCAGACCCAACGTTTTGTCATGCAATTAATTCACTCGAATGGTGCCGCTGGATGGAAACGGAAAAAAGGACGCATTCAAACTTCAAATGGAAACGCTTTTCACATGCTGCACTGGCGTGGCGGGAGATGGAATAAAAACACGCGCGTGAATGCGTGGAAAGGTTGAAACCGCGGAATAGGAGTCCTTGTTCCATTGTTGAAGCAAAGTTTGTGCTAAAAATGGGCGGAAATCGGTGCGCGCCTGAAAGCAAAACTTGAGTTAACGAACGAAGTGGCAAAGCGGCTGATCTGGTGTGTTTTTTTCTTTTTTATATTGAGGAGCAGAATTAAATTTGAGATTAATACTTTTCAATTGCAAACATTGGGTATTTGAAAATCAATTACTATAAATAGAAAGATTAAGCCGAACAGTTTTAAATCAACTACAAACGTGTATGGTATGTTCATTACCGTATGAACAAACTATCAAGATTACTCTACTTTTATGAAACAATTTTCCACCGGCAAACGCTTGACCCGCCCTGTTTGGGAATGCAAACTGAATGGGGGACCAGTTTGTCACTTAGTGCAGCGGGACGGGACAGCACTTGTGCGTGATGGAAGCGGCTCACAAGTCAGCCAAGGCACAGAGTGCTGATTTGCATATCAGCGTCAGCGTGCGTTCGCTTTCGATAAGCATCCTCTGCCGGGCGGGCGGCGGCAAATACACCCCATTCGCCCCATTTGCTGGTAAAGAAAGGACTGTGAAAGAAGGGACACAAAAAAAACACAATCGAGCCAAAGGAGCGGTGAAAGTAGTTAACCGTGCCAGCGGGTAGCGGGGAGGAACCAGCGGTTCGAGAAGAAAAGAAAAAGGGGCTAGGGACGCGATGTGCAGCGCGCGATACAGCGGCTCGCGTGCAGGCCCATCACTTGCACGGCACGGAAGAAGCCATCCTGCCCATAATTATGCGCTCTTCGGCACGTACGGCGTCCTCTGCGTCGACGAAGCGCTGGCCACGTTGGGCCCGGCACTCACACACGCTCCGGCAGTCGCAGCAACACAGCAACACAGCTCGGCACTTCAGTCCGGTGAACGAGGAAATGCTTCCAGTGAAATATGATAATTGACAGGATGTGTATGAGGGCTCCTGTTGGCGCAGTTGGCGTTGCGCCCCGGTGGACAGTGTTGTGGCACGTTTGCCTTGTTTACCGATGGCCACGGCCGACGTGGTTCCGAAAGCTTCCGCAAACGGCGGAAATGACGGAATACACGAGTCGCACGCGTAGGCGAAGAGTCAGCAGCACTCACACACCGAGAGCGCACCGATGGTCGCACGGATTAGAGCTTTGCTGACGCCGCTGGCTGACGCGATCTTTATCGGTTATCGGTTCCGTACGAGGGGCACTCTAGCTCCACAATGTTGCATGTAACGGCGGGTCGGACGAGGGCTAATAAGCTTGTCCAACAAGATAGCCAGCTTACTTACGAAGCTGCACTCGGTGGTCAACAAAATGGCGACGGCATTAGAACGGAGAACAAATGTTTCCACGCATGTGTGGGAGCATGTTGCATGGACGGGAAACACAAGTTGTTGGTAGTACACGGGTTACGGTACATTGTAACACTTTTGGAATTATATGTTTACGGTGCGAAAATGTTGAACATTGTTTCCTGCCTCCATCGGTTGTATGCAATCAATTTTCCAAACCATTTGGTTAATTTTAAAGTAAATCTGATGCATGGCATTTTGGTGAAGTAACATCGAATATAAATCTACAAAAACTGATAGCATTTTGGAAAAAAGTATACCAGAATCATTAAGTGCAGAAATAAGAACTGTTCATAAGTAAAGTATCAGAATATACGTACCGCAAACCAAAACATATATTCTTCCATTTGATAAGTTCAAAGCAAACATGGCCTGAACCAAGAATGAACCCACAGTTGGTTATAAATCCTGGACGATTTACATCATATCTTCACGCGCCCGAAGGAGTTGTCCAGCAAGAAGCCATTCAAAGTGTCGATGGGAGTTGAAAGTAACAACTGACAAATGGATTCAGCTGCAAAAAGTGTCAGATCAACTGAAATAAACTGAAAACGAACAGTAACTCAAGTTTGCAAATGAAATCCTTGCATCAAGAAGGCAGTTGATGTTGAGAAATCGTTCAAGAAGGCTGGACTTTCCAATCCACAATGGTGATTCTCACATGCAAGATCAGTCTAAAGAGTCCAACTATCGCAATTCTCAATCCTGATGTTCATCCTCATCAGGTTGAGGTTAGTTCGTGAAAATAGGAAAAATATTAGCTTTTAGTTTTACCACCAAAATTGAGTTGCTTACTGTACTCGTGTGCGCATTAACACGATGACTGAAATGTCATTGAAGAAGAAGTGGAGCTAATGATCTCCCAACTTTCTTCCCCATCTGTGTTCCTTTTTTTGAATGGAAAATTTCACCAAATCACCTCGAGTTGTGCACACGCACCGAAACTTTCCACCTTCGTCAAAGCACATTGTTTCGAGGGCGCTATTTGTCAAAGGCGTTGTTTATACTCCAATACATCGATTGATCCACATAGTTTTTATGGCACGAAAATTCACACATTTGTCAAAGCTAATCGAATGAGGTGCGATGAGCTGAAAAGCGGTGTCCGTGCTTTCACTTTTGGGCCCATAACTCGTCCGGGAAGACTCCAAACTGCCATCGTCATGAAGTGGGCCGATGGGCTTTATGGGTCTCACCACTCACCTTTTTTATTTCTTTTCCTTCGGTGTTTGCACCGTACGTGCGATTAGGTGCAATGATTTGTGATATGGGCAAATCGTTTTTGGGTCAATCGCTCCAAGTTTGGTGGTATAGTTTTTCTTTCTTCCGCTTCGGACTGCCCCGAAAAAGCTGGCTCCATTCTCTCCGGTCGCGGTCGAGAGTTGGAATCCCGCCTGGTGGGACGACTTCCCTCCGGGAGTACAATGAAAAGCCCCGGGAACCCTTCTCAAACTGCCCAGTACCTTTTTGGCACGGACGAAGGCAAAGGGTTAATGTGCCCGGCTCGTGATTCCTCGGCCATACGTTGACACCAAAAGTGTCCGTCATTTCGGAGCCGGTTGGGGCTGACGGTGCCGAAATGCGAACTTTGCAATACGCCCAAAATCATGCCGTACATGGCGTGTGTGTGTGTCGGTTATTTCGGAAAGTCACCGACGGAAAATGGGGCAATAGGAAGCACCATGACCAGTCATATCGGGGTGCAATAAAGCACCACCGGCTCGTTCTGGGCAGCCATAAAAAAAAGGTGGGAGAATAAAAGGGGTCCGAAGAAGAAGCTCGAGTCGAGGGAAAAGGTGAAATAAAATGCCATAAATATGTCGCCCAACGCCCCCACCCGTTCGGGGTGGGTGGCTGGTGGAAGTGGAAACATTAATCATACTGCCCGGTTTCTATGAGTAGCCCTCGAAATGAAAGAAAACCCTCTATGATATATATAAGCCGAACAAGATCGCCAGAATACGGCACTGGGCGCCAAGTTCAGGGGCAGCACCGAACGTTTTCCTGCGTTCGTTTCCAGTTAAGAACTTCTTTTCCGCCTATTCTTGCGTTTTCCCCGCGACCCCCGCGAACATTAATGATGAAATTGAGTTAAAATGAATTCCATGTTCCACACCTAGAATGATTGAACGAATGGGGGAACTCGGTGACATTGTGTGTATCGTTCGTGTTCGCCGGAATGTATAGTTGACCTTCTGTAGTGGACGATTCGGCTCTTCGGTTTCCTCGGAAGCATCATGGCGCGAAAATTGTGGGTTAAACGCACCCATTTTTTGGTCGCTGGTTGTGTGTGTGACACGGTTGAAGGTGGCACGATCTGACGCAGGACAAGAAGCATCAAGATAAGAATGTCAAAAAGCGTTTGTTTCGTTATCACAACCTACGACATTTCGGTTTCGCTTTTAGAAATAGAGCAAGATCATAATCATTTGCTAGGTTTAGGTGAAATCGAGAATTCAAGGACCTTCTATTAATCTGGTCGGTTCTGGTCGGTATCATATAATTCCCGAATTTGCTTTAAACTTAATTTAATATACAATACCAAAATTCCAATTTCTGTAATCATAATTCTTGGAAAAAAAAATCAACGATCCTCCAAAAATTGCTCCCCTCAGTGAAGCAGCCATCAGGCAGAATATGAAATGAATATTCCCACGAAAGTGTACTGTTTTTCTGTGCAATTAAATGTTTATTTAATCTAAGCGAATAGATGCTAATCGGCTCTCTAAACCCTGCCGCCCGATTCGGTCGAAAACGTAAAGTGTGCGAATTATTGCAATCTAATTGCAATGTGTTTACACGGGAGATTCATCCCGAAAGTCACTTGGCGTAGAATTTTGCATAATTAATTACACGAAATGAATCCGTGTAAATCCACCGCCCGCTCCCCCACCCCCACCGGCGGATGTTGTTCACTTGTCAACTTTTAATGTACCAGACGGTGGCACCGTATCGGCACGTACGGCCCGATGTATTCATATCCGCCCGTTACGCTGCGTGGAATATTCTGTCCCGTGGAATGTGGACGCGTGCGGGGAAGGCAAGCTCCACCTTCGATTAGCCACCAGCCACCTGAGCCGCGTCTCACGGCGGCAACTTTGGCAACCGGTCAGGTTCCCTAAAACCGGCCAGGCCAGCGCACACACGGTAGGCCGATGGAACCTAATTGAATTTCCATTTTATAACAAATTAATTAAAATTCAATATCATAAGCCCACCTAATAACATGCGTGCATCGGTGAGTAATGCGTGACGTGCCGTCCGGAATAGCTAATGATGCACTTTGCGCGAGCGATCCGAAACGAAGCACACACAGCTGCATTTACTGGCCGGTTTCGAAAATTGCACGTGGCTCCCCGCACAAACGGGTGGACTGGGGAACTGTTTACCGACTGTCATCGACTCACATCCATCATTGTGTTTCCTTGTGCCGACGGAAATATCCATTTCCGCGACCGATCGTCCGGTGCGGCATTTCCGGGAGGGGAAAGGGGTCGCGTCTTACCATGTTTGCCTGCTATTACCTGATCTATTGCGTTACCTTTGTCACCGTTCATCGGATGCCTCGCAAGTTATGCAATTTCGTCTTCGCTTAAACTAACATTCTGCGCATTAAGTCAATCGCGGGAAGACCGTGGGTTCATCTAGTTGAGTTTTGAAATGCACTCCGTTGGGGGAGGGCTTAAAACGAGCTCAACAAGCAACTCCATTGGACATCTACAAATTATTGCGTGGTTTACGGAAGGACTCCGCGCGCCAAGGTGAGAAACAACTCACCGACATCCGTTATTATCGGCTCAGTGAACTGTGAAACGCGCCGTCTGCACGGGATTCGGGATGTATCAATCGCGTTTATCGCTTACGCTTACCTGTTTGCATTTTCCCAAAGTTTTCCCATCCCGGCTGGGCGCACGCGGTTCATTTATCGTTGGTTATTTGTAGGACCATTCACGATTTAGACGCCGTGGCGGAACGTGTGGTAATTGCCGTAATTTTCCGCCCGTGGCCCGTCATGCTTGAAATGGCCGTTTCGAAATGTCGCTAAAGAATGAATTTATGTTTATAGTTATGACGATGCAGGACGCAAGGTGGTCGTTTGCGAAGTGGAAAAAAATGAGTTAATTGTACTTGGGAAAATCGTTATGATGTGATTGTCCGAAATGACCATTCGGTGTTTCGTTTGATTGGGCTATCAATTTCCTGTTAAATGCCCATAGACAAGAATGTTGATACTATTTAATAGAGGAGGATTCATTTTCTTATGTTCATTGGAAAAAAGAATCTGGAAGGATCTGGGCTAACTTCACATTAGAAACCAAAAGAGAAGTAGAAGGGTCTGTTTATTTTTATTATATGAGTGTGAAAGTGATAACACACATTATCAGTGATCGTTAGTTCCTTTAGTTCCCTTGGTTGAATGCATGGAATTAGAACTACCATTTCATTACAAAGAGACTTTTTAATAGTTTATTAAATTTTAGTTCTCAAAAATCACCAAGAATGTTCAGAAACTTGTCACTATTTTCGAAAACATTAGCGCATCCTCAACGTGTCTGTAGAAGTATTCCGTTTAGCATTCCGGCAACTCCCTACTCAATCCATCTCTCTCAAGTTGTCTTTCTTGAAAATCGTCCTGCAGTTTTCAAATCGCATTTCAGTTCCGGCCAAATTGCATGATAAACGAGCAGGGATAATAGAATGTTTAAGGCAGCATTACGTCGGTGCGGCGGCGCTGGGCGGCAGTAAAATCTGTCGTCATCACGCTAATGGCCATTCCTTTGGTTGCACGCCTAAGAGATCGTAATCCGTAGTGCCACTGCAGCACTTTTCCACGAACCGGTGTCGCGAAGGAAAATTATCGCAGCAATCCCGCCGGGACCCGACAGTTTCGACAGTTGTCATTTCCCCATGCGGGAATTAAACGGCACACCCGAAGTGATGCACCCGACGTTCCACGGTTTCCACCCGGGGAGTCCTGCGACGAAGAAACCGACGCGGAGGACCGGGGCCCCGATGGCGGAATGGGTTACGGTTCCCACAGGGATTAGAAGAAGTCGTTAGGTGGGCCATCGGGTGAGCAGGAGAAAAAAAAAGAAGCAGCTTAAAAGAAAGGGGAAAACCAACGAATTGATATTCTCCAGGGGGGTCGCCGGGAGTACCGGGAATGCGCATTAGCAACTTCTGGGCGCTAATTACGGCCACGCAAACGGTGGAAATTATTTTTAATTAATTCTCTTTTTAGTCGAATAATTCTTCGACAAGTTAGATGGGGTTTCACTTTGATCTACGAAAATGCGCGCGGATACCGGGTCCTACCGGTTGGGGAGGGAAAAACTGCTGTCCGGAGAAAAAGAAAACTTAAAGGTGACGGTGATGGAATTGTTATTAATATTCATCCGAGGCATCATCGTCCGTGAGTTGTGCGCATTGTGGCACCCTTTGAGGGTCTTTCTCTGCCCATTTTTGCACGAGGGCTACCTTGAAGAATTTCAAACGGTGTCGGCAGGACACGATGAAGGACGATGGTTTCCGTCACCCTTCGCATCGGTGTCGAGCTCGTTCAATCCAATTAAGTGTGTAGATTCTAATCTTGGTTCGGGGTTATGGGAAGTGATACTTTTGTGGCCGAATCGAATGCAGCTGGACTCGTATTACAGTGATATGCTTCGCAGTTCCACAGTTCGCAGTTATAAACTATAAATAGTCAAAATAGTGTGTTATCTTTATACATATATTTCTTTTTTTTAAATAGAATCAAGTTTCCTTAAGTTAATCGATTCTTGGGGATACCCAACGGACTAAATCACGAAATCTTGTTTGGGTTTATTGCTCCCCGAATGGAAATGTAGCCGTGTGACACTCGTAACAAAACTTCGAGTAAGCCAAACAGGATCTTCAAACCTTTCTTTTCCGAAACGAGCCAAATCGACCATAAGAACCCAATTTCGGGTCCCTATTCCATTCTTCTTTTTTGTTCCATATCCCTTACCAACATCAGAAGAAAATGGTAAAAGCCGACACACGCAACTGTATCTCATTTGGTGAGATTTATTCCGATTAATTAAAGCTTTTTTATTTAACCGGTCCAACGTAGTGGCCAATGGGGTTAACGGGCCGTTTTTATGGTGATCCAGAGCGTTAAGGTTCCGATATCAGTTGGGATCGATTAGCAGTATAGAACGAATATATTCTTCCACAATACGTAGATCATTATAGGCTATTATCTTTTTTTTTTTATTGTGTTACAACATATGAGAAACTGCCATAAATTAAGCATGTAAATTAATGAAGGAATGCGGAAAGATTGCGAATTGCTGAACGTTTCAAGGAGTATTCATACTCTGTTTTTGTTTGACGTCTTCTTATGAATTCGATTTAGTGAAGCAACAATGAGATAATTTGCTTACTCTGAGAAATGAAGAAACTTTTCTCAGAATGTTGGAGAAAATCATCTGGTAACATTAAGTTCCACATTAAATCCTTCAACCCCGAATTAAATCCGAACCCTGGAATCAAATTAATATTCCCTCTCACTCTTGAAGGGGGTCTTTGAACACTGCTGTTAAATAATCGTGATAAATTCAAGAACAGAGTAGGAGCTACACCTCGATGCTTCCCGGTGCATAGATAGCATAATCAATTTCCCTCCAAACGCCATTCTCGCACGCCCCGCGCTCGTTATCTTCATAAATTGGAGCGCGTGAAGGCGTGTCAGTATTTCACACCGTCATGACTCTTGTCTTAACTCGGGTCCATCTTCTGTCGATTATGAGGTTGAGGTTAATTTGGCGGAAAATTGCCGGTGTATGCATGTGTGTGTGTGTGTGAACGGGGGGTGGGGTTGTGTCTTCAACACTGCCAACAGACAGAATCGCGTGCCATTCGAGTGAAACTAGGCGTCGAACGTGGGTGCATCCTTCAAATCAACACACCGCCGTTGCGATGCAACAGACACTTGGGGTGAGTACATTTCCTTCGCGTAGAACAGAAACAAGGGCAGATAACAGGCTGGCGTAGTGCAGCTTTACTAAATGCTTCGCGAAGGCACTCTTTTTTTTTTTGCCGAACCCGCTTCATCCTACATCCCTTGCTCTAACTAATTCACAAGGATTACTAGATCCCTTGAAATCATGCTCTGACGCTCGTTGCTGGTGGTTTTCATTGCGCTAATGTTAAAGCCGAAGAATAGCGCAGCGTCTTTGGTGGAATGTAGTGAGAATGGTTTTCATTAAAAATTTTACGAGGTCAATTAGAGCTCATAAAGACATGATTACGGGACGGGTGTGGAAAGGATTGCTCGCCGAAACTGTGGAGTCTAAATTGTACCCCAAACCGACTCGGGGAATGGAATGGCACCGGACCTGATGGTACGAGCGCTATATACAGCGCCAGGTAGTGAACCCTTTTGTTCCCGTCTGCTCAATCCAAGTTAGGCAGCCAAATCCGGCGTGACTATCGTCATCAAGCAGCGGCGAATGAGGCAACCCGGAACATAACAACCAAAGACGCCAGAGCCGCCAAAGTCGTGATTGCCGAAGAGACTTGTTGAAGTGTTTTCTCCATCGTCCTCCGTTCTAACTCGTTGTTGCCCGTTTTGTCTTCGTGCTGTCCTCGGGATGATGTGAACAAATTCTCACTCGCGATGGTTTACTTCTCGCCGGTACGTTTTGTGCTTGGACGGGTTCTTATGCCTTTTTGTTTCCGACCGGCGCCGGTGCCAGGAGTTCTTCGTCCGCCGCCGGCGGAACACCGGAGGGAAAATTTATTGGAAGTCGTCGATTTTATGATGTCTCTATACCATTCTTCCGGTCCCGGTCCCGCTTATCGCCTTTGGCTGTCGGGGCCGTCTCAATTAACTGGTTTTCTAATCAACTTCCACCCTTGCGGCAATGTGCGGCAAAATGGCATCTCTGGCGGGCTTTTTTTAACTATTCGAGGATGCACACAACCGAAAGAGAGACGCCCGAAACCGCCCCGACGCGCACTAAAGTGATAAACTTCTGCTTATGAGCACGGTTTCTTTGACGCCGCACCGAGTCGTGCGACTAATAAATTTCCGTTCGCTTTTATTTTCTTCTTTTCCCTAAAACGAATCGGAAGCGTCGGGCGGAGGCCTTTGCCTTTGAAGTGGCGAGCGACGTATGCGTTTGTTCCTATATGTCCTGCAGCATATACGCCGCTGCGTCGTGTTTATGGTTAACTTAATAAAAAAGTGGAAACGGAATGACATTTTTAGAAAAAAAAAACAACACAAGAACATAACGAAGCGAGAAATGGATTTAGTCTTTTGGTGTTTACTTTGGAGGTATAAAACGAATGAACTGTTGGTGGTATTATTGAGTATATAACAACACCTCCTTTTGAATTTGTTTCACTTCAAGCATGGAGTATTTGATTGAGTCCAAAATGCACTTATTTTTTTCATTTTGTTTGTTTAATACGAGATAAGCTTCATGCATATGATATTTTTCGAATCAGAATTCTAGAACATCCAAACAGATTCTAATTGAAACGAACTACCTCCGAACACTGCCGACACTTCGCCGTCTTAAAGGCGTTTAACGTTTACACTACTTCCAGATGAAATTTATGACTCCGTTATTCTAAACCGCATGATAAAAAAATCATTAACGCAACGAAACACGTGTTAACAACTGTTTAACATGACACCACGCTAGAGCGCCTTTCCGGCGTGAAATGGTATATTTCGTTACGATTGTCACATCCGGCCCCGGCACGTTGACAAAACTCCCTGGTCCCCCTTTTTGGAGTACCACCACCCTCGGCTGTCACCGGAGCTACTTTCAAATACTCCCAGTTGCTTTAATATTCGGTTCGTGGATCGAACCAATATATTTAATTTATTTCAATAAATTTATTCTGTCATCAATATTCACTTCCTTGCGACGAACCGCGGATTGGAGCGGAGGAACGAGGGGTAAGCAGTACACGCGTGGCCGAATGATTAATTTGCGCAAGTGTGTGGGAGTCATTCACGTGTTTGTCGTCTTAGATGGTTGAAGATTACCTTTGTCCACAGGAGTAGGAGGATTACTTTGAAGGATGGATGCGAAACTTCTCAGTTCTGGAAGTATGAACACGAGTTTCACAACGAGTGAATCACTTTTCTAATTCATTTTGTCGGTCTCCGGGCCACTTTTATCCGGTGATGAAAATGACTTTACTTAGAAGAAATTAGCCAGCGGGTGGTAGACCGTTCTGTTGGAAAGAAACGGAGAGTTGCACCAGAAATTGCCTTCCTGTTCAAGATGAGGCTGCCAGATTACGTTGGTTGTTTTCTACTGCGTACTTTTGCAAGAATATTTCTATAGTATTTTTAATAACTTAATTTGTTCAATACTTTGCTTCATCTATTCACTCAACATATTTACCAAACCAATAAAAGCACTGCATTAACACCCTAAATTTAATTTTCTTATCATTCTTTAGACTCTTTTTATAGTGCGTTATGACTGTAGTAAAATGGTACTTATGTAATTTAACTCATGGTGATTTTTCACAATTTTCATTGAGTCCATTCCATTTTAATTTCAGTATTCCAACATAAACCTACTTCAAGTTGAAAACATTCATAGGATTCGTGCAATTTTTCTCGTTATCACAAAACTTTGTTAAACCTAAATCGTCTTAAATTAATGCAACAGGAAAATCCGTCTGTGAAGTTCTTTCGGGGGCTGGCAACACTACGGCAGGCCAGGAGGACTTGGGGTACATCCGCAAGACATTCATCATGGCACCGAGCAAGTGCTCCGGCATTACATCGATTTAAGCTTTAAGGCCATGTTTCAAAAATAGATTAAGAGTGCCGGTATCAAGCTCATAAATTTTCCCATTTTCACAGGTTTCCCAGTGGTCCCCTCCCCATCGTACACCTACGTATTCTTCTTTAGTTTCTTCTTTTAGTTTCGCTTCTTTGGATCTTTTCCCCGGCCTCCGTTTGGTCGTTGCTCGACCGGACCTGGACCGAGAGAAGATTGTAGTGATTCAAATGTCCTGCGATGATGCGGGAGCGCAAAGTTCAGGCACGTCTGTACGTCACGGTCTGAGCCACGGTAACGTATCGTTTGTCGGAGTGTTTAATTCTTCCCCGTATTTTTTTTTTTCTCTGGGGCACTTCTGGAACCGGTACGATTCCAGCGCATTGTGGGTGCGTTACACGTGGCTGGCAAGACATAGAAGACAAGTTTTTCCTCCCGGGGGAAAACTTTACCGAAATTACTCTCACTTTCCTAGAGTGCGAGGGGGGAGGCGTCTCGCTAGAACTAGATCGACGGCACACAGGAGGGATCCAAATCCGGAAACCGGAAATAAAGTGACGTACGCTGAGGGAGCGAATGGAAAAAGGGAAGTTGGAGAGTGGGAAAGAAAAAAAAACTTTTCGATCAAACGACAGCGACACCTTGGCAGGCCCTTCCTTCTCTCTGTGTGACGCTATGATTTTCATGATTTCCACGATATAATCCTAGGCTAGAGGAAGTCGTTTCGTTCGTTCCACGCGCGAGGCTCCCCGCAGGAGTTTTCCATTCTCCTCGCCCCGCAGCACAGCGGGCAATGAGTCAACGAGGGTGCCGCGACCTCCGAAAGTAATTCTCAAATGGATTTTCAATTTCAAGTGATCAATCTGGAGTGGAAATTGATGAATTTGCCTGAACCGGGCCCGCTTGACGGAATAGATGGATGACTGGAGGATGGTTGTGATGGTTGCGAGCTGCGTCGCGAAAACTTATGCCAATGATGGCTGCGAATTGCAATTCGCCATCGGAAGTGCGATCGGCCCGGGAACGGCTCAGCTGTTTCCGTTGATGATGGTTTCCGATGGGCGGCAAGGCTCTGCTCGTCGGGTGGTTTTGCTCCGACGTACTGAGTCGTTGCTCGCTCCATGAAGTTTCCTCTACGCTTCGCTGCATACAGAGCAGAGAAGAGCCTTTCGAAAGAAGAGGGTACTTGTATCATCCAAAGAGTATTAAAATGTTGGTTCTATACTTTCTGTTTTTAAGGAAACACTTTTCCTATTCTGTAGTTTAATTATAAATCATTTAAAATATTGGTCTTTATCTGTTGTGAAATTTTCTGGTTTCAATGCCACTGCCATAGTTTGGTTATCATAAAGGAAAGTAAAAGGTCAACAACTTGCCATTGGTTTTCAACGTTTTGGATAATTTTCATACTTTTGAAGTTTCCAGTTTTTTTTAAACATTCTCTGCCTTTTTTGTGGAATGAACTTTACGTGTATTATTGTAATGAATCAAAAATTTACTTGTATGATTAATGAATCATTGTGGTAAAGTGAATAATGCTTTTTTAACTTACGACAGTCCGTTTTATGCCATAAATTAAACATACCATTTTTCGACTGCGGGTCCGGTGTTAAAGCCGTTTGTCAAGAACCTACACCCTGACTACGGAACATGGGTTTTATCCTGTTAGTGTCGCTGACTTAGGGCGGATTGCGAACCCTGAGCCACCGGTCGACAGTTGACGTGGCCACCCTTCGATCTGCATCACTGTCCGTCCGTTCGCACACGGGCCAACATACCAAAGGGGGGTGGGACCGAGGAGCGCGGGGCGGTGTACGTTGATTGTTATCTTGTGATTGTATTTAACTCGACCGTAATTAATACAAATGAGAAGCGGATTATGGAAAAATGAAATATGAAAATAAAGTGCTTTGCGAGTGTGGAGCAAAAAACGGTGGAAAGGTGCGTTACACTACCTACTTGAAAAAAAAAAACAGGAAATAAAAGAAGGACCGCCAATTTTTTCCCGGTCGAATAAAATTGCTCACTTTGTCGCCGAGCATCGAGGGTCTTTGGCTGATGGGAAAATATGAAAACGGAAAAGTAGAAAGAAAGAAAAAAACAAAAAACCCTCACATGCAACGTGCTTCTCATTAGGAATGGGCAGAAGCAACAATGGCCATCGGTGCGTACTTCTCGTTCAATTCGGGAAGGCTTCATATTCACGAAAATTGCTCGGAGAACCGGCCGTCTGCGCCCGACGGTTGTGGCATGAAAAATTAATTCTTATTATAATTTCAGTGCAAAATTATAGAATTATCTCCGGCGTGTTTCCTGCTCGGGTTCGGGTCGTCCTGTTGCCGGCCCATAGCACCGACGAGAGTTTGTCCTGCTATCGAATGGGAGCAGGAGCCAGGTTCGAATCGCTGGTGAATTATTCAAACCCCGAACAGAGCAACGTGCGCCACTTAAAAATGAATCAATGGTTCGTAATTCTGCGTGTGTGTGTGTGAGTGTGGATGGCTGCACTCTCGTCTGGAAAATCGCATCCGCACTGGGTACTAAAGCATTCACGATGAAAAGTCAAACACAGCGATGGCATTCCATGGCTCTTCCATCAATATATGATTTAGTTTGGATTACGGATAGAGAATGCGAGGGCTCACCGAGGCCCAGCATGGATGACGTTAATAGTCGTATAACAACCCTTCTCGTCCGTGGTGCCTTTCCGTCATGACCTGGTGTACGATGTTCATTGTTGAGAAGATGAATTATTCGAGACACTGTGACATAGTTCCGGACGGCGTACGTAAATTATTTTTTGAATGGAAGGCCAATGCGTTTATTGGCGCACGCGAGCACATAATCGACATAAACGAACGTTTATAATGGCATATTTTATCGTCTTCGGAACAAAGCACAGCACACAATCTGATTGAAAAGATTGAAATTGATTCTCTCTAAAATTGTTTAATCTAAATGAAGTTTTTCACTGAGTTTTCATCTATTCGGTGTAATGTTCAGTTTTGTTTCATAATTTAGTGATAAAGTCCAAAATAACAACTTTAAAATCATGGTAAATAAGGAAAAGGTTTAGGACGTAGAATTGTTTTATTTCTTCTTTAATTACCCAGTTCTCGAAAACTATTGGCTTCGGAAGAAATGTATTTAAATACCTTCGTGTTCCGTGTCCAAGTACTTTCGAATGATTATAAATTAACTTTTAAATGCCTCTTGGAGCCGGTCATAACTCCAACGCCCTCCGGAACGAAAAAAATAAATTACTTCCCAGACTCGTTCACATAGTTCACGCACGACCTCGCCTATCTGTGACCGCGGGGTTTGATGAGCTGACTGTCTCAGTGATACAATTGATGGACTCGCGTTTAATGCTCGCACGAAAGCGGTTCTGGCGTGGGATGAATTAACGTGTCAAATTTGTAACATGCTATCCCGGGACTAGTGCCGTCTCCTCCCCGTCCTAGTGCTTTCTCCCAGATGCAGCACTGGAACTAGCACTCAGTTTCTTCTGGGAAGAACATGCCATCATAAACGTCAATTAAAACCGTCATTTCGCCGGATGACCTTTTTGTCGTTGCGTGTCGGTGGCCGCACAAACGGTGGATTGTCGGTGATGAATTCCATTTGTCATTCCGCGTGAAAGGCACTCAAACACGGGGCCCGGAGTTTACACGGGTTTTTGGCGGGATTCCATTCTCCGGGGCGTGCCGCGACCGGTTTGCGCGAACGCATCGGTTTAGGTGACAGTTCCGGCGTACTGCTGCACAGCTGCCAAACGTGTGCGCCCAGCAGGCCACCGCCGCCGAGGACGCCGTCGTTTATCCCGCACTCTGTCGGCGAAAACCGAACGCCTTAATCCATCGTATGACAAATGATGATGAGAAATGGCTGGCGGAAAGGTACCGGGACAGACAGACAGTGGGGCCCACTGGAAACGGAAGACGACATGTGCAAACGGGCGGGCCATGGCACGGGAGACACACATCTCGTAATGTGCAATCATTATTACCACGCCCTGCGAACAAGTCCGTTGACAGTTGTGCCTTCTCTCTCTTTCTCGCCGTTTGTCGTTGGGCGACAAACTGGAGAAACCAGACGCGGCTAGACGCTCCAGGCCCAAAAAACAAAACTAGCGCGGTAAGTACTTGTGAATTTATAGTACGGCATGGATGGGCGAAAGGCGAAAGAAACCCAAATCCTACGAGCCACGGAAACCCGTGTTGGTGGTTCCCGAAACTGAACCAAAAAACTGATACAACGGAGCCAGTCCGGTGGGCTCCAGTGCAGGGATGCTGTTCGCTCTGGCCGGGACCAGCTTGCAGCGAAGGTCCATCAACGGGATGGTTCCGATTTTCCCGTCTTATTTTTTTTTTTTACATTTTCGGTACAAACCCCGGAATGAGAGAACGAGTGTCATTTATCGAAGTAATGTGACAGCGAACAATTTTTCAACCGAGGACCACAAAGTGCCGAGCGCACGAGGAATAGTTCTAATCAAGATGCTGATGACACGAAGGGAACCAGCTATGCGAGCGAGAAGGAGGAGGTCCTTGCACTCCGCTGGAAGAAGGTCTGTCGAAACTTGAAACTCTTCCAACTAGGGACGAGAATATGTTTCTTTTTTTCCCTCCGCTATCGCCGGGTCTTTGCACTACTTTGGAAGGAACTGTTCCGCACTCAGTGACGGCCCAAAAGTTTCAACTTTCACTCGACACATTGGTTTCTTTGAAGAAAAAAAAAAACCCATATTTTAATCTTTTCCGCACCGGGTTCCGCACCGAGGGCGACATCCTGCGTCATTCGACCCGATTGAGCGATCTATTGCAGCCCTTCCGTGGGCCGCTGGCTGAGGCGTCAAGTGTGGTGCGGTTTTAAGGCGCGCATTAACGCGACGCACCCGACGGATGATGGCTGCCTTTGTTGCGGTCGCCTATGCGGTGGTGGTGGTACGGGAATTCTGTTCCCAGAATTCTCACAGCCCAGCCCCCCGAAAACTCTAGGCAAGATAGGGACACCATCCTTCCCCAGAAGGATACCTCCTCGCTGGGTCGGGAAATGTGGTTCGGATCATATTTTTTTAATGGGCCCAAAAAATATGGACTTTCTGGGGTCTTAACCCCTGCCTCGGGCGATGGCTTCCATATGATTTTTACGAGCCTTTCTCCGTAGCGAACAGCGCGTCAGGAGGGTGTGTGTAACGAGTAACGATTTCTTTTGGAGAAAAAGTACCGTGAGATTACCCCGTACTGGCTCATCAAACGAGGGGGGGCTCATGAAGCTATTGGGGCGACGGAAAGTAAATCTCCCATATCTTCTGGTGACTTATTCCGGCGGTACGTAGAACGCCGAACCCTTGACGCTTCCACATGAGCAGGTGTTAACAATCATTCCGTTGAAGTGATGATGGGTCATGAAATATGGTTAGTAATAAACATTAGGGCGTAATAAAGCGCATCCCTAGAACAGTCGAACCTATCTGATAAAGAAATGCGCGTAAAAGGATTCATTTTCATCATTAAATCGTTAAAGTAATGCTTCTGTCTTTGTCGCTTCGAAAAGAGCTCGAAACTGATCAATCTTTAGTGTTTTTTCGTTCGTTTTTTTGTACTTGGAATAATGTTTTAATAAAATTTTGTGTAGGCAAGTGGATTTTACGTTAGAATGTTTTCTAACAAATGATACACATTTGGAAAAACTCACAAACAAACACAATCTGCTATCAACCATCCATCCCACGTTTCCCCAAGCGTATCCAAAACTGAAATAAATTTAAAAGATATTACTCAATCGTAGATTTGAAGACCACCGTTCCCGAACACTTCAATTCTACCACTGACAGCACTCGGCGGGCGCCTTCCCGCTTTCCGGGCTAATAAATGAACATCCAGCACGTCAGGCGATTATTTTTCATTCGTTCCATTAGTGTCAGAGTTGTATGATTACGATGCCACAAATTCCCCCTCACGATGGCGCTCGTTGTTCACCACCCGCAGCCGCCCCCGGAACCGCCAGGGGTGCAATATTCCGAAAATTACAATTTCGGTACTTCACTATAAATAATCCACACCTCTTGACACGAAATGTGCGGTGCGGTATGGTAAAGCGGCGAATGGCGTTTACCTTTTCCGCCAACCCTGAGATCATATTTCCATACCATACGGTGGGTGGCGGCGGCGGAGGGGTTGACCCTTCAAAACGGTGCGATTCCCGCCACTACTGCCGCGTGTTCGATTGGGAAAATTGCAAAAACCCTTGATCGGAATTGCGCCAGCCGTGCGCGGGCGAATTTCGGCAAACCTGTTTTCTACCGAGAAAGGGACGACTTTCAGTTCCTCAAGGAGTCACAGTTTGGGGAGGGGCATAGGAACGTTAGGCTGTACACTGTGGTGCAGGTTGGGCACGAGAAGCAGCGAACGTTGAGGGGGCGCACTGTGCACGTTTTCAAGCTCAAAGTTTTTCCAAACGAAACGAATCCCGAATCGTAATATTCTGAAGACATGACCATATGATGGATACGTTTCGGGGATGTGCGGGGGCGCGAGGCACGTTCGGAGTCGAAGTCCATTGTTAGATGGTGCTTGTATTTGCTGAAGGATATGGTTGGTGTTTGTGAATTCACAGGGTTCGTCGTAAGGGTATAATTGCAATATATGTTTGTCCTTTTTTAGGAAAATTTTCATAAATGAAATCACCAAAGTTTTTAAAAAAACATGTATTGTAAAAACATGTATAACATGTAAACAACATTGCTATTAGGTGATCCGTAACTTTCATGTTTGAATGATGCTCGCAGACCTACACTTTCGTACAGCACTGTGCACTTATGCCATAAGAGGAAAGGTGATGATCGTACGTATCTAATGCTTCCGGTGTACACATGAGAGTACAACCACCAAGCACCACCACGGAATGTAACGCCGGCGAATAGATCCTGCATCCCCCGTGCTCCAGCACACGCGACCTGCCCATGGCCGAGGGTGGAAAAAAGATATTAATTAATAAATCATTTACACTCAACCCCGGCGCCACCGATGCGCTGCAGAGTGCGTTGGAGGGTGCGTCCCGCGACCGTGCGTGCTTCGGGGAGGTGCGTGTATCCTTTTTTGCCAGCCCGACGGGTCGTGCGAGCATATGAAGGAACGTGCGTGTTTGTGAAGTGCATGACCGCATGTGGACTGCTGCGACGCGCTGAACGTCCGGAACGACCCGTGGCCCATGTTGCGTCGTAAATTGGGGTGGAAAACACGTGGCTGCTAGCACCCAAACGGGGGGCGGGGGGCCGGTTTGGAAAGAAATGAACATTTGTGTACGTGCGTCGGATTTTTCCTCCCACCGGATGGATGGCCGCCTCGCAGAACGAACGAGGTGACGCTGAACGGTGATTATATGGTTTAAAAGTGAAGAGCGTGGGTGTGAGCCTCGCCGTGGCAATCGCAAATTTTCTTTTCGCCCAGTTTTTTTTTTGTTAAGTGGCTGGTTAATGGCGAGTTAATACTTAAATGCTTTTAACGAAAATGGAAAGGTGAGCATGGCAGGATGGAACGTGCGTTACTCGATGGGAGACTGTGTGGACATTAAAAAGTTTGTTTTTTCCACCTAAACCACAAACGGGAAACCACGTAACAATTGCAATTATCCATTTCAATATCCCATCCGTGCATAAATGTGTCAGATAACTTAGTAGCTCTTCTAACAAAGTAGCTCTTCTCGATATCATATGGGTTGAATCCTCAAGGAGAAGTTGCTCATACGTGATCCGATTTGAATACGGTTCTTGGCCGAAGTGTTGGAAATGCTGGAGGCCCGGAATGTTTTTTCCCGGAAAAATAATCTTCATAACAGACCCGATATCGTTCAATTGAATTAAAATCTTTTATCCATATCGTAAAGTCCGACTTAGGTGGTAGTATACCTGACCCTAGAAGCACCAAGGAAAGCACATTTATTCTGTTTTCTTGTGGTTTGGAAATTTTCCTTGGGAAAACAATCGTCCTGAAGAGAAAACAGGGTTCTTTATCGTTGTTAGGACCACTTTGATACAAATTGAACTACTATTTGAACTAATTGAACTGATATTGACCCCCTTAACTTTATATTCGACTTGAGTTACGTTAAAATGGTTGAAAATCCTGTTTCTTGTCACTTTTAATACCACGAATCAATACTTTCGCAAACCCTTGACGACGGACGCTTGCTGGCATGCAACACTTTTGCGCTCCATTAGGAAAACTCCAAGCAGAACACCCCGTGAGCGGTTCATTAGTAGAGAAAGCGAATCCCAAATTTATCATGTAGATTATCTTTGATTCATGCGTCTGTCAGCTGGACACACGTTGGCCATTATGCAAGCCCATCTCATTTGTGCGTGTCTGCCTATGTGTGTGTGTGTGTTAGCGTGACTGTCCACATCAGCCAGAAGCCCTCCTAAGCCCTCCGTCCCGCCACTTGGATGCTCCCCAGCATTATGTCATCAATTTGTGGTCAATGAAGAGTTTCCATTTATCATCGGATAATTGTTCCCACGTTCCCCCGACTTGCTCCAGGCGGCCGATGTCACTGCAGTTGAACGCTTTTCATCCTTTTTCCAGCCTCCCGCCCGCACACACGCTGGAGCAGAAGAAAGCACATTATCGGTTCGCTCAAAGTATGCGAAGATAAAACAAATTAACTAACCAAACAATTGCACCGTTTGGGAATTCCGGGTGGCGGCGGGTGGTCGGAAGGATTCGTGGGCAGAAGCCGTCCCCGGTACGGTGTGAACCCGCCCGCACGGAAAGGAGTCGGCCGGCGCATCTCGTGCGAAAGGTTCGGGATAAATATTGTACACTTAACGAAGGAAACCGACGGACGACGGGTTCGTTCTGTGTGCTGTCGAGGTATCGTAAATTCGCTGCCGGTTGCATAATATGATGCATGACAGTTAAACATAAATTTCCATCTGTTTTTCAATCGGACAACCACCATTCACGCTGCGAAGATAATTGAATCGTACAAACAAGCGCCGGGACCACCCACCCCCCCGGCACACCACCACTCGTCCCCCTCGGCGGCCGAGGGATGTGTTCCGCCGCCATGCGGACTGCCGGCAACTGAAACAACAGAAAAACATGCATTCCGGCGGTGGCAGCGGCATCATCATAGCGATACCGGATGCTGCTGGTGACCGCTGGCACGTGCAGGAAGTGGAAACCACGCTGTGTCGCTGTATGTGTGTGTGTGTGTGTGTGTGTGAAGGAGATCCGAACGTTCAGCTTTCGCGAGAACGGCTTCCCCGGCTTCTGTAGGGGGCACGGGAGGGAAAACCTGAAACACAGACAGAAGCAACATATGCAGCTGGAAACCGCAGCCGATTACGGCTGGCAGGGAGCAGTCGAAGGAATCGTACAGGTTCTTCCTCGATAGAAACCAGTTCTCGCTTCTCGCACACCCATGCCGTCGCTTCTGTCGCCTTCCCGCGATCGGATGATGTGGAGTCTCGCCCGACAACTCCTGCGTTGGTGGATCGAATACACTTCCTGGCCGTTCGAACGAGCGTTTGAGTGGACCACCAAAGATGTCACGAAAATTGGGCAAAGGCAGATTAAACTACAGTGCCGGACAAATAGGAGTGTTTGAAATATATTTGAAATCACCGTTTAAAATGTATTCAAAAAGAATAAAAAGTTTTATAAATAGAACCAAAAATAGAACAGACTTTTTGTAATATTATCATCATTAAATTCGAGTAACATTTCTAGCAATTTATGTTCTATATTTAATTATTTTCGAAGATTTTTGAATTGCTGCATACGTTTCATTAATACGTGTACTGGAGGCAAGCGACAACTTCGCCAGTATATGTCAGCCAGTTGGCCGAGACGGCAAAACCATTGAAGGCGGCTTCGTGTCTGGTGGAAATCAATTATAGCTAACAACCCACACGGCCGCATACCGGGCATTCTGGCCAGAAACGTATTTATTAGTGGGAGACGGGTTTGGGTCTTATCGTCACGCGGATCGCCATCCACGGGTTGCGGGTAGACGGAGTAGTCGTTGGCTCCGGTTGCAACTGGTCCGAAATTCGAAGCCACCGGTTCGACACATGCATACGTCAACGGCAGACGCGGCCGAAGAGCGCGCGCGCGCTCTTGTCCCAAGAATAAGGATCACATTGAAGCAGATCTCTCCTGAGATACGACGGAGGAGTCAGTCGAGCATGTCCACCATTCGGTGGACGGGTTTTTCTTTTTTCTGAATACCACAGCTTGGGCGTGAAATGCATTCGTCAAGGTTGTTTCACGACTCGTAAGACGACCGCGAACCAGCGACGCTGCGTGTGGTTTTTGAGCTAAAATTTGAATTATTCTCCAACAGCGAGGACGCAATGTACTATTCTCCCCACGCATCTGCGTCGCATCCGCTTCCGTAGCTGGATTGTTGTTTGGCGACTATTGTGCCAGTTTTCCAAGCCAGGCTGAAAAACCTTTCAATGCACCATCCATGTTATCCCCGAAACTGAACAATCTGCGGACGGTAGGAAATCTGTACCATTTGCGCCACATTCCTTGCCAATTGATGCCACAGGACAGGCAAACATTCGCACGATTAGCTTTATTTTCCTGTTTGGTTAGGAGTGAAGTCGGAAGTAATAATTCCTCCACGTCATTCAGTGGCGAAAAGGAACCTCGATCGTCAGGACACTCTCCGTCCAGGGCCCGGCACAACTCGAACAATTCTGTGTCGAAGAAAAGATGAATTGACTCTCGGGCATAGCATGCGGCTGTGCCGGAGGAATGAAAAGGAAAGCACTTCCAATGGACCCCGAAACGACATCTTCGTGCGTACTGAACAAAGCCACCGTGTTGGTGCTGCTGCGTGCGCTAGGGATTAGTCGTTTTTCCGTGTTACGAAACCTGAACAAAAGGCTGACCGATTCGGACCGAGGGACGAATGACTTGACCAGTTTCGGCACTCGCTCGGTGCCCGTTGTTCCGAAGGATGTTGTTGTTTCGAATCCTTTTTGCGAAGGTCCGGGAGAGGGTGCCCCCGAAAGGAAGTGGCATTATTTCCACCTTTTTTCTCCTTTCGCACCACTCGGTAAGTAAATTGATAATTTATCACACTCTGCTGTCATTTCCGGTGCAGACGGTACTGTTTTGAAAATGGCAAAATTGGTGGAGTGGAGACAAATCCTGGCGGAATGGGGAAGGGCGAAAGAAGTTCTTGTGCAAATGTTTGCAATTCTTCCCGACTTCCTGTGCTGTAGATTGTTATTCATTTATCATCAATAAATTGCTTTCGTGTGAATTTCGTTTTATCGTTTCTCGAATCGCAATTGAAGTGAGTCTTGCAATAGTTGATCAATTATGGAATGGGCTTTGAAGTAATGAAGTTTGTTTTTTTCCTTTTTGTAAAATATCACATCAGTCTAGGCCGGAAGTGTACGCTAACGATGTGGGGGCTCTCCGTTTCGATTTTGCTACCATTTGTGAGAAATGTGATAGAATAAGTTTACACAACGCTAAAAGACGATTTGAATCCTTTGGTTGAATTATGGTACCTTTGAATTAAAACACATAAAGTAAGTAATGAATTACAGTTCATTGTATCATAAAACAACGAATGAAAGGATCCTTGAATAAATTATGCTACCCCGAGACCTGGTTCACTTAGCTTGGGGAAATTTATTCGACTTTTTCATGCTACATTCACGTAAATAAACCTTCCTTGCGATTCAGTAAGGGCTCGATTGGAACGAAAACACTTTTTCTACTAGGTCTAGTCCTGGCATGCCAAACGCATCTGCCGCCGGCTGGTTCCAATCAATAGGGAAACGATTCAATTACCCCTTTTCTATTACAACCATCCCTCCCGCCAGGGGAAATTGTCCTCTCGCTTGAAAGATCATTCAAATGCAAAACAGGTTCGGCGGCTGTAAAGATTGCCAGCCAGCCAGCCAGCGAGCAGACGGCGAAGGATTATTAGATGCCCGGTTGTGTGAGTTAAAGTCAAAAAGAGTCATAAAAATGTCAAGGGCGTGCTGCTACGGTGGCGCACGGATGAAGCCGCTGCGGTAGAAAGGCTTCCGTTGCACCCTCCAATCAGCCATTACGGTAATTTTGGGGCAATTAGCATAAATAACAGCCTGCGAGTGCGTGGCTTTCGGGGTTGCGCTTAAATCAACGCCAGCGAGTTCATTGTCACGGTCGCACTTCCGCCGAACGCGAGACTGCAACTGTCCTCCTGTCCCTTTGATCCCTTTTTGTCACCTTTCGGTGGCTTCGAAGCGGAAGTGCCACGCGACGATCGGTGAGCCGTCGTTGTCTGCCTGCCTGCCCGTTGCATTCTAGATGCAGTTGGGCATTAGGGCATTACAAAAATTCACTTCAGTTTCACACACAGGGAAAACCAAGAAGGATTCTAAAGCGTGAAAAAGAAAAACAAAACCCGAATCCCGACGAACCGTTCCCTGGGCGCTTCCCACTGTCTGTGTGTGTGTGTGTGTGTGTGTCACGACAACCCCCATGGCAGTACATGGCATTTACATGAAAATAAAATCCCGGTGGCGCTAGGGAAGGTAGAATAAGGCACACCATTGGTTCACGCCTGCAGTCCTGTCTATTCTGGGGACGACGCGTTCGGCTTCGGGCTCGTGACTAACGTATCGCTTCGTATACGTTTTAAGTTGTCTTCAAGACAAGCGAAACGGAACAATGAATCACTTTAATATTTACGAAAGGGCATATTTTGTTATCAAGCTGTGTGATCCTTGAAGTCGAGGAGCATACTAATATGAAAATGATTAAAACGGTTTGTATCTTCAAAAGAAATTTTTTCGTGGTCTTTTGTTTCTTCCCAATATCATTAAAATATTTCAAAATAATTCAATATACAAGCTTATTTACCATTTACCTCTACTATACCTTCAACATATTTATATATTCGTTTGATGCGTAAATAACCTGAAGGGCGAAATATATGCTCGACTTCAACACGAACCGTATCTCATTATCGTATACGCCGTACGCATTCCCATAGTGCCGTTCAATGCGTTTAGGGCACATGAATAAATGCATCGCAGCCTCCCCCTGCACCCCAACCGAGTAGCAGCGAGGCTTCCTACGGCGCGTTAAAGACCTTACGATCCTTGAATCGGCACCGGGGGAATTGTTTATCCTGCCTGCACGTAACAGTCGCCCGTGGGCACGCTTTTAGGACGCCTCTGCGCACCGTTCCTAAAAATGGCTCGTCTCGACAAATGCAGCGCCTCGAAGAGGTATTGCTCCTTTCGGTTCCGGAGACTGCTGCGGGAAAACGCGCCCTACAAATCTTCCTTCGCCGTACTGGTGGTGGCCGGTGCTCGTGTGTGTGCTCGGAGAGCTTGCATTGAAGCTAGCCGGTCGACTTACGGGCAGTTGAGCACGGAGCAAGCGGAACAGGATGGAACGGGAAGCAAAAAATTGTTGCACCATCAAGCACGAGGGGCAAAAAGGGAAGCGTAAGCCCACAGCCTCGAGCCGTCCCTCCGGTAGGTATGTGTGGCGCGAAATAAAAATGTACCTCAGACAATTTTCATCCTGCTGTCTTCGATTACGAGGACGAGCTCGGGCGAGCCAGCTAGCGGACGAGCGGACCAGACGAACATAAAAGACCCCCCGAAGCTATAAATATCTTCTGCCCCTCTGATCCTGCTGTAATCCTTGTTCGCATCCCGTGCTGCCCGTCGTATTGTGTGCGCTGCCACCGGCGTGCCAGAGTGTATGTACGATGTCTGGCCGCCGACCTTCCCCTGGCTACCCGTCCGAACGAGGGCCATTTGCACCGGGAAGAAAAGCATCGAAAACATTTATTCATATAAACAAACATCCGCCTCAGACGCTCGGGCTCGATCCGCATTCCGGCGGAGCTGAGAATAAACCATAATGTGCACATGATAATAAATGTATATCTGTTCCGGCTTGTGGCCCAACACTGCTGTCCACCTTTTCCCCCTTTCCAACCGAATGCTTTGGCCCCGCCGTAGAAATTTCACCCGCAAGAAAACCGACAAACCTTCCGCTTTTCCATGCAGCACTCTTCCCTCACCCACACACTTTCCTCCACCGTGGGCCGCTTTGGCGGCGATGCGGTAACCCTCGGGCACCTCCGGAAAATTTCGGACTCTTCCGTATTTGTGGAGAACAATTTTTTTTTTCGTCATCCTTTTTTGTTTTCTTCCTGATTGAGCCTGGCCGGAACACGGAGCGGGGTGGTGGTTTTCGTGTTAGTTTTTGTTGTGCCTCTCCAACGCCAACGAGATCAAACCGGAAGCAAGCGTTGGCGATAACCGGATTCTTTATCGGGCGGTGGGCTGAGAAATTGGCAGCATTTGTCTTTGCGTGCCAAAGGCAGATATTGTGCCGCCAGTAGATGGGCATGCATTTGTCTACGGGCAGGACGAGAGTGGAAAGATGTCGCGTGTGGGCAGATTGTCGGCACAACGATCGCAATAGAGAATAGTATCTCCGACAATTGGATCGCCCCTGCATTTCTGGAGGCCATTAGAAAAGCTTGTGTGATACTGCTAGAATCTAATGCTTAGAAAGTATGGAACTAAAAGGATGCTGACATTGTTTTATATCTTTTTGCGTTTTTAATCTGCTATTGGAAATATGTTGGAGTGTTTTATTCACTGTTCACATGCTCTTCCGTACTGGCTCGATTAAAGCAATAGAATTTGGAAAGGCAATTTGCTTAAAATATGTTTGACAAATGGAATGCAAATGATGAATGATAATGTTTCTATTGGTATGATAAAAAAACTGAAACAAAAGTAGAAATTAGAAACAGTGGCTTCTGTAAATCAGCATAACAATACTGCATCGGGAATGTCCTTGCTATAAGAAATGAAAACTTTATCGCTTTGATCCGTAAATTTTAACGTAATTCTAACGCGTTCAAACAAAACTTAGCCCGATGAATTTCGTTGCAATTCCACATGCCATGAATTGCAACACATATTTGAATAAGGTTTTTGTCAAAATTGGTTTTGTCGTTTGATTTATTCTCTGTCATTTTTGTTTTCCCCGCCAAAACGTATTCGGAAACTGTATTTTCGCGTCGCCGCCCAGCGATGTGCTTCAAATTTCAATCTATCAATCAATCCGGCACCCAATCAAATTCCGGGCTTTAATTTAATTCTATTTGTTTCCACTCGAGAGCGGAGTTTGAAAAATTCATATCCAAGCCAGCTGCTGCTGTTGGTACAAATCGGAAAAACTGATATTTACCCGACCTAAATACTGCACGGTGAAGTGGAGCGCATCGCGAAGCTCGCCTACTGTCCTAGTGATATAGTTTTTGGGCAAAGTGGAGCGCTTTTGAAAGCATGCTGCCAACGAGCCGCGCCGTTGACTGAGCATTTCACGAATGATTTGTTATCCATTGTATGGGTGTCCCGTTCGATGTTTGGCGATATTGGATTACAATCACCCCCGGAACGGGCGGTTGCAAAATTCAAACCATTTCACGTTCGCTGTAGAGAGTTTCTCTGTTGGGACATGGCGCGGTCACGGTGGAAATTGTCGCAGCTTGAAAAGTTCCCGACCGATGGACGAGTTGAAAGTTTGCGTTATTTGCTTTCCGCGTTTTCAACGTTCCACGCGCCCCGATGGCAATCGCAAGGCCCTGTCACATGCCTTCTGTTCGAGCACATCAAGGTTTCGGAGAATTTAATTTTTGTGCCCACCTTACGCTGGGTCATGCGGGGGCTGTCCAGCGACGACAACGGGGCAGCTTTTCCGATCGAAGATAAATTCGATAATGAATTTGAATTGAATTGAGTTGCGGAAGGGAGAGAAAAGGAGTGCCTGGGCGAGAGCAAGGGACGGACGGAGATCCTGTCGCAGAATCTCGATATTTCCAACTGTTCCAAGCCGGCCGGAAGGTACGATTTTTATTTCCCATTGTTTTGCGTGTCCTGTGCTGGTTTGATTTATGGGTCTTAGCTCGCCGGAAAGCGGCGTAAAATGAGAAAAGCGGGAGCGCGCTGCCAACCATTCCCATGTTGCTGCCGTTCGGAGTGCGAAGTGCAATTGCAGTTTCGGAGTAGGCAATAAAGGACAGAAGGTTTGACGACAATGGCACGGCAAATCGCTACAGCATTTGATTTGTCGGAAAACTGGCCGTGAAATGGGAACGAAGGACGGATCGGCGAGGCGGAAACGATCGGAAGAATCAAATTTATGAACCCGAAGCCCGGGTCGACCATATGAAAAGGTGCATTATGTCCACATCCGATTCTCGTTTTCTCGCCTCTTTTGCGAGTGTTTTTCTTTTTTTTTTGCCTTCTCTTTTATTTTTCTTCAAGGCTGGAAAATGTCGAAGAAGATGGAACATTACAGGAAGAGACAGTCCGTCATAGGAGAATGGACCGAGGATATGAATATCGGTCCGGTTCTGGTTCCCTCTTCGATGCGCCTTCTGCACCAGTAGTGCTCCAACCAAGAGGCAGTTTCGGAAGAGCCTTGAAGGAAAACCGTTCGGCCAGCGGAAGTGCCGCTCAATAACGATTAAATGACGGTAAATTGTCTTAATACCATAAGATGGGTAGATCGGCAGGAATCTCGGTTTCGATCGGTCTCGATTCGGTGGGCCCGAGATAATTTGTCATAGCCATCGCCCCTTTTGATTCCGTGACAGGATGTACACGGCCCTTCGCCAACCGCAGAAGGCAGGGATTCCGATCGGAAGCGAGCGGTGGAATCCGTTTTTGGACAAAACCGACTAGAAAGAAAAGGAACATGAAAGCGAACCGATACGGTCTTCCTACTGTCTGTGGAGAAAGAGCATTTTCTCGTGCCGTGCTTTGCGGACAATGTTTACACGGGAATTATGATTATTCCTTTTTGGCTCTCACTTTTGGGTGAACCGGATTTTCGGTTCCGATTCGGACCCTTCGGTGGTTGCGACTCTGATCGATCGATCGAAAAAGCATGGCGGACGCCCCTGGATGGAGGAAATCATAAAAGGAAACGCGCGCGGCAAACGGAGCGAAAGGATATGACATCCCATTTTTCTGCTGCCTTAGCCGGCCGCTCCTTCCGGTGGACGAACCTCTATTTGTCATAATCATTTTCCGATCGCCAGCCGATCGATTTTTCCAATTAACTTTTTCTCCTCCTAATATTTCGCATTCTACCCCACAGCCCATTCATCATCGTGACCCCCTTCGGGAAGGTTGGTGCAGCTCGGTGCAGATAGCATACTCGAGCGGAACCCGCCACCGTCGATGCACAGAAACTCCACAGCAGAGAGCAGCAGCAGCAGGACTATCAATAGTACGAGAAAAATAAACTGCTAATGGCATTGATTGGCAGAAAGTCTATCTGAGTGATGCTTCAGAAATTGTGTTCTGTGGAAGCTTATCTTGCAGCAGACGTACTTCGGATGCAGGCCTTCCCAGATCAAATTTTATTTGAAAAAAAAAAACGCCTATAGTATTAACACAACTGTGCGGCTTTATAATTTAATACAAATTGCCAAGAAGCATTCTCAAATGTACTACCCTATAGTAACTACAGCTGAGTGCAAAACTTGATCAGGAAATCATGCTGAGGGAAAGTGCATGGTCAGCAGGAAAACAATGTCATCGAGTAATTGCACTGCTTTTGAGGTTTTTCCACCAACTCAATGTGAGGCTTTTCAATGATGACCGCGGCTAAACAAAGTGATCTGATTTCCTCTCGCACTCGCTCTCGCTCGCAAATGGTGACCTTTTCTGTTCGAGGGAAACACATTGGACATCACTCGAAATGGTTGTTGTTTTCATCACGAGTCGTGCTTTTACTAAACGGAATGATTTAGTTTTACTGCACACTTTCACAAACTATGAGAATACGAGTAGAATCTAGAGACCTTAAACACATTGTCCATTTGGACCTATATGATGAAAATCATAACTGTTATTGAGAAGGAAAGGAAAACATACCAGGCATGGTTTTAGACAAATAGCTATAGGGAAAAAAAGTTATGAAGTACCAGTGAGGCAACACTGACAATTTAATTCTTGATAGATGGACGAAACAATTGCTTTACAACCGACGGTTGTGAGATAGATCACCGAGGAAAAGATATCTGAGAAAAGTGAAATGAATAAAACTGTCAAACTGTTTGCAAATAAAGAAAAATTAAAGCTGCGCGCTCGGGTGAACTTCCGGTTTCCGGTCAACCGGTGTAATGGGTGTGATGGTTTTATGACTTTTACGCATTTCATCTGACAGCTTTTCCTCCCACCTCGCTGGACGCTATTATCGGGCCCGCGTCGGGAGGGAAAAGTGCTGACTTTCTGAAACCGTGCAGAGACTTGTCGAAAGTAGATTACGCCTAAGCCGGTTGTTTGTTTCTCAATTTGGTGCCCGGCCCGGTATTATCCCCAAAAAATGAAGAGAGAGAGAAAAAAAAGAAGAAAAGTTAAATGGGTGAAATGGGAGCAGAACTGAAACGAGAAGAAATTCAGACAATACCAATATCGAAGGATACACGCACCGTCTCGCTTCCGTCCTACCCACCCACCCACCCATCCACCCATCCACTGCAGCAACCTTCGGACGGTTCGAAGGATTTAGCCTCGGGCGTGGGCTTCTGGAAGACGCCCGGTAGGCACCGGCCTCATTACCGGTACCATTATTGGCCGAAAGATGCCACACGCGGGGCAAACATCCTCAAGAAATTGCAAGCCTGAAAAAAGGCGACTTTCGGAAGAAGAACGAAGAATGAGCGAAATAAAACCGGAAAGCCCCAGCCTACGGAGGCCCCAAGTGGGAAAACAAAAACCCAAAACACAAGAAAAAAAAATATCCTCCCAATCCCGGGACGAGTGAAATAATGAAAGGAAATAAGCAAAAAGCCGAATGTAATAATCTCAATTGTAAATTGCCGGAAGTTTGGTTCGGTATGTGGCTTTTTCCCCACGCGCGGCATTATTAAGGGCAGAAGGATGAAGAGGGAAAAAAAGCCAACCACCGAGGGCATCATCCCGACAGTGGACGGAAGGAGAACCACATTCGAAAAAAAAAAATAGAAATCAACCCCCAGCGGCCGCTTCTGGCTGTTGGCGAAAGCGAAATGCGATACTTTCACTTGAAGGCATTCATTCCGCAAATAAGCGCATTCTGTACTCCTCAGGGAATAAGTGTGCGCATTTGATACACACACACACACACACACACACACACACACACACAGTCGCACGCGTATGTGCGGTACGCAGCCACTTCCTGTCAGCTGTAATATTTGCCCCGCCGGGGTGAGTATTAATTTTACGTTCCAGCGTTTCGATTTCATTTCGCCGGAATATTTATCCAATATTGAACGATCTGTCCAACTCCTGTTCCAGTGGAATACAGTTCGTTCGTGCGGCAACAAACGCTCATGTCCTTGATGGTTCAGATTGATCGAATTTACAGTGAATCTGAATGGGGGATTTTAATTTTGTAATACGAGTGTACAATTGGGGATATGGATTTTTCAATGTACAAGACCAATAATAATTTAAAACAAAATGCAGAGTAACTCAATTCCAAAAAATTCAATTAGGCTGTAAAGGCAGCTGCGAAATTTAAGTAATTCCACATGTTGAAAATATGCACAGGTGTATTTTCGTTTATGTATGTTGACAAAAATATTCAGAAAACGGTTTATTTATTTCCCTTCTTATTTCATACATAGAATTATATTTCCATTCGATACTACTTTAGTTTCTTGTGCTAGGTAGGCTATGGAAAAACTCAACGACGTCGGACAGCTAAGACATGAAAAATCCAATGAAGAAAAGATCCCAGAAAGCCCTTCCTGACAACGGCTAGTTCCGGGTGTTTAATAATTCACGCTTATCGTTCGGTTCGGAGACTGACACGGATCTCAAAATGTCCCACTCGCTGGCCGACCGGATTTTGTTTCGGGAGTATTTTCTGGATACTGTTTCGACACTGTTTGTGTCCCACACAGTAGCCTGATTCTGGACCCATTCGAGCGGCAGCATTAGCCACGCTGACCTAAGCCACTTCCGGCGGAGCAGCTTTCAGGGGACTTCACACCGAACTGGGTGGACCGACCGGGGAAGGACGAGTGGATGCACCTTTCACCACTTGCGGTCGGAAAATGCTGCCACAATGTCCTCTTCCTGTTTGTTTAAATATTCCCGACCGGAGGCTTGGCTGATGGAAGGATGCGGGGAAAAAAGGGCACCCTTAATGCCCGCCGACTTCGGATCGACTTTTCATCATTTCAGCTGGCGGGTGTTGCGGGACGCATTTATTTCATCCATTGCCGTCATTGTTCTATTTGACAAAGTGCCCCCGGGGAGTCTGGGAAGGATCTGCCCGGACCCTCCAGCAGACGTCCTAGGCGAATGCGAATTGGGAAAAAAAACGGCTGTGAAAGGACTCGGCTGTAACCCACCACCTACGCGGGCGTACCGGACGAAATGAATCGAAAATTTCATTTGAATATTTTATACCTCGAGCGCAAAACTGGCTATCTTTCCGTAGGCTCCTAGTTCCGGTTGCTGCTCCCGTGTTGGCGAGTTTAAACTCCGAAAGGCTAGTACCGCCGCCGACTACTTACGAATTGTCCCCGAGTTTGCATAAGTCGTCGAATGATTTATTCATAAATCTTTTCTTCGCGTGTCGCGATCCGCGCGCGCCCGTTCGTTTGTGCTCCCAGGAGGGGTACCCTGCACCCTTCGCCGTTGCCAGGATCGAGGCATGGGGAATTTATATTTTTATCACCCACCGGCGCACGTGGATGCAGCTCTGAATAGAGGGCCGCTGGCGGGCAGTTGCCGGGACCGAGCCGCGGGTCTTGCGGTGCGTTTCATTCCGTCCATCCTAATAGAATCTTTAATGGCGGTGTTTCTTTATATATATATTTTTTTTGCTTCCTTTTTCTAAAGCCGCGCTATATTTTTCTACACTTTAGAATTTTGTACTGCCTCGCGCAGAAAAGAAAGAGATTATGATCCCTGTTGAATGGATGTCCCCATAGAGCCAGCTCCTGGGGGAATCGTATGCCACGGATGAAAGGGGGGATTATTTTCGACAGCGAACCGTTAGATTTTTTTTCCTTCCTTCCAGCATTCCTACAATCTTGGCCCTGAGTTGGGTTTTAAGAAGCCAGTCGCCCATAGAATGAGGGCGACGACAAAGAACGGAAGAAAAAATGTGTTGTTGACTCAACAGGAAGCTTACCAGCAAGGATATGTTGTACTGCCAGTACTTGAAAGCCTACCGTAACGTAGAGCTACTATCAACAGCAACAATAATGGTCAACATAATAAGAGGAATGGTATTTTAATTATTTATGTTTGGCAAAATGGAACAACCGTTGCGTTATGATTGCGAGTTATGCTTGCGCGGCCGTTCGTTCGGCCGGCGATTGATTCCTGGGAGTCTATAAACGAGTCCTATGCTGCATCGTGTAAAGAAGGAAGGAAGGAGCTTGCTCGGTGGGTGGCTGATGACATAGGGGTACATGTTTACATGCCGAGAAGCCAGCAAACTTGTACTGACATGAATTTCAATTAACTTTTTACCACGAATGACCCGATAGAATTGTTACATGGTGAACGTTTACCGTCATAGAAAGAAAAAAACCAGTGTAACGTCAATGTTATTAAAGGCAAAAGCAATTAACAATTTGTAATCAGCAGTTAATCGAACTCAGGGCTAAGTATTTCGTCATCGATCGTTACATGCGAACGAAATTGCACGGTGTTGTAATTGTGATTTAAATTTCCTCAAAAATGTGTTCACAGCTTTGAAATTGTTTCTTTAACAGCATTACTAAAACGTTATAATCAGAATCCTGTATAATGGTCGTTAATTGGTACGAATTATACGAAGTGCCTTTTTCAAATATCTCACGAGCTGTGTGATGATGTAAAAAAAAAAAAATGATGTTGGAATCCCATTCGTGGGCTGCTGCGACCTTCTCGTTACTGCTTAACTTTCTGGGTATTTGAAAACATTAATTCTCCTCGAGCCTTTCCCATGCGTCAAATTTCTTAGTAAATATAAAACTTTCAAAGGACCCTGAATTTTCATTGGCCGTATGGAAAATGACTGGGGCTTTTAATAACTTTTCACTTTAACAGCTCCGAACAATAAGCGATATAACGTATGATCGGCAGTTCATTAAAGCGTGTTTCGCATCCGTGAAGCGTATGCACATTCCGGCAAACGGCTATCCGCTCCACCAGGTCGTCCACGCGAAGCCAACTTCAGCGACGGCTTCTTTCCGTGAAGAATTTCCCTAACATATTGGATATTTGACTCCGGCATCTTAAGCACCACCAGAAGGCGGAGGCGGCACACGAACGGTGTGTGCTGTTCTACAGGAGAAACACTTACCCCCGGGTTCGGGGGACAGAACCGTCGTCATCTTCGAATGTGTCACCGAAAACCGTCGGAGCGCGACGCTCAGCGAACCGGAGATGATTTCGGCGTTCCGGTGCCGCCTGTTCACACTTCTTTGGCCGGCGAGAACGGAATCGGGAACGAAAATCCGGCCAGATGTTGGTACCGGCCGGTTGGCGGGTTTGTGGAGGGTTGTGTGGAAGTTGTTTGGATCCCGGGAGCGCGGGAAACGGGAAAATGTAAAAAACCAAAAAACGATCCGATGTGGCAAAACGCACTTGGGGCTACCCGTAAAACCTCTTCGCCCGGAAGACGTCCTGTCGATCCACCTCGGTGTGAGAACTAACGCCTGAAGCGTTCGACGACGCGTTCGAACGGCCGGGAAATAAAAAAGTCGGTTCCAAAATCAGCCCGAGACCGAGATTGCAGTAGCGTGTTCGGCGCCGTACGGAACTAATCATCTGCGTCACATGTGCGAAACGCTTCGAAGCGCCTCGTTCATTTTTACTGCTTCCGGACGGCTGGGTGGGGTCGGTGGGTGGAAGAAAAACCGCCAGGCTTACAACACGGTACGGAACATGCGTATGTCACACTGCTTCGATGTGTGTCCGATTCAGCGACATCCCGGAGATCGATTCCGTCACGCGCTGGGAACAAAAGCCTGTCGCTAAATAGTTGAAATTAATTAACGAAATTCGTTAAAGCGAACAGCTGCACTTCCGAAGCCATAAGTTTCATGGCACTATGCGCATGTGGTTCCATATTTGGACAATTTCAGTACAATAACATATAATAACATGCTGTACATAAATATTCAATTTTAGCAAACATATTAAATATCAAACACTTAATAAAACTGTTTGAATAATTTCGGCGTACAATTATTGTACTCTAAGCTAATAAGATATGCAATTAATTTGATTGGATTTATTAGGAAAATATGTTAAAACCTGCACTATTGAAAACCAATAGTTTTTCAATATATCAACCAAAAAACCCATTCGTCTGTCCCATTGTGCCGGGAAAGACCAGATGATGGATATTATGTTTGATGCTTTCACCACTATCAACACTGAGGCTCGGCCCATCCGCATGTCGTTGTCGTAAACCGCGTGATGAGAATCGAACGCCCGCCTCCACACACCCCCTGGCCAGTAGTTCAGACGGGTAGCGGGCGGGACGCGGCGTTTATGAGGTTGACGAAACTTCAAAAACCCCGCATCGCCGCGCACATGTGTGCTCGCTGCTGCCGTGAGCGTATGTTTTGTTATCTAATTAAAAGTTTGATTTATGATAAATAGTTTTCCTGTCGTTCGATAAATCATCGCCGCGATGTAGTGGGTGTGTTGAAGCTCGCGCGCGATGCCGAGTTGACAGCTGAGTAGGGGTTGGTGGAGGGTTGGGTGTGGAGGTGCGAGGAGGACTGGCGGAAGAGGGACGGTGAAAGGTCCGCCTTCAACAGTACGCGTCGATTCTGCAAACAGCCGCTCCGAAATGTCCTCCCGTTGGACTAGGTCTCGAATAATTTTGAGCCTTCGACAACTGCGAGGCAGCGAGTTGGGTGCCGGTGGTTATTGCCCCCCGTGTTGACGTCGGTACGCGATACGCGACCTTCCCCTCTGGATTTGCCCGATCGGGACGCTGGCAGCACGTGGTCGCTGGCAGCGTGGGTGTGTACTTTCGGGACCAACTTTTGACGACAACTTAGTAGCCCGGTTGCAGTACCCCGGGCGGCGTTGGCCTTGTTCCACAGCTGATGAATGTTCTATTTCCGGCTGGTGTCGAACCGGAACGCAGCAATATTGCACGAGGGAAGGACAATGTACAACGAGGGACCACTGCCGCCGGTGGGTTTGCAGTTCGGGGAAAACTTGGATGACAACTTGTTATCCTTTAGGTCAAACGCGGTGGAAAAACATCCAAAGTTGGTCGCTACAAACGAACGTGGCTTGATGATCAAATGTTTGATACAGGATTTGATTGGAGAAATTGGTTCCTGGTGACATTATTTGAGGTGTCAAAGATACAATGAGTTAGAATTGTTTAACGCACGCTCCTGCATCAAGAGCGTTTCATCAAACTATGGTCTTTTTTCAGTTTTTATCATAATTTGAATAAAATGTTACTTGTTATCTCTCTCTGTTGAAACTGTGACTACTCAAAATGACATTGATTTGTTGTACAATTTGAGGAACTATAACTTATGCAAGTGTTAAAATTTGGCTAAAGGGCAAAGATATGTATCACATAATGTTGATTGCGGGGTAATGTAAAATAGTTAATTTACAACAGGCATTGTGTATGCTTGTTATTAAAGTATAATGTGTGTCACTGGAACAGGAGCAACAATGAAAACATAAATGTGAACGATTGTTGTCTGACTCAACATTTGTGTTGGGGCAACCTGCAGCGAAAGAAAATTGCTTATTTTCCATCAGAGCAACCAAAGCATTACTTTTGGGGCCATATTTCACATGATGGCCGTCCACCAAAATCCAGCGTGATAATATTTTCCATTGTATGAAATTTTCCGCTAGTAAAAACAGGGCGCGCACGTATCATCCGAATGTCAACCCTCCGTTGAGCTATGCATGCCGCGTACGTTTAGCAGAAGCCGGTCACTTACGTCAAGCAGGCAGGGCATGCCACTTTTGTCACCATCCGAGCCCGGCCAGCCGAACGATAAATCACAATTTTCTCCTCGTCGCCGTCGGCTTCGGGGTAGGGTGGAAGGGAATGGGGTCCGCGGTGTTCCACGGGGACAGTTGACTGTGGGACCCGGCGAGAGAGTGAAGGGTTTGAAGGTGGAACGCGACATTACACCAGCGAAATTTATGACGCTGCACAAGGTGAACCGCAAGATAAAATCTGACCGAGATCGCGCGGTAACGCCGGTACCACACGTCAGGACACGGGGTTTACGACGACTGGTTTGGAAGCCGAGGTTTGGCGGTCCGGAAGGAAAGTCTCTTTTCCCGCAAGTGCGGGCGAGTGTTACCAGTGACTCGAGGCAGTGGAAAGATGTCACACCGACCGCAGCGAAGGCGCAACCGGAAGGAGGCTCTCGAGGCTCGCCCCGTGATGGATGCGAGCGCACGCGACGAGAGGGTTTGCCGGCCGGGGAACGAGATCCTTGATGTATGATGAAAATGGCCTCCCGTGTGTGTCCCCGGTGGGTGCGAACGATTGCGAACAGGAATTACGACCGACACCTCATAGTCATCGGGCCCGGCACGTGAGGCACTCTATGAAAATTGATTTGGTTTCCGGAGGATTATCCTGGACGTACTCCACCCACTACCTGTACTACCGTCCCCCGGCGAGGGTGAGAGGGTCGGTAGTGAGTGCAAGTGGACACACACGGCCGACCTCTGGAACATTGTCACCAGCACACCGCCAAGGGTGTTTGAGCACACATTCTTATCCAGCCTGGAACGGGCCAGTCCAGGAATTACAACCGAGATTTTATTGGTCTTTGTTTGGACTCGAGGATGGTTGGAGCGAATAAATTTTAGCATGATTTGTGGTGACCTAGAATGATGCGGTTTTCGAGATCTTCCCTCGGGGCTTTGGTGGGGTCTCTTGCCTTCCTTCGAGACCATGTCCTGGAGGCCGTGAGGAACGGGGCCTTGTGTGACGTTTACACCTCTCGATGAACTGACATTTATGCCTTGAAGTCGCAATTAAGGTTTGTTTATTCGAGAGCTAAGGAATTGTCGTGGTTGAGTTGGCAACTTTGCCTAGGAGGATACACCCTAGCTCGCACAAACAGAAGAAGAAGAAGAGTTGGAATGCATCCCATGTCTGGAATGCTTTGGCAGATATTGGCAGGATATTAATTTTTTTATTAGGATTTATTTTGTAGGGAATTTTGAATTATTTAGAAATTTCATTTTTAAGACAATTGTAAACGACACTGCAGTTTATTAGATGTAGATCTGGCAGGACACTCTGCTACAGGAGATAAGGAATGCTTCGGGTCAAGTGCACAGTCTGCAGTTGACTGTTGATTTTTTATAAATCATTAAACCTTGGTCG
>JAOEFI010000007.1:13098910-13119661 GCA_034621735.1 Anopheles plumbeus | reverse complement strand
TCAAACTGTTTTCGAAACGGAAAATTCAATTAAATACCTGGTGCGGATCAAAAAACAACTGCATAACAATCGGCGAGTAATCTGGCCGCTAGGTTGCGGTGGAATTAAAATTCCGATTCGACGACCATCGAATTTAATTTCTCCGACCTGGTGGCAAAAACGGAATGTACAAGCCCGGGAACACACAATCTAATATATGCGTATCCCGAGCCTCATCGACCGACCACCTCAAATACCTGCGTAATTACAATGTTTCCAAACCGAAAAATTCGCCGGAGAGATGAAAGCAAAACCAAATCCGTCTGGCGGTGCCCAGAGCCCAGAGATCCTGCGATAGCGGGAAGCGTGTCCCGGAGCCCGAAAATCCACCCGAGCTTATCCCGAGCTCACCTTTCGGTAGGAGCCGGCGAAGGAGGCGGACGATAATGTAGTGCACTCGGGAAAAATAAATACTTGTCTGGGTGCGCATAATCCCTGCCCGATAATTATCACCCATCGATACCCGATAGGAGGACGCTGGTCGTAAAACTTTTGGCGCCCGAAACAGAACACCCGCCGGAACCGGTTCCTGCGCGGGCGCTGCTGGAGTATGGCCCCGTCGCCGGCCGTTGTGCCTCCGATCTTTGGTCGGGCCGGCCTGCGGTCGAGCGGGCTGAGCGAAGCGATTTTCTTTCCGCTTCATGACGTCTTCAGCTCGGTTCGTTTATGGTTAAATGGTCATTTCCGTTCCGTTTTCTCGACCGGCCGGTAAGTAACGACCGCTGCGGACCTCGTGGAGCGCGGGAAGTACGGACGAAACTGGCCGTGACGACGGTCGCCGGCGTTTCGAGGAGGTGGCAAAGCAAAGACAAACGACGCACCGAGAAACGCCCCCGGGGGATCGAACCGGGGGATGATTGGATGGAGACGACTTGAAACAAATGGGATATAATTTCATACCCGATTATTAAGTCCAGGTGAGCCGCTGCGGCGGTCATGGGAAGAGCCAGCTCGAACGCCGCCAGGCGCCCGGACGACGAGGTCGCTGGGTTCCGTCCAGCCGAGCGGAGCAGAGATCTATGATCGAGTTGAATTCGGAGTGGCAGAGGCAAATTTGACAAACACCTTAATGTAGACAGTGTGGACGAAAAAAGCGGCAATTGTTTATCAAAAAGATGTTCTGTTGTCACAAGTAAAAGATATCTCACAAACACTTTCCAGTACCATAACAAATGTATTACCATTGAAAAACATAACATCTTGAATATATTTTGTAGTCAACAAATGAAGAATGTGAAAATCGCCTGATAATAATAGTAAAAACGATTTGATTGATCTCATTTTTATGGACTAAGTGAGAAAGTTTGAATGTTTAATAAAACTAATTATACGAGTTTTGTGTTGCACTTGGTTCATTAACGTTGCACCAGTATGCAACTGGTGTAACCAGCACTGTAGGGCAATCGCTCAGCTCGCTTCTCAACAAACCCTCATTTCTTGACACGGATCACGGTCGGACGGACCTCGCTCCTACCGGGTCATCATTATTCGTTCTCCGTATTCCTTTTTTGCCAGATTACCGCAAATCATCCTAGGCTTGAAATATACGACTGAGACAAAGGGAGTGAGAGAGAAAGGGGCAAAAAGAGGCGCATAGTGAAACATAGCTACCCGCTGAACTAGTAGTGACACGAGTGGAACAGCGCGAGATGCGGAAGAACGGTTCGAAACCGAACCCAAAACCCATCCATCTCGAGTTTGGGGTCTCGGCCAAGTCCAGTTTCACGCCTTCTTTGGCGATTTGGCGGCCCCTCGGCGCAAGCTCCTAGTCTAATTAATGGCGGACCCGTGGAGAATGGGAATGGAAATGAGGAAAATTGGAGTGGAATTCGATTTTAATTGAAAGCATTCGAATCGAATCACGAGTTCCGATTCCTTTTTTTATTGTTCCTCCTCTTCCCTGTGGGGTTGCTTTCCTTCGGATGGCTGGTTTTCTTCATTTGTCGGCCGAGCGCTTGCCTAATGCGCCGGGCAGCACTTTCTTACCTCACGAATCAAAGCGTGCTTCTGCTTCGGCGTTTCGTTGCGTTTCGTTCTCGTCGAAGGCGCATTGTGCGGAAGAATTTGAAGACCGATTGAGCGAGGAAAGAATAAGGGAAAAAGACGCTGCCTGCGGGCAGAAACTCAGCTCGTTGAAATACACAGTAGATCGTAACAAGCGAAGGCTACCCTTTTTCGCTACCTTACGACCTTTCGTCTGCCCGGGTATGACTAATTATCAATGGGAATATTCCTGATTGAAGCCCCCCGAAAGCCGTGTATTGGAAGCCGTCGTTGTTCCGCCTCGGTGCGTCGGGCGCAGGTGCGCAGCTGAAGTGATTAATTAACTCTCGCGTCCCGCGCTCACGCAAGCGATAGGGGTTGTTTTTCTTTCCTCCCGGCAGCCACTCGAAACGATCTGGAGGAACTCGTCTCGGGCAGATTTCGCAATCACCTTCACCGAAAAAGGAACCTAAACAGGCCCCTGACGCCCCACCATGGCGTGCACACCGGGCTCCAGGTTGGAGCTGGTTATGGAAAATCGTAACGAATCACCATCGCCCTCGTCCACCGGCGATCGATCTGCGGGAGCATACTGGTGCTTGCATAACGGGCCGCCCTTCGACGCCCGATCGACTGATCCGTTTACGATGATCGATGGATCGGGAGCAGCTGATGGATCGTGTTTCCCAGAAGTCACCACCACCGGCGGACGGTGGAGTTACGCTGGTCGTAAATTATTCCCCCCGCACCTAGCGTGACGACGCGGTGGGGAACTGATGCCGAACGGAGTAGATTCCTGGCGCATCCCGGCACATTCCTGGCCCCGGTTGCGTACTAATGCACCAAACCAAGGTCCACGATCTCGATCTCCACCGCGCAGGGGGGTGCATCGAATTCGGCTTTCCGGGAGTTGCAGCGCTACTGCACCACCGGTGGGAAACGTTGCTCTGGCCACGCCGTTTGACGCGGTCCGTTCGGGCGTTGGTTTTCGGTTTCGGGTTCCCTCCCTCACACCAGGCACGCCGGGGGCAGCACTAATCTATTTATAGCAATTATGTTGTAAATGGATGCCCATTCTTGATACTGTTTTATGGGAATCGGTGAAGGTTAGGTTTCAGTTTTCGCCGGCCGCAACAATGGTTTTACCACTCGTTATATATCCCTAATTCGCCTGAAGGCAGGTGCTAGGTTTGATCGTTTCTTTTATTTTTGACCCACCATTTATTCCTTCTTCAGCTTCTTGTAGTTCGAAAAAGTCATGTAAAAATATATTCATATTGGTTTCAAAAGTGAAAGTTTTAAATATTTAGCTTTTCTTAAATCCAAAAAATAAATGTTAATAAATAAAAGAAATGTTAAACATGATTAAAGTAAGTAAAAAAACATATACATGAATTAAAATTACTCAAACATAGAAGAACCAAACTCGGTTGAAGTGTACACGGGATTGGTTCTAAAGTTTCAATAGACCTCGTACGAAAGATTATCTCCATTTCAAAACGATCAACTTTTCCACAATTTATCTAAAATCTTTGTCGAATTGCTCCTTCACAAAAAAACACTTGGCATAGATGAGCATCGAACTACCAAGCCCAAGTGATCCGGCCCAAGTGAGCGGGCCCAAGGAATAAAGGGCGATCCTGCTACGGAGCAGTGGTTGCAGCTGCTTCGGGAGGTATAATTTGGAAGTAATTATTTTATTATTAGACCGTTTCTCATTTGCATCGTTAGCAACCGGCGGCCGCCGATGGGAAAGGTAGAGGAAATCTCCAAAAGAAAAACACCTTCGGTTTCGGGATTCGATTGGTTTAGTTTAGCGGTTAGGTTTAGGGCCTTTTTTCCCCATTTTCCTGTTAACCCCTTTATTGAGGTACTTGTTGCGTTTAGAACGGTTTGCATTCTTCCAACTATCTTGCTTTAACAATTGCTATCGGAATCGAGGTCCCGATTCCAGATCGTAAACCCCCGGTGTGTCGTGTGGTTTTTTTTTAAGTCCCTTCTCTCCTATATCAGCTCAGTCGTGTATCGATTCAATTTTCACTCACGACTTAACAACCGCTCGTCAGAGCGTCCCTACACTATCATCGTGGCCCGGTCGTGGCGTTTCGGAGTCGTATGATAAATTTAAAACCTACCATAAATTTTCAATTCGTCCACGTTTGGGTGCTCTAAAATTAATACCTTCTGCCTGCGGGACGCGAGACGTGAGAAGAGATGCCAAGGGGGGCTTTTTCATGCGGCGCGCGCGGTGGAAGCGCTCGACGGGCAACCAAATGGGATGGAAAATGAAAACGGAGCGGCCAGTTCGTTCTGATGCGTGCCGAAAAGCGGTCTCCAATCGGCCGGCACACGCCAGGGGACATTCGTTAGAACAAGCGCAGCCTTCCTCTTCGTGCCGACTTCACGTCGTGTTTCGGCCTGGATTGAAGGAGTCAGCACCGTAAGACAACGGCGTCACGCTTTTCTTCACCGTTTGCTCCCGCGCCTTCAGTCGTTACGTTGTATTTTCCCCTGTCCGCCATCAAGTCGTGCCGCCGCCATTCGCCGCCCTGTCAAACGGTGGAGGGAAAAAGAAACAGAACACAAATTCTAAACCGAACGGACGGCCGACGGTGTATAATAATAAATAAAGAAGAGAAATCAGCTCGCCCATTTGTCTCTTCGGCAAGCTGCACTTTTGTCTGCACGAATCGTTGTTGTTTTTTTTTTTTATTGTGTCTGTCTGCTTGTTTCTGCTGCTCTGTCCTTCCAAAGAGACAATGTGCAGCATGAGCAAATTGGAAGCCGGGACAGAAGAAAGCGATGCACCGCTGCACTCGAAACGGGATTGAGAAGAAAAAAAAAGACGGAATGGTTCGCGCGTCCGGAATCTTCCTACCGCTTCCTGGCCGTCTAGGCATGACGTCGTGATTGTGGGTATGTATTCGGAATTCTTTTCAAATTTACATTCCATACTTAAAACGGCCGGCCGACAACCGGTGTCGCTGGTTGCATCACCCGGCATCGTGTCACCGTGCTGCGCGTCTAGCGGCGTACCGACGTGAAGACTGGCACTGAGTGCAGTTCTAATGATCTAAGGCGAGCGCAGGGTTCACCAAATGCGGCCTACTGCTTCAACCCGCCGAGCGGAATCTCCCGCCAGGGCTTAGAAATCGACACCGACGCCTGGGGGAAGGGTTCACGGTAGGGTTTCGTGATTCGAAAGAATTCCCCTTCCTTACGGTATTGACGTTGATCGAAAAAAAAAAAAGATAACTCAGCAGCAGAATCTAGGAACCTTGGAAGGCGGCAAAATCGTCGAATCTTTGGGATGTTATTGAGGGCTATAACATAAAACACTCTACATGGTTCCTGTAGCATTATATAGTAGGCAAGCCGATAGGTTCTAAGCAGAACCAAGGACCGCATATTACACTACGAATGCAATAAAGAAACACTAATATGAAGAACAGTAGAAAAAGAGAAGACAATTAGCTTTTCCGACACAGCTTTGTGAATAAAATATAATACGAATCTCGATGGTGAATGCTTGATTTGCCTTGAACTTTTTAGAATTACTATTGACGCTCCAGCTTTGCTACAAACACATTTTCGAAAAGTGCCCGAGAAATATTTGATTTTTACGTGACTAAGGTCTCGTCTCAAGATTAACTGATACTAAAGCACAGTTGGATATATGTTGTTTGAATTTACTGTGAATGTACGTTATGAGTCCCTAGTTTTGAGATCATTCCTTAATGTGGACCAATCGGTGCTGGATGAATTAATTCGAAACAAATGTGAAATGTGTGGTAAAAGCCTTACGTTTTCGATTCGAAGATATTATTTAGCTAACATTATCCCTAACCAGAAAAGAATTATTCGCCCGAGTGCTTCTTGTGGATTGTCATTATTTGTTTAGTGTATGAAATTATGTTGTATACTCAATGTTGTGGTACATTAGGTTTAGTGTTTCCATTTCCACTCTATTCCTTTTGCTTGGCCCCATCCCATGAGCAGAGCGTATTTTCAAGAAAACCCGATTTCCAGAGCCACGGAGAATTTCTTTCATAGTTTCTCAGTCCGTTTATCCGATAACCTTTCGCACAAACTGCCGGAAAGGCTGACAAAAAAGAATACATCAAGTGAAAATATAATTTGTTATGCAATTTATTTCCCATGTTTTCGAGCGGCTGTGTGGATGGTTTCCAATTTTCTCTCCCGTTGGTGCTACAATTTTTCTTGGAGCGCACGGAAAGAAAATTCGCTTTCACTCCCTGTCAGTGACATTTTCTATTTAATGCTACAGTGCGAGAGCTGGTGTTTCTACTATTGGGCTCAATTCAATTTCCGAGCAGTTTTTTTTTTTTTTTACTTTCATACCACATTGTATACCGGTTTCTTTTTTCGCCATGGCCACCGCATCCGAACAATCATCTTTAGTGTTACATTTGCTCGCACTTTGGCAAGCACTTTTCGTCCCGCGTTGGCAACCCCCAGCCCACAACCGGGACTGGCAGTGAACGTTGCACAAGATGAAGCCGCATGAAACTGGTTGCTTTTTCGGAGGACCACAAAACAAGTACAACCGGGCAACAAGCGTTTGGGAAATGGCCACCGGGAAAACTATTTGCTTCGCGCGTTTGCTAACGAAGCGCCCGGGCGACCGTTTGGCACTGGTTGCCACTTGCCTCCATTTGAATGCGATTGCATCACTTGCGCCAGGGGCCGAACCCATCCTTCATTCCGCGGGGGAAAATTTCGCCCCGGACACGCCCGGCAATTGTTCTGCAATGCAAAGTGAAATGCAACAGCAGTCCGTGGCTGCGGTTCGTCGAAATATTATTTTATGCAAAACACTGCCAGGAAGCTTGTTTCGTTAGTGAAATTTACTGGAAATGAGTAAACCGGTTCAGCTGCAGACGAGCAGGAAACTCTAAGGACGACCGGCACTAGGCACACCGCCACAGAGATCCACATGCAGCTTCAATTCTTGCGGTGGTGGTTCGTGAATCGGAACAAGTTGGAAAGTTTTGTCATTGTTTTGTCAGTTCAGAGCAAAGACCCTCACCCACTAGCAGATGCTGTGGGTCTAAAATATTCGTGCAACGTGTCTAAACTATTCGTGATTGTCTTCCCAATTTGTTCTATGTACTAAATCCGAGATTGATGGAATCGTGATTTTTCGGAGGGAAGAAGCATAATTGAAGCATAATTTGTTTGCGGATGGTAGTCCGGAGCCTTTCTGTGTATCACGCCCACTGCATGTTTCTTGGTACCAAGGCTTTAGTGGTCACTTGTCGTTTCGCGTGCTATCATAGCCAAGATCATTCTTGAGGAGACCTTCTGAATAAAAAAGATAATTTCTTTGTCCTCGGATTTCGCCTTCGAGGATGCGTTACTTCATGTGCCTATCAATGACATTGCCATTACATAATTACTACTGCTTGCATGCACACATTACAGATCAATTGCAACTCCGCTTATATTTTGTTTCGACTGTGAATATCAGTTTAATTTTGCTTATTTTAACGCTTCGACAACCTGGATATGTCGAAGCGAAAAAAGTTATGTATTGAATTCTCAATTCATCAAAGCTGCCCACCGAAGTGTCGGCTCAGTGCTAAACATGTTAAAACGCGAACTTTACACTTCCTGCTTCGTATCGTATCGACACACTGCGTGACACCAGTTCGCCCGCAAACTATTTGCCAGCGCGTGTTCCCATCTTTTCGTAATTACAGAAAGTTAAGTTAAATATTAATCACGCTACTCCCAGCGGTCGGTGCTCGGAATTTTGGGGTTCCTGCGCCAATTGGTGTCGTCGTGGTTCCGTCCGTGCCGTAAAGTTTGATTATTTATCACCCCCAGCTGGACCGGGCCGACCACAGCGAACCGAAAACTATGGTTCTCTTCCCCGCCACGTACGCACCACTTCCAGCAGGGACCCGGATGAAGCGGAAGCGGTCGAATCTCGATTCCGGTCCGGTCCGAAGAGCACATTCCAATCTTCGACCAGTCGGCTTCGATGACACGGTAGGCAGCGGCGGCGGATGCCATGGGGCGAACAGGCCGCATCATCAAATTTATGAAATTTTAATAAAACACCCGTAAGACCGAATGCTATAAATAATAATTAAAATTTATATCCACACCATATTGTTCCGAGGCCCCGTTCGGCATCATGGTGACGATTCGTTCGGTGGTTCAAAACTTTGGTAAGAACTTGGGAATAAAGTCATTCTGTTGTCAGGCTGTAAGTTTCGTTCCGGAATTGAGAGGGGAAGCGGCCGGGAAACGGGTGCCTAGGCTACCGGAAAGCTGAGAAATAATTTTCTTGGAATGTTTGTGAAGCCAGTGCAGCAGGAAATGAAAGCAAGTTGCAGACACCGGCTACTGGGGACTACTGCATTCGTCCTAGCACATTTTCATGTGTCCTCAGAATGATAACTGCAATCGCCGTAAATTACAATGTTTCCACTAATCGGGCATTCATCGGAGGGCCAGTCGGTCTATTCCTTGCGGAGTCTTGTGAGTTTTGTGTAGGAATAATAATACACCATAGACACAGCTGCCCTCCTTCGGGCGTAGAAAGCTCGAATCGATTTCATAATGGAAATTTAGAAGCAAGCTGTGGTTTTGCAGAAGAAACGGACGAGAAACGATTTATCATCAAACCTTGACTGTTTTACTGGGACACTCGTCCTGTGGATGAAATCTAGAATCACTCTATACTTTTACATGGAATGAATCATCATCATCATAAATTTTGTTCGATCAACAATTAACAAATTGTTCGGTCAATTTTACTGCATTCTTGTAAAGCTAATAAATAAATAGGTTCTATCTAACTCTAAGTCAAAGTCCTTATGTTTCATTACATAAATCTATTACAAATTATCACCACTTGTGGTCATTCATATTTACTCCTGTTTCGATCATTCTTGTTTTGATGACATTCGTTTATAATTCTTCCGATTACTTCCTGTAGATCTGCATGACTTTCTATCTCACCGAATCGTCCGAATCATGTTTTTTTAAATAATTCAATAACTGTAGTGCAATGTATATTATAACGATACCACTTCGGCCCCAACTTTCCAAGCAGCATCGTTAATATAAATTATTTTTTCATTTGTCAAACTGGGAAGCTTCATGGTGGGCGTGGGGCCCTTGGTCGTTAGGCGGGTGCTCCATAATAATGCGTAATAGAATTTCCACCCTTGCTCCCCCCTCCAATGCCGACCGATTTGCGTTCGCGAAAAGCTTATTTTTGTGCCAATCGAAACCGCCACTAGACTAGCGGAAAAATATTGTTCACTTGCAGGAAAGCTGTGGAGGGAAAGAGAGAGCAAAAACACAAACAAACAAATCTAGCTGGTTGGGAAAAAAGATTTTCCACAAATTGGAAAACTTTTCTACCCCAGCGCGCCGGATCGGTCAGTGCCGGAATTGCCACCGTCCTATCGCCGCTGTGCGTGTTGGTTGGTGTTCTGCGTTATTACATTCCATGGCGGATGGCCTTCGCAGACACTGCACATGCAGCAGCAGCAGCAACGATGCCGCCATTTCCATATCCGCGGTTTTCGGGCGTCCCGTAAGGAGGTGGGAGAAACAGAGGAGGGGGAAGTGGACGGCGGGAGACGCAAACTTTATAGATAACTTCATTTGCTTGGTTTAACCAAATTTTCTCAATCTTTTTGCTTGACCCTCCCCGTGCGGCCCCATTTTGGGGGTGCGAGGTGCGTTCGAACACGAATCCGCCACCAGCTTTGGGTGCTTCCGGGAGATGATTTATGGTGCGCACTTTTGCGCGAATTTCCTAATGAAAGCACCCCCCTCGCCTACACATACACACACACACACTGCCGGGTAATGAAAAACCGACCCATCTGCGTTAGGTCGGGATTAACTCGACAAGGCAAGGCACCGCCGAATTAACGGAATGACAGAATAAAAAGAAATAAGCCTTCCAGGATTGCGATACCATCAGCGGAATTGAAAAATTTCGCCAGTTTTTATTTAAAAAACCAACTCCTGAAATAAAGCAAAGAAACAACTTTTCACTGTTTGCATAATCAAAGCAAACATTTATCATATTATAAAATTGATAAGATAAATGAATTAACTGGTTGACTATGGCCAAATACTAAACAAATATTCACGTTGGGTGTGAACGTAAAGCAAGTTTTTCCGACCTTACAAAATATGATGATTGAAAAAGTTATCACAACTTGAACTAGAGAACAATATCAGTATGTCTCTTAATTGAAGTAAAAGAAAGAAGTGTATGCAGATGGCATCTTCTTCTTTAGTTTGCTAAAGTTTTTTCTTCATCAAGCACCAAATTGATCAGAGCATAGAACTTCCATCATTGCACTGACTGTTTGCAGATATTTTCAACGAATTCTTATTGCCTGCATTTACACACACCAACCTTCTTTTGCAGATTTTCACAGGACTCCACCTCATATGCATTTCCATAAGAATGTCTGGGCCATAATGAAAATATTATGTAAATTTTCAAACTTCACTAACATGATACGAGCAAACGTGTTACCGTTACGGCGACGGAGAAGCCGTGTGACGGAAAGTCCTTCCGGAAGCGAGTGAAAGAAGAAAGGAGGCCAGTCTTCCCGTACCATATTCGTGTGCAATAACCAATTTTCACACTCAAACCCAAAGCCCCGAAAATGAACCGGAAGACAAGCAACTTATGCCGCAACGCTGGCACGAGAACTTGCGCGGTGACGGAGAAAATTGAAGCATTTAAAAAAACGGATGCCAAGGATATTCCGTTCTTTCCATTGTGGCTCATTTCTATGCACTTTCCATTCACATTTTCGCTTTTTCCACTGGAACCAACACGATTGTGAAGGTAAATTGAAAAATGAAAGGAAAAGTTTCAAGCGCATTGTTTCAGGAAAGAGTTTTACGCAAACTTTTGCGCCGGTGAAAATGCACGCAAGTGCAACGAAGAGATGGAACACGGTTGAGGAGCACTCCTTGTCCACAACGGAAGCACTTTTGGACAAAATTTGAAAAAGTAAAAGAGTTTGGCAGACTGAAGTCGGAACTATTTACTCTTATGTCCTCTTTAACCGCAAGCTAATTAATTTATTGATCCAGCTGTGGTTTTTTGTTTTATATCCTCTTTATATCCCTAAGTTAAATATTCTTCCTTCCTATCTTGTGTGAAGCTGTGTCGCTTCAATTAAAATATGTACTGTTTATGAAAACATTCGTTTCGAAACACTATAAATCTTCCCTCATCGCGACGAACTTGTTCCACTATGCGCTTTTTGGCCACTTTTTTTCCTTTCCGGTCGTCCGTTCAAGTTCAACTAGAAGTTGGTTGATATTTCTGTACTCCATCCGGTGGGGTCTGGAAACATTCACGTCCCAGATGGGTTGAACTTTTTTGTTTTCCATCACATTTTTACTTCAACCATCAGGGTAATTTTTTTTATAAGTGGTTTTCCATTTTTCTTTTGTTTCCACTTCTGTTATAGCATTTCTCATCAAGCAATCGTGAAAACAAGCTTCGTATGAGTGTATTTGCCACCTTGAAAATGTGTTTTTTGTCCTCCTGCTTCGAAGTATCCCTTTCCACTACCTTCCTCCCTGGTAAGGATCCTTCTTTCCATCCACTTATTTTAGTTTTTTGGGGAAGCAAACTACGTTCACGACAGCGTGGCGGTAGAACCATTTTGCACCCATGAAACGCGTGGGCACACGCATTAAACTTACTTATTTCATTACGCCCGGAAATACGGTCGCTAGGCTTCAACTTTCTCGGAGATAATAGAATTCCGAAGGTTCCGAATCAACAGGAACAAGTTGCAGCGGGACGGGAAAAGATAGCAAAAAATGCCTTTCATGCTACAGTTTCCATTTTTCCTCCCCTTCCTGCATCTTCTTCAGGGCCACGCTGACCGCTCGGAGCGTTCGCACCGCGTACCCGGGGGGAGCAATTTGCAAACGGTTCGGTTCGGTCATAAAATGAACCCCTCCGACAGCATGGACGACGGCGCGGCGGCCATAATGGGTAAATGATTCGCCCGTTGCGAGAAATGATAAGCCACATTATCTGGTGCTCAGCTGGTGGAAATTTTTACAGCACATTCACTCAAAAAATATGACAAAATAATTATGCAAAGTCTGGAACGTATTCGCACCCGCAGACGGCTCGGGCCGGGTCGGGAGGGAGCAAAAAGGATGGATGCAACCATTTTGCGGCCAAGCCTTTTTTATAGTTTTTTTGGGTTTGCGCCAAAGTAATGAAGTGCTTCTGGATTTTGTCATCCGGTTTACTTCCAGAGCGTCTGGTAGAACTTTTCTTTTTTCGCTAAATTTGTGAAAAGCATTTCGTATTATTATATTTTCCTATAAACGTATAGTTGAGTATATGTTTTGTTCTTTAACACACGTAAAATTCATGACTGCTTTCTGCTTGCCAAAAAATATAGTCAGGGCCAGGCTAACGATTAACAAAACCCCAAAGTTATCGTTTGAGTAATTGTTTTTTGCCTTTCTGCCATGTGCCATGTGGAAACAATCAACCTCCAGCAGTGAGGAAATAGTATGATATTTCATGGTTAAAATAACACATGAAATTAACAAAAATAAATCTATTTATTGAAACACATATAATTCAAATTTAAAAGTAAAATTTTCACTGTTTATCCATATGTTAAAAAAAATCAGAGAAAATATACCCAAACGATCGATACTGTATGCGTTTGAGCGTTTGAAGTGCTGTGTATAGCAAATGAGTAAATAATTGCTAGCACGTGTGCGGCAGCTAAAGGGAGTCGTGATGCAGACGGCCGCAGCGACTCCTTCAGCAGCCTGGTAGTTCTTTTGCTGGGCAGAGCCATAATCGGGGTATGGCTCAACAGTCGGTTCATCGGACGGTTCTTCCCGGGTGTTCCAAGTGCACGCCGGAAGGCTCGAAAGAACGGGTTTCGTTTGGTCCGCACGAATCGGCCGCCATAAGTTCCGTACACCCCGGGACAGCTTTGTCGACAGTCTGCTCCCTGGCATGGAAAAAGTGGTACGACCGGAGCCGACCAAGGTTGCATGAACTCTCCGCCGCAATCCATCATCCTTTTCCATAGGCACTCCAAAGACGCCAAAGACGGAACGGCCTACACCGATGGACGATGTGGGTATTGATGGACTCGGGTCACTCTGGCCGACTCTGGACTGCAACCAACTGGCGGGTAATGAAGTGGTTGACAGAGGACCAGTTCGTCCAGACGTCTCGCCTCGGCCCATCGGCTAGGCTAGTATGTTAATCCCGTATCGTGTTTCCCCAGACACAACGTATGTGGGCTCCATAAACGTCGCCAACGGTCCGGCACGACGACAAATGAGCTTTCAAGAAAACCTGTGCCGTCCAGACGGCACAAATGCATCCAAGTACCGCTCATTACTCTCAGTCTCTGTCGCAGACGGAGCAAAGGCTTAGGTTCACCTGGTGTGTATCAGGTAAGCCAACAACAAACAAAAAACCTCCAGAAGGAAAAGAAACCGTTCGTGAAGTGATAGGTTCCAAAAAGTTTTTCAATACCTTTCACCAGCTGTTTTGCAATCGAGATGCCATTCTAGAACCACCCAAACCCCGAACGCCACACTGGGGCTTGTTTGGATTCTTTCAGCGCACCCAATCGTAATCACAATCAATTTTCGTTTAATAATCCATCTGACCAGGACATCCGGGGAAAAATGTCCTCCTGCGTGCAGTGCCGGAAGCGCAGCGCCACGGAAGGTGCGTAATTGAATTTTCAACCAATTTAGAGGATCATCGCACAGAAGCGAGCAGGTGATAAATTGTGGATCCGGGCTCCATCGTCCCGGTCGAAAAGAGGGGGGACCCCCACAACATGGGGCGAAGCATCATTACAGCTAAGCCAGGTTGTTAGGAAAGTTTAGTAAAGGTAATAATCTCTTTTTCGGCCCATGTTACCGTTCCGAAAGCTGCAGCAGATTAGAAGTGGCAAAAATTGGTGTGTGTGTGTGTGTGTGTGTGTGAGGGTGCCTGTGTTTATATGGCCTTCTGTTATGTTTGCTACTGTACTTCCGGCCGGGCACGAGGCATTACGTTCGGAGTCAGGGTGTTAGGTTGCAGCTGCCTTTATAAGGTCCTGCTGAGAATGGTGCAAAGTTGCATGCATGCCCGATTTTTCCACAAAATTAAATCTTGCAGGTTGCATAACTTGTTGCTTGTAGCCAAAGGGGTGACTTTAGCTAATGTGAATGCTTTGTGTAAGGAGTATTTCCAATCAACGTTTCGCAAAATCTATTTGTGGGCTCCTCTGGTTTATACTTCACATGTTGCAGAGTTATAAAGTTAAAAAAGTTATATAGATCTTGAAGAGTATATAAAGTGATTATTGTTTTCTATTCTAGCTGTTCAATACCTCCAAGTACTAACAAAAATGTCATTAAAGTACCCTTCTGTAAACCTTCATATCACTCTAATCCTATGTTGAAAGCATTTATTTAAAGGAAAAAAAACTGAAAACAAAAAAGGCCATGGATTATAGGTTAGTTTTAGCAGTTTCGTTTCGTATGTTAAAATACAAAAATGATCCTTTTCCCTGTTACGAAAACATCGCAGGTCAATGCGAGAAATCCATTGGTCAAACACTCCAACAGGCACTTGCTTGAATTTGAACTGATCTCTAGTGGCTGATGTGAGAAACAAGCGATCGTTTTTCACACACGGAGAAAATCTCGTTCTTACAAGCCGCCTGTTCGTTTAAAAGGAATTGAGGGCGGGAAACGCGAATGACGAAACACAGAAATTCGTCCCGGAATGGACCTGCCCATCTCGAATGCGTGTCGTCTCGTTGCGAGGGCAAGGACATTTCACATCTCGCAGAACAATGAAATATTATCCGCATACGAGCCGGTGCAGGGACTGTCACGGGTCCTTCCAGTTTGTTCACGGTATCAAATTCCCACCGTTTCCAAGTCAGCAAACGACGCCCTGTATCCTTGCGTTGGCTTTGCTGTCTTGGTAATGATTTTCTTGTCCAGTCTCATCGCCCTGCGGGTCGTCGCTGGACAATTTTCGGTCAATCCGCAGCGGCTATTAGCTCCGTTCTCTATCTTTCATCTTATTATTTTCATCTGTTTCCTTCACGGGTGCCTTTAGCAACCAAAATAAACCTTGGCAGCATTGAAGGAAGGAAAAAAACGAGTAATACAACCGAAAACAACTTTCTCAGTCGTGCGAAAAGAAACGTTGAAAACTTGAGCGGAATGCTTTCCCTGCATTCGGTGGATATTTTGTCACCAACCTCAAGCTAAGCTCATGCCAGAATATGGGAATCAACGGCACAGGTTGCTGGGAATCGGGATTCTCCGGCCCAGGCGTAGCAGAACGAATACAAGAAAACCTTGAAGAGAAAATCGCCCTAGGTCTTGTTTTTTTTAAACCCATGAGTAAAGAATCCATCCGTCGGGAGCTGGCCGCGGTCGAATGCTGGGCAGACGCGCTTGTTGGGATGTTCTTCGCAGTGTGAGTGAAGCGTACAACAATTTTCCCATACCCGGCGGCAGAGGAACCTTTTTTTCGCCAGGGCTAGAGCGTAGAGCTACGGCTACATGACGCACAGCCTACTTGATAGCGATGTGAAGCAGAAGGAACAGCCTGCGAGAGGCCAAAACTCTACGATGCAACCGCACGTGCATCGTTTCGGGCTGCTAAAATGCAAGTGTACCGACCCGACTCCGGATGCACCCCAGGGAGGAACGAAAAACCGAAAGCAAGCGAGAAATGAAGACAGTCGAGTAGATCTCGACCGAACGCACGTATGTCTATCTCCTTTAGTCTCTTTTGCTTTCGTTTTTTCGTCTCACTTCAGCGTGGCATAAATCTTGTTCCAATAATGACAAGGAAAACGGAGAGAAACATCTTCGCAGTGACAGAGAAAGAAGAGAACGGAATTAACTTTTTTTTTCGAAGAGAACAAAAAACCAACGAATCCCACGATCGAAGAAAATACACAAACCGAAAAACCAACTCGGAGAACAAAAAAAAAAGTGGAAGGTTCCGATTAAAATCTCCAGAGGGAAAAAAGGACTCCCGGACGCTGCGGGGGAAGTTCGATCAGTGGGAAGGGCATGAACTTGACCCGTTGCGGCTTGATCGCTGAGATGCACGAGCAACATCGGACGAAACATCTCAACGCAAACCGGAAAATAAAAGCAGGAAAGGCACAGTTTTATGGTTGTTTTTGTGGTTTTTTATTTATTTTTTTGTTAAACGGTTTGATGAACTGCATTGACTTTATTCGCAATTGTTGCAGTTACTCGTCCTTGCTCAGCTTCTTCAGCTCCCTCGTCTAACTACCATGCGATTTGAAACTCGCTCGATGCGCTTAGTTTCCCGCCAGGCGCCTTCTGTTGGACGTGTCTGCTTGGCCATTAGCGTAAAACGGGCCAGTGTGCCCGAATACACTGTTCCTTGGATGCTGAAGCTATGGTGCCCGAGCTGGACACCAAGAAGCCGTTGTTGCGCGATCCCTACTGATGGTGCCTTAAACGTGGCGTGTTCCTCCTAGCACCAGTGCTCGCAGCCCGAGTGATTCCTCCTTGGACAGCTCGACCCTGCGAAGTCCGAGCAGCGGACTTTCACTATTGGGTCGGCAGGAGCAGTCCAATCCTATTTGATACCCCCATGCATGCCGCGTGCTTCGAGGAGTCAAAGGTCGGACACTGGAATCGGCATCTCGTAGATGTGCTGCTGGAACTGTGGCGGGTGCTGCATCTTGGTCTGGCACATCTGCTGGTAGTTGCACGTGTAGATGTTGAAGTTCGGCTGGTGGTACTCGATCTCCGGGAACGATTTCGCAAACTCCAGATCCTTCTCCTCCTTCAGCGAGTTGCGCCTGTTGTGCCAGTTCGGTCCCAGGGCGTCCACCAAGCGATGGCGCAGCCGGTACGCGACCAGAATGAACGTGGTGACGGAAGCGGCAGAAGCCACCAGCACGGCCCCAACTACGGCCCGATCCTTGTCCGACTGGCGCTGATGGCAGCCCAACAGCTCCGAGCTGATCTCACGCAACGCCTCGCCACCGAACCGCTCCGGATACTGACAGATCACTTGGCTCTGCTCGGTTTCGACGCGCTTCTCACGCAGCAGGTCCTTCATCCAGCGCATGTGGCAGTTGCACACCAGCGGGTTGCCAGAGATATCAAAGTTTCGCAGCTGCTTCCACGGCAGCAGCTCCTCGCGGAACGTCCGGATCGCGTTGTCGCGCAGAATGACGTTTTCGATGTGAGGCAGCCCTGAGAAGGCTCCCTCGTCCATGTCCGCGAGCAGACGGTTCGATGCAATCACGATCGTGTCCAGGTTGGTGTTGGAGGCGAACGCACCGGACTGGACGCGCTGCAGGTTCAGAGCACCCGAGATGGACACTTTGCGCAGGTTCGACAGACCGAAGAAGGCACCCTCGGGAATGACCTCGAAGTCGTTCTGGCCCAGCGACAGCTCCTCCAAGCGCGTGAGAATGCTCAGTGCCACGGTCGGGACCTTCAGCAGATGGTTATCGGAGATGTCCAGGGATCGTATGTTCTCCAGACCACGAAATGTATCCAGTGTGAGGTTGACCAGCATCGAGCCGCGCACGTCAAGCCGACGCAAATGCTGCAGCCCCTCGAACGATCCGGCCTGAATCTGGTTCAGCGTGTTCAGACCGAGGTACAACTCGGCCAGGAGGCGCAACGGGCGGAACGATGGCGTCGGGATAACGTTGATCGCATTATCGTCCAGATGGAGAATGCGCAGGTTGGTCAGCCCGTCGAACGCTTCTGGGTGCAGCGTGCTGATCTGATTCTCGCCCAGGTTCAGCTCCTCCAGCTTCGGCAGCGTACGGAACAGACTCTTCGTCACCTCCTCGATGAAGTTTCCGCGCAGGTTCAGCACGCGCAGCTCGCCCATGCCGGCGAACGTTTTGTTGCCGATCGCAGAGATCTTGTTGTTGTTCAGGTGTAACTGCAGCAGCCGCCTCTGGTACATGAAGATGCTCTTCGGCACTCCCAGCAGATGGTTGTAGCTCAGGTCGAGCATGGTCAGCTCGGTGTAGAACTGGATCGACGAATCGATCGCCTTGATCCGGTTGAACTTAATCACCAGCCGCTCGATGGCGGGATTGAGCGCGATCGGGAGCACGTCCAGCTCTCCCTCGCCACAGGTCACGTGTAGCTTCACATCGTCACAAACACAGCGGCTCGGGCAGTACGCGGCCGCACCGCTTGCCGGAGGCGCCAAAACACTGATCATCATCACCGCCACCACCACAATCACGTTCACTTGGAACATTTTGTCTGACTCGTTCTTTTAGGCTTCCCGCAAAGTTACCAAACAAAAAACTAACACCGCTTTTCTGATTCTAGGTATCTTCTCAAGAGGAAACACCGTTCGACTTGAAGACGATCTTCAAACTGTGGCTTAAGCGGCCGGTTCCGCCCTTTTATGCCCTACTGACGAAGCACTCACGAGAGAATGTGATCATATATTTGAAGATCCCTTTTCTCACTCTCTTCTGCTGTTTTTTCGTGCACTCACTCTCTAGGTTTCGCTTTTCTCTTTGAGCTGATCTGAGCGATCTTTCTCTCTTCCTCTGTGTCTCTCTCTGTTTCCCTAGCAACGGTAAGAAGATGAGCAAAGAATGGAGAAAATATTAGGATCGAATCGTTGCTTTCGAAGGGTTTTCCAAGCGACGTGTGACTCTCGTCCGTACCTCGCTTTCTTATGATTCTTCTCGACCTTCAATTGAATTTTCTTGCGTTCTTCTTTAGCGTGTAGGGCCGTAGATGGAGATCGTTTCGTTAGAAATAGAAATAGAAGAAAAAAGGCCATTCGGCACTGCATCGGTGTCGACATCCAAGCTGCATATGCAACTGCATCGGTAGGAAGAGAGTACGTACGGGACGGTGAAAAGCCGGCGCATAATTCGACGATTTATAGTCGACTAGCGAGACATGCACCTGCAGCGGCGTTGACTGAGCCGTGCGCCAAGACGGCCCAACTCCCGGTCCCGTACGGCCTGCCGGCACGAACTAGAGTCCGTTCGAAATTATGATGATGACATTGTAGGAATTGGTGGGTTGTCTTTTAATTTGAAATTCTAAAATAAAAACAGCTCATCATCTCGCCACCGTCCTGCTTTGCAATTCTTGGCGTGTAGTGACGATTCTTGGCGCTTGCCACCGGACCCTTTTCACGGGGAATAGGCAAGAACAACCGCTCAACCGGGAGCTGGCATCCAGTGTCCATAATATTTCATCCAGCTAAACGTCCCCGAACCGGCCGGGGGAGCTGTGCTTTGTTTGGAATGAATAATTCATACGAAAATCCAGTCCCATGTCTGACGCGTCCGGCGTGCAAGGATTCCGCCCCGTCAGCGCAAGCTAGCCCACTTGATCCTTCGGCTGTCTGGTGTATGTTTTCCTTCCTCCATCCGTCAGCTCGGACGGACGCATCGAGTCAAGTGCCAGCCGGCCGCTCGATGGCGATGACTCGCAACGAGTGACGGAAGATGGCCCTTTTCCGGGACCGCTGGGAGAGCTAAATTGACTTTCGAGAGGACCGAGTCCGAGTATCATTGTTTTGATTTTATGTTCGGCGAGATTGCCGTCGGTGCGAGTCACTTCTTTATTCAATCCGTTCCCCCGGAGTTCATTCCTTCAACGACGTCAACGTCGCACCTAGACGAGCCGGTTGTTCTCTGTGACGGGCTGGCTTTCTTAAAGTACAGCCAGCGATCAGCGCTGTCAGATAAGGGCCTCGTGTTTCACACTTTAAACCAACTTGAGCCGTCCGGGGATGGGCTGGTTGGGAGTTTGTTTTTCCTTTTTCTTCTCGCTCCACAAGAGGTTCTCGAGTCGCGCCGAAGGAACGCCCTTGTTTGGCTTTCGTACGCGCCTGCAGGCTTGGGGCGCGCTAATTGAAGTAAAACAAAACCGTTCCTACGAACGTCGAGCCAGATCTGCCTCCGTGGCACTTTCTGCAATGTGATGTTGGATGTATTATTGCTGTGCAGTGGTGCTTACACATTGGTCAGTGCACCGTAAGAAAATAAACACGATCAGCGCGCCTCTAGTTTCCAACCGATCGGGTGTGATCAAGTTCCACGGAACGATCGTCCAGCGGTTGGTCAACGTTCTACGACGAACTAGAGATAAAAATCGGCAGTGTCATTCATTTCGATTAGAGACATATTCGCCATCAAAATGTGTAAAGCTAGGACCATTTCCGTGACTAAGCAAATTGCAATCATCAAAAACACACTTGTCTATTAGATCCCGGGATAAGTGGGGCGAGAATCCATTCATCAATGTTCTACCTTTTCTACCCAATCATCACTGTCAGCCTCGGTGTGGTCATGAATAATAAAATACATGAAATAATTTTCATTTCATTATCATTAAATGATCGTAAGAAAGGGGAAGGAAACATACATCTTGCTCCAGTTAATAAGTGGAGGATTTGTAAATAATGCGAAAACTGACCAACTGGATAACAGTGGTACTGAAAGTCGGAAGCATTTGCATAATTTAAGAACTATTCATTTTACATTCAAACGAATGTTAAAAGCTTACGAAATTTATTATCATTCGTGGTGCTTTTACGTTCCTAGAGGCACCAATTCAGTTATTCAAAAAGCAAACATTAAAAAAAGTTATTCTTTTCGTCAGTGTAGAACAGATTAGCTGTGAAAACATTAGTAGTTA